>OX243823.1:30999384-31139384 GCA_945859605.1 Lumbricus rubellus | reverse complement strand
TTTAGTGACTCTAAGTGTTTTTAAGTGTTTCAAAAGTTTTAAGTGCTCTAAAACCAAAGCAAAAATATCAAAATAAAAAAATAAACATACCCGTTAGTGTCATTGGTCAAAACAAATCAGATGAAAATTAATTTGCAAAAAATAAATTCACGCGGAAGTGGCTATTTGACTTTTCCTCTTTTGGGGGGATACGATTAATACGGGGGATACTCTATTTCGTGACACCGGCTTCAATACGGCATCGGATACTTCGCGCTAGAGACGCCTGCTTCATGTTTGCCAAGGCAGCGTGCAAGGAACATGACCATTATCTATGCTTTATTCCGCCACCGTATAAACACGAACGCCGAATACGATGCAGTAAACGCCGAAAGGCAAGCGTATAAGCAAGCGGGCAAGCACGTACTTGACACACACACGCGTATTATAATACATCCAGGCATGATGATAGAGACATAGCTTCACGTTGACAGATGTAGGCCTACGGATACATTGCATTACGTCCATACATGAATATTTGCAGTGTTCGAAAGACGAGCGTATACAAATATTAATGAGGATCTATGCAGAAGCGTAGATTAACACAGGCATGTTGATGTGCCACAGAATAGGAAAATTCTCTGAGACATACATGTACGTGTACATGTGTTTTCTATAAACAACAAAGGCAGCTGACCTTTACAGGCATAATGACAGAAACACGGAAGGTGGTTTAGGATGATGGTAGACACTCTGGCACGAAGAGCACACGGTTGCGAAATCGCTTCCCGCTACCCTCCCCATGATCCCATCAGATTCTTGTAGGCCTATACACTCGACCAACGCTGAAAGTCTGAAACCCGTGCAAATGGCGACTAATAATAATAAAATACTGAGAGCACTAATGCGATAAAATACCAATGTGAGCATTTAGACACCGTTTAATCGCTCTACACTAGCTTATAGAATGGCTGTTTCGTTCGATTGCATTATTATAATTTGTACGATCAATAAAAATTGATGTCGCTTCTGAGATCCAAATTAATAAATTGCCAATATTAGAAAAACGCTATCAATCAATCAGAATTTATATAGCACCTTCAAAGCACCTGCTCACTGATGCTCAGAGACCCGAGATTTAAATATCTGACATTGCAATTTCTAAATGAATGTTATACAGAAACTGATATGCATTATAATTTATATCCGAAAAAGCCAGGTAAGAAAACCGGATTGAAAAAAGCACTGATCATTCTTTTAACGAAATGAGAGATCAGTTAGAGATAGAAGAACTGAGAGACAGATGGACACAAGACCGACCGACAAACATGCATACACACATACAGATACACATGCAGATGGACAGAAGACCGACCGACAGACAGACACAGACAGACAGACAGAGGGACAGACAGACATACAGACAGACAGACATACAGACAGACAGACACACACCCACACACACATACAGATGAAAGAGACAATCGTATACGTTATCCGCTGATTGAGTTGGGTGTACGTCCATAATTAACTCCTTTGAAGACGGGCCTTTGAATGATTCCCTGTATATATATATATATATATATATATATATATATATGCATATATATACATATATACATGTATTTACATATACGCTATATATTATAACGAGCCATTCACTGGCTTCCCTGTTTGCCTGACAGCTGGCGTCCCTAGCGACAAGCACCGTCATCATCATCATCGTCATCATCGTCATCATCATCATCATCATCGTCATCATCGTCGTCATCATCATCATCATCATCATCATCATCATCATCATCATCATCATCATCATCATCATCATCATCATCGTCGTTGTATTATCATAGATGAGTTGGACAGCTGCTGCTTTTGCTGCTGCTGTTGTTCATTATGTGTACGACGCTGTGTGCCGCGTTTTAGATGACCATTCTGGCTGGAAATGTCCACTATCATGATCGCCATGCTGCATGGTAATGAATACACAGCTGCTGGTCACTCGCCCTCGAAATGCTGCGTAATAGAATGAATAAACGAATGAATATTACACGTACATGTGTTTGTTAGCCATGATATCATTGATATGCATGTATGTATGATGTTTATGTACGTACGCATGCATTGATATATTTATGTATGCAATGTAATGTAAATTAATTAGTAATTTCTATAGCGCCGCTCACAGCTGATGCCATTCAGTATGGCGATCCCAGTGCGATAACCTCTAGAGAAAAAATAGGTATTGACTTTTTCGAAGTATGATATTATTCTGCATGTAGGCCTAAACGTGCCAACGCAGTATTATACAAGCATATTAATTAGCATTGCACATAGGCATGACATTGTCACAATTTGTGTGTTATGTATGTATGCATGTAGCGATGCAGCATAAGCTTACATGTTGTGTATGTATTGTGTTTATGTATTGCGCCAGTAAACATTGCTTCCTAAGCGATTCAGAACACGAATGCCCGCAAGGTCTTTAAGACCGAGACGATGATGGTTAGACCAGAGACCAAGACGTTCGCTTAGCAGTCTAAGACCAAGACTGAGACCAAGTTACCTTGGAATAGACCAACACCAGGGTCTAGTTTCTGCGGGGGGAGGTGCGAGACTCCATGCTGTCTGTAATAAGTGAAAGTGTTTTCTATTGTCGGCCCTTGAGGCGTTTCCTCCAATGTTTCCACACAAATGCCTGGCTGACTAATTGTCGATGTGTTGTTTTGCAATGATTTCGCATTAGACTCACTGTCTGTTTCCTGTCTTTTTCATGTCGTCAAACTTCCGGATCCGGTTTCATTCTTGCTTCTAGTATCATAATCGTAGGCAAGAAATCATATTATAGAGCTCTAGCTGCTTGAAAGCTAAGCGCAATGCACCAACTTCTATACGAGAGTGTGCAAAATACTCAGCAATTTATCCAATGAATAGCAATCTTTAATAGACTGACTATAGGCGACCTCCTTTTGATTACTCTTTTAGACAACCCTTCTGCCTAGACACAGCGTTCGTGAATAAACTGGTGCACCGTGCACAGCTGCTCTTGGCTTTCGAGAGGCGCTCTAGAAATTTGGAGATTACGATTAAATTCCTTAATTATTAATTTATAGTTGCTATTGTTTTTATTATTAGTCATGCTAACTGAGTAGCATACTGAATCCAGCTGTTTAAAAACTAGTCGTTAAATAGAATTGAGCAATGACTAAGCACTATACTAGAAGTTCCGCAGATAACGGGAAGGGCCGACCCTTTTCCGGGCAAAGACCAAGTGCACTTAGTGCAGCAGCAGTCTATCTTGAATGCCGGATGGTGTATACAATACATTTATACATGTATGCATGCGAATGTTTTGGCATATATATCCAGCTTCCTGCAGCCTATGCGGTGGGAAATGCACCGGTTGGCGATAGAAATATTCACTTGATCAATCACCTTCCTGATTGTGCTCCGTCTTATCTCAAGTAACCGTGTGTGTATTCGAACCTCGATTTCTGCACTCAACTGTATATATATATATATATATATATATGTATATATATGTATATATATATATATATATATTATATGCACATAGTAACCTGGTTGCCGTTCCTCCGGTCCCGTTATCTGCGTATAATTATTGTATTCGTGTGAGCTAATCATTCCGGCTTGCGTGTAGTGGAATATTTTTATAGCGCCTGCATGCGTCAATCTTTCAAATGTTATATATAATATATCTTCTTCTTTTCCTTAGGCCTATATGATATAACGCTATAGCGCCTCTGAGTAATTTTCTTGAAGAGGCTCTATATAAATACTTGAATGAATGAATGAATATATTTATATAATATATATATTATATATAAGGGAAAAAATATATATATAATTATATATAAGGAAAATATTATATATAATATATATGTATTATATATAAGGAAAAATAAATATATAACTATAATATATATAATTATGCAGGAATATGGTCATCGTACTTTCGTCTGCCTTTCTGTCATTCTATCCATAATGTGCTGCTGCTGGCTTTCATTGATTGGTCTGCGATTAATTACAACAGTTTTTCGGTGTGAGTTATATCGTGTTTACACGGCAGACTTTCCCCGTTCGACCACTTTTTATATCTATTGAGAAAATTGTGGAAGGTCGCTGAGTACACATTGGATGACGTCAGTGTCCTTGAAAGGCAGAAGACGCTTTTAACGCTTATGAGTAACAGTAGGTTTTTGCCTCTGTTTACACACCTTTAAATGTATTTCTTGGGTTTATTTATACGAGTGTCGTATATTCTGATTATTGTTACAGTACCACAAGACAGTTAGTGATAAGGATAACGGCAACGGAATGATTAGCTTACAATTAGATATCATGTATGCATGTCTGTACGTACGTAACGCACGCACGCATGTGCGTAACGCACGCACGTACGTAACGCACGCACGCATGTGTGTATAAGCTCTTGTTATAGCGCCCCTTCAAGATTTCTACTCAGAGGCGCTCCTGACTACAGCGCGGACACTGAATATAAGTTTAACATCGAATCGCATGAGCAGTTGCGAGTGGTGGACTTACTATGGGGCTCCACGCCGTGGCTTCAGGTGGACTTTCCGACTCCAAGGCACGCAACATACCATTACACCACTGCCTCCCACAATACGCAGATGCCGGGACGTGTATGACCCTGGCAGCCATTTGATGTGAGCAACAACAAAGACTATTGTTCTACATTCTGATGCAAAGCTACACATTGATGAATTATTGTTTTCAACCATCATAAACAACACCACCTTTTGAAGATTTGAAATTATATCCTGTGTGCGGATATTTATTTGATAATGGCTTTGTTCAGGTGTGTCAAGTCCACCGCCGCCACCACCACCACCACCACCACCACCACCACCACCACCACCACCACCACCACCACCACCACCACCACCACCACCACCACCACCACCACCACCACCACCACCACCACCACCACCAACACCACCACCACCACCACCAACACCACCACCACCCCTCCCACCACTACCATCACCACCACCACCACCACCACCACCACCAACACCACCACCACTCCTCCTGCCCGTATGGTGACAGTCCCAATAGCAGGTAAAACTGATCGCCTACCGTACATTATGATAAAACACCTTTGAACATCAGTGCCAGACCCAATACCTGATTAAAGGGGGACGACGATGATCATCTTCATTATGACGATGTTAGCGTCTTTGAAAAACAACTGCCATCGGTGGTGCCAGACCAAAACCCTGATAAAGGAGGAGGACACTGAACTGCAAATTTATTGTCACCTTCACCACCAGGTGCGCCACATGCAGTACACTATCATCAAACGATTATGAGAATTGTATTGAAGTTTTCAATCAATGTAGACACGCATCGAATCCATATTAAATAAGATATTGACGTACAGTACACCATTGAAATGCATCGAGTCTTTTGCGATGGGCGAACACCACGCAAAGTTCGTTGTAAATCAAGCATTTTTACAGCATTGACAACCGCTGGATTTATCGATAATTGCTGGTTAGCTTCTCTGGCTCCTGTATTTCCCACTTCCTAGATCTGGCTCCTGTATTTCCCACTTCCTAGATCTGGCTCCTGTATTTCTCACTTCCTAGATCTGGCTCCTGTATTTCCCACTTCCCAGATCTGGCTCCTGTTTTTCCCACTTCCTAGATCAGTCGTATTTATAGGCGCTGACCTTTTCTGCAAGACCGTGAACATTGATTTCTGCGTGTAATTAATGCATCTGCAGCTTGCGTTATGCTTCACGCTGCATTACGCCGCAGAATGTAATAAGGTCGATTACGGAAATTAGCGCATCATGTCGAGACAGGTTCGTTAGTTGATGCGTTATTTCTTGCTAAGCGACGTCATTATTTTCGCCTGACAGTGCAAAAATTTTGAACCACACGTCCTAGAAATATTTTCTGATTTTCTTGTGATGTGATGGTTTGGGGAATCTTAGCTTTTTTTATCAGTGTAGGCCAGTGGTTCCCAACCTTTCTTGACTGTAGGGCCACTTTTTCTAAGTTTGAAGACACGAGGGTCACTTTTTCCTAGTTGAAGAACATTAGGGGGCCACAAGGCTAAAATTTAATTAACTAAAAGCTTCTGAAATTGTTATAATTGAATCAAATAGAACGTTTGGTGTTATTTATGGACGTCAGATTGAAATAATTTTTCTGGAAAATAATTGTGTTCTATCCTATCCAATTTGTTTCGTTCAATCAGCAGGTTTTGTATGAAATAAGAAGCCTAAGGTTGATATCAACTACTCTGACTGACTGACGTGGCGTTGTAAGAAGTGAACAGTTAATACATGCATTCAATTTGTTGGACAC
This sequence comes from Lumbricus rubellus, assembly GCA_945859605.1. Classification (NCBI taxonomy): domain Eukaryota; kingdom Metazoa; phylum Annelida; class Clitellata; order Crassiclitellata; family Lumbricidae; genus Lumbricus; species Lumbricus rubellus. The sequence goes on along the minus strand of OX243823.1, from coordinate 31,133,043 downwards.
CTTTTAATAGGATATTCTACGGATACATATAATTATGTTATCTTATTTCAATCACTGGAATCTTCGTTTGTGATGCGGCTATCGGCGTAAGTCTCTAGCAACCAACTTCATTCGTTCATTCATTTCAAGCATTCATTATAAGGAGCCTGTAAAACACTGACGAGTCAACCCTATTAGCCTATTACTTTAGATCAAAGCATAGAAGTGTGGTTGTGCATGGTTAATTGTTATGTTATGGTTACTATCTTTATGTATAATTATGTGAATGTATGCATTATTATGTATCTGGATGTATCCGAGAGGCGAATCTGCATGTTGATTTAATATATCTTTATATGTTTGCGTGCGATTGGTATGTAATACTTGGTGTATATGCGGTTTTAATCATGTATTACAGTAGGCCAAGCATGTATAAGCTTACGTTTAAGAGACACCAAGACGAAAAGTAACGAACGCCTTTGGTGTCACTTGAAGAGGCGCTCTATAAATAATTCAGTCACTGTAAACAGTGGTCATCACAAGCACTTGGCTTATCTGTGATCGAATGGGTTTGATCAATTATTATCAACTCTCGCAATGCCTTCCATGTAAAAGAGCGGACAATAAATTGGAGGAGCGTGCGTGTTGTCTCATGTTGGCATCCCCTTATCTCATTGATGGACTGGTTGATCCCCTGTGGCGGAATACTCCTCCTAGTTTTTTTAACAGTTATCGGTGTTTTCGTATCGGATCTCTAGTGATGCTTGAGATATCTCGAAGTTCTTATCAAGTTGTGCCTTAGAGGATGGGTCGATGTCGGAATGGTTGATGACTGTTACAGGTCTCAAGGATTAATGCGATGTCAAGGGGATCCACGTTTGCTGTCTGGACCTTCGGGGGCTGGAGTCCCAAAGCGAAAAGGCACTGAACAGGAAATTCGGAGTTTGCCGTGGTATTATACAACTGAATAAGATAGGCCTACAGGCTTCAGCTATGGAAGGCACATCGAATGGGTGATAATAATCATATCTGCGACGTGACGTTTAGACTTGGGTAAACTCTTGCCATCGAGCTACGATCTTGAAATAAAAGAGTGGTAAGAATTCGTGAAAGCCTCTACTCGTGTACATGCGCCTCCAAACTTTGAGTTGAATGGTATAAGCTTACAGATTGGTATGGTATTTTTACAGCCAGGTTAACGTATACCTTCAAGTTAAACCGAATTTTTGAATTTTTTTAAACTTCTTCCCTTGAGCTTATAATATATGAACTCTGGTTGGCAGCACAGCAGAGTTCTATAAGGCACAAACATAAAAATATCTATATAAAGCATTGTCATACCAGAACTTTTTAGTGTGCAGCAGTTCCGCACAAAAATACAGTTAATAAAATAATGAATTTGAACACCTGTGCGTCGTATTTTTGTGCGGTTAAAAATACTCAAATACGTATACGTCCATTATATCCATTGTCATCCAATTTGGAATAGTCTAGATCTAAAAATTTTACTGTGAAGGATGGCAATAGAGAATAGGGTCGTGCAGGTCAAAGAACTCCTTAAAAGAAGCTCAGATAAATGGTTGTATACCCGGAGAGAATGCCGTTCTTGTATTATGTCTCTGACGTTGACTGAGACTACTGTAAGTCTTGTCCATTTGTTCAATGCTCACGGCTGACAAAAATGCCTCCAGTGGAATTGGATATCTTGATAGTTATCTCGTCGTTTGGTCTCTTCAGACTAGTTTAAGCAGTTTCAGCCGCTTATCTATACACAAAACTGTTTGAAAAATTCATTGCAGTCTTATACATGGACTGTGGCCTGAAGCGAGAGACTATAATATACGTTGTCTGGCGAACATAAAAATCATTTAAATAAAAATGGTACAAAGAGTGAGCGGTTGTGATGGAGAGTGGCAAAACAAAAATACATTGATACACACATACAGGCAATATGCCTACCTACATAAATATACACATTTATATGTATGCATAATTATATGATATAAGTTCATGTTCATACTTGCATACATACATGCATGAATATCGCATACGTACTGAGATAATTATCGTGCATACTAGCATATGATTAATTATTTATATATTTTCTGTTGTCTACGAGGCCATCGTTCATTCTCAGCTGACTCGCTTAGACCATTTTTGACGTTAGTGGAGCGTTTGACAGTGTTGACCATGACATTTTACTTGAACATTTTACATGTGTCCTTCGGTCTATCTGGTACTCTTCTCCTCTGGCTGAGATCATTTCTAAGTGATCGTTCCTTTTGCATGGTCCATGGGCCTTCTAGGATCCGCTGGATCCCCAGCTCCCTATACGGTCTTCCACAGGGTTCTGTCTTGGGCCCCTTCTCTTCATAATCTGTACTCGAGGTACAGAGAGACAGAGGCAGAGAGAGACAGAGAGAGACAGAGGCAGAGACAGAGAGAGTCTTGTGCAGCTGCTGTGCACATAAATTGCGACTGTAGAATGTAATGGTGTACTGCGAGATATCTATTGTCTGAAAACGGACACTGTATGATAATAATAATAATAATAATAATAATAATAATAATAATAATAATAATAATAATATAATTATAGCAGACGACGTCATCCTCAGCATGTATTGTGAATGCACCACAGTCGTCTCGAAGTCATTATGACTCGTGTCTAGTTACAACAGTCACCTCGATGCAGCGCCGACGCCTTCTCAGGAAGACAAGAACGAGGAAGAAGGAGAAGGAGAAGGAGAAGGAGAAGGAGAAGGAGAAGGAGAAGGAGAAGGAGAAGGAGAAGGAGAAGGAGAAGGAGAAGGAGAAGGAGAAGGAGAAGGAGAAGGAGAAGGAGAAGGAGGAGGAGGAGGAGGAGGAGATGAAGAGTAGGAGGAAGAAGAAGAAGAAGAAGAGGAGGAGGCGGAGGAAGAAGAAGAAGAAGAAGAAGAAGAAGAAGAAGAAAAATAAGGAGAAGGAGAAGGAGAAGGAGGAGAAGTGTAAACGGACGCGAATTATTATGGTGTAACGGGAAACCGGAAGTTGTCGGGACAGGTGAAGTGTGCGCATGCCCTGGCGACAGTCGCGTACTTCCGGTTAGGGTTTTTCGTTGTCTGTACGACTGCTGCTTCTGTGCATGTAGGGACCTTGATGATACTGCAGCCCTTCTTCACTCTCACGATGTTATTGTTCGGTGCCATAGACTGATACTTTGTTATTTTATAGTGGCGCTTGATAAATCACGGTGGTTGATTGAGATGGTGATTGAGATGTTGATTGAGATGGTGATGGTGATTGAGATTTTGATTGTGATGAGCGTGGATGTTGATAATATGCTTTTCTATCAATCAGTTTAGTGGTGGTGGTGGTGGTGGTGGTGGTGGTGGTGGTGGTGGTGGTGGTGGTGATGATGATGATGATGATGATGATGATGATGATGATGGTGATGGTGATGGTGATGGTGATGGTGATGGTGATGGTGATGGTGATGGTGATGGTGATGGTGATGGTGATGGTGATGGTGATGGTGATGGTGATGGTGATGGTGATGGTGATGGTGATGGTGATGGTGATGGTGATGGTGATGGTGATGGTGATGGTGATGGTGATGGTGATGGTGATGATGATGATGATGATGATGATGATGATGATGATGATGATGGTGATGGTGGTGGTGGTGGTGGTGGTGGTGGTGGTGGTGGTGGTGGTGGTGGTGGTGGTGGTGGTGGTGGTGGTGGTGGTGGTGGTGGTGGTGGTGGTGGTGGTGGTGGTGGTGGTGGTGGTGGTGGTGGTGGTGGTGGAGGCTTCCGTGCTCCATAATTATGATGATGACAATGACGATGATGACGATGATGATTATCATGATTATCCGTGTTCATCTTTTTGAATTGATGGTTGCGTCATGCAGAGACTGGTGGCTGCGCTTCGGCCGTTGTTAGGTTTTCTTTAGAATTCTGTCTCAATAGAGGAACCCATGCAGTGGGTGGATATTGGTGGATGTGGCTGCTGGGTGGGTGGAGCAGGGCTTTTTTCAATGTACAGTTCTTTAGAAAAATATGCAGCTCTAAATGGATTTGTGCATGCAGTTGTAAAAGCACCTATGTGCATTGTGCAGCACAAATTAGTAGAAAGAGTTATCATTATAGCTTACGATTTTCACAGGTGGAATATAAAAAAGCTTTTAAATAATTGTTCATCAGAATAATCTGTTAAAGGAAAATTTAGCATGTAGGACAGGAAAAGCAAGTAGACGTAGTGCAGTTCTAAAAAAACTCCTTTAAAAGAGCCCCCCCACGGTGGGTGCAGAATCACTGAATAGACCGGATTGATGTGTTGGTGTGTGGGTGGATATAGGTACAGATTACTTGACTATAATATACTGAGCCTAGTGCAGTACTGTAAGTAACCTGATGACGTCGCTTGGACCTCTATAATTGATGATCGGTGACGTCAATTAGTGAAAGAAGACGTCGTTGAAAGAAATGAAGCATTGCGGAAAAGGATGAACGCAGGTGCAAGTGCGATAGATCAGAGAGAAGACTTGGAGGAGGAGGAGACAGGCTGCTGCTGCTGCTGCTGCTGCTGCTACTGCTGCTGCTGTGATGATGGAGATGAAAGTTGAAAGAGATGATGAGTCGTTAGAACCAAATGAACCAACACAAGAACACCGTAAGAGGTCATTGACTGAATGAAACGTGGGTGGGCAGAAGCAAAGATTGAATGGCTAAAGGACGCAGGGAATTAGTTAAGAAATGACCGGTGAATGAAATCGGTAACATGATGAATGGACGAACGGGTGAATAAATATAAATCACGGAAATTATTTTTAAAAATAATTTTTCTCCATTTACTATAATTTAACCCTTTATGCTATCCACTCAGGGGCGCTCCCGACTGCAGCGCGGACACCGCATCGAAGTTTCACGCCGATGCGCACGAAGGACTGGATTAAAGTTCCTACGCGGCGGTCTGAGGTGAATTCGAACCTGGAACCATCCGGCTCCAAGTCATCGAACCCACCACTGCACCACCGCGCCCACAATAATTAGTGGAGTATTATTGTAGGCCTATTATTGATCAACCAAACAATGGTACTCGTAATCGTAAACTCCTGATTTCTAAAGCGCCTCTAGAAAGACAAGCGCTGGGCACCGGCTTATTCACGAGCGCTGCAAATGCCTGTTTCCTGTTTGTGTTACGCTGTTGATGCATGCTCTTTCAGGAGCGTCTGTGACGACGAGGATGAACTGAACAAGGTGGAAACGGAAGCCGTCCCGACAGAGGTCAGGGACTGGCTGGCCATGACCTTCACGCGTCCCACGCCTGTCACGACGAAGCGCAAGGACAACGAAAACAAACCGAAATTCCGCAGCGTCGCCAACGCCATTCGCGCTGGCATACTTGTCGACAGGTAATACTATTATAGTATGGCATACTCACTTGACGTAATACTCGTCAACATTCATTCATTCATTCATTCAGAGCATTTATATAGCGCCCCTTCAAGAAACTACTCAGAGGCGCTCCCAGCCCAACCACGAACAAAGAAAAAAGACTTGAGGGACTTGTAGAACGCAGCCGGATGGACCACAAGTAGTGAACGAAGCGAGAGCGGGAGGTCGTTCCAAACAGTAGGCCCCACGACCGAGAAAGCACGGCGCTGCTTAATAGCCAAGCGAGCCCGCGGGACCAGAAGCTCACCTTTAGACGAAGAGCGAAGTACACGACGCGCTGCAACGTCAGAGACTGGACAGCACAGATCACGTAAGTATGACGGAGCACAGCCAAGGACGCAGCGAGAGACCACAGCAGCAATGCGGTATGAGATCCGCTGGGACACAGGCAGCCAGTGCAGCACATCGCGCATATAGGCAGAGACAGGCGCAAATTTAGGAAGCCGCCCAATAAGGCGAGCAGCTGAGCGCAAGACGCGATCAAGTCGCCCCAGAACCCCAAGGGGAAGACCAACAAGTAAGGAACAACAGTTGTCGATTCGACTTGTAACAAAGGCGTGGACAAGGACGACGACCGCATCGTGAGAGAGAGAACGGGAGACCACCCGGAGCTGACGAAGCTGGTAATATCGACTGTATAGAGGACAAATGGGTTATGTCCATATTTCATTATTTCGAGAAAATCGAATTTCAAATTTCAAGTGCTTATGAAAAATATAACAAAGTAACATAATCATACTTTCTTGGTGTCATTGAATACGTATTTAAACAGGGAACAATGTTAACAGAGCAATGGTATCATGTGACATGAGAATAACACGAAAAAATGAAGTTTGTAAGGGTGGGGTGCCCAAAAATGGACATACGACCTTTGTGCTCTACAGAAATCTTTGTAACATGGACATATCACATTCAACAGATCATTAATAAAGCATGGTTACTGGGCTTGTTTGCTACTTGAAAGGTCATAACAAAGTTAAGCAAACCTGACAATAAGCAAGTAAGTAAAATTGGACATGTAAACCTGTTTTTACACAAGTGACATGCTCAAATTTCTGTTTCAGGTCACAAATAAAACTATTATTGTGTTTGAGCTCATAGAATTTGAGCCATTGTAAAGATTCATTGGAAAAGAGAAGTGCTAGCAAACTGGATTTGATTTTTGTCTAAAGAGTTCATGGAATCAAACAAATGGATGAATGATCAATGATAATGACATTTATTTGTGAAAATGTTTGCTTCCAGGCAAAAAGTCTTGAATTACTGAACGTTAGGCAGTCAACCTTCCGTATATTGGCGACCTCGATACAATGAGGAGATAATGTTTTGCTGAAAAGCTTCTTACACTCTTTTCCTTCAACCATTCACCATAAACAACACCCATGGCTCATTTTTATGCTTATCAGGTGTTCTAACTAGTAGCTGACTATTCCTGGACAACGTTGCGCAGGAAATGATTCTTCATATTGAAGTATGACTAAGTCCCCTTTTACCATCTACAACTGAATCAGCAATTTTCACAGTCTACTGGTCTTTGCTACTTGCATATCTGTAGGCCTATGCTGCCCTCTTATCCTTCTTTTGATTATTGTTTTCCGATCACAGTCTGCCTTTGTTGTAAGTATCCTGTAACAATAAACAGTCCCGATCTTTTACATCAATTGGCCCCTCTCTTTGAAACACTCTGTCTCCATCTACTCGGTATCAACTTCAAACTGGTAATCCCTCCTCCTCAGTGTCTTTCCTCAAAACTTTTTTCTCGTGGCCTTGCGCACTGGGGGCGCCTCTGAACGGTTCACCCTATAGTAGAGGCGCTTTAAAAATGTTTTAATGCAATACAATATACAATACAATAATTGCAAACAATAAGTTTAATTGTGATATATGAAAGAGAATATAAAAAATTCTACTAGTTTTGACAACTCAAGAGACAAAGCAAGAGGCAAAAAACATTAAATGTTTAGGGGTTAGTCAACCATTGGCTTATGAAAAAGTTTTTTAAAGGTTATTTATCCACTTAAATAAGAAAAACAAAAACAATTGTGTGTAGTAACAATTGTTTTTCTTACTTTGTACCCTATCTTAATTTTTTCCTTTTTTATTTACTGTAATGCTGTTTGGTTGGTGTCAGGAAGGACAGGCAATAAACCCTCCCATTATAAATTTCTGGCAACGCCATTGATACTGATGCAATAATTATTATGGCCAACTTACGATTGGTTTTCACACTGTGTGAAGTCGAATTCGAGATTAATACCATTGACGATGACGACTTCGCAAGTTAAGCGAACATCGGATAATCGCGACTGAACTTTATAAAATCATCTTTTGATTACTTTAGACCGACAAGCAGATATTGTCTGCCATTTAATATGAACTCTTTATTACAGTATTTACTAAAATAACCAACCTCCGAACCGTCAGCATGCCAACTGGCTTGACGCCATCTTGCATAAAATTAGCGTAAACAATAGCTGATTGGCCATATTTCTCCGAGCACAAATGTCGTATGTCCACATAAGACCTTTGTGCTCTGCGGATTTGTACGAAGATGACATATGATATTTGTAACTTGTGTATTGCACCATGAAAACGACTTTAGCAGGACATATAACTATTGTGCCCTGAAGCCTTATGCCATTACCTATAAGAATCGCTAAAAACATGGATTTTGAAAAAATGTGGACATAACCCATTTGTCCTCTATACAGTCGATATGCACTCCTCGCAACCAAGTTCACATGCTGGGACAGAGTAAGTTCAAAATCGAGGGTGAGACCCAGATCACGAACTGTGAGAGAAAAGGTGATATGAGGAAAGAGGTAATACTAGTATGGCATACTCACTTGACGTAATTAATACTCGTCAACAGGTATGCTAACGGCTACTAAGGCAGTATGCCATACTATGGTGGCATAGTATGGCATACGTATCACGTAGTTGGTGTATGCATACTCGTAGATGAGTAATACGACATGCATCGCTGGCGCATAATATTATAGGCTTACTGCCTTTTTAATTATTATTAATATTAAATAAACTTGTAACGCGCGCAAGGTCACACCGAGATGTGAATCTGAGGCTCGGAGATAGGTAGCCTACCTTTCGCCTGTGTACTAGTATCCGTGCAGTCGGGATACTTTTGTATGGTTTATTGCCAGCCTGACTGAAGCTATGAATCCAGAAGGGCAAATAATAATTATAAAGGCATGTGGTTGTCAGCGTGCGCTTCCTGTAAGTTTTATAATAGCTGAGAGTTTTCTTTGGAGTTGTGTCAGCAAAGCTCTGACCTTTAACCTTAAACCATTTGACCTTTAACTTTGGTGGTCTTGCTGGAGTTGGGGGTGGAGAGCAACTCATAGTAATCACGTTGAAGAGGTGCTATATATAAAACCACGAACAAATGACTGCAAAGTGACTTGGAGCCAATGCAGCCCATCGTGAGCACGGGACGTTTTCACGATGGGCTGCGTTGGCTACAAGTCACTTTGCAGTCATTTGTTCGTGGTTTTGTATATAGCACCTCTTCAACGTGATTACTATGAGTTGCCCCCCGCCTCCAACTCCAGCCAAACCAAAATGAACAGTTTTATGGTTAATACAGAAGTGTTGTCATGCAGAGGGAGAGTTCTGAGACTATTAATAGACGTATCTCCAGTGGGAGTTCATTCACTAGCCTACCGACAGGAGTGCTCCTTTTACAGCGTAGATAATTATGTACATGTATGTATGTGCACTTGTTAAGAATGATATTATTATGATAATGATAACACTGTATCCATTTTGCGACAGGTTGTATCGGCGGATATCAGCTCCTGCTTCTGGTCTCCACATCCCATCAAACGTTGTTCCACTTCTTAAGGTATTTCCATGCATTGCATACATTTCATACATTTCCATACGTTGCATACATTTCATATATTCCCATGTGTTGCAGACATTTCATACATTCCCATGCATTGCATACATTCCCATGCGTTGCATGCATTTCATACATTCCCATGCGTTATATACATTTCATACATGCCCATGCATTGCATACACTTCATACATTCCCATGCGTTGCATACATTTTATACATTCACATGCATTGCATACATTTTATACATTCGCATGAATTGCATACACTTCATACATTTCCATGCATTACATAATAGGCCTACATTTCATACACTATTTTCTAGGACGTTTCTCTGAATTGTTTCAGCAAAGCTACATGCATTCAGCTTCGGGGAACCATTGGTTATTTTTACAGAGCTATGATAAACGTGCGCTATATAAACGACCTCCCCATCGACACTTAGGCTACCTGTGCTTTGTCTAAACGCAATTGTGTCACATTGTTTGCACGACACTTCAAGGAACGTGGTCGACCTCCCAAGTTGCACGAGCTTTCGACTTAAGTGCAAACACAATGAGAAGAATCCAATAATGGGACACCTTTTAATTTCGATCCAGAAGGTATGGCGGAGGTCTGAGTTGTGTCAGATGGTCGCATGTTTATTAAACGAAACCAGAAATGTTGCTCTATGCAACAGTTGCAGCATAGGGTGATTCAGGTTCTGTTAGAAGAAAATTAAAGTTAACGATCTAACACAGGCCCTTTGCTTTTTTTTATTAACCCTCGGAGGCTAACCTATAAAAAAATCACATATTGGATAACCTGGGGTATATTTTTCACCCCACGCCATTTGAGGCCTATGATATAAAATTAGACCATCTTTGATCAACATCTGCTCTCAATTCAAGTTCAGCATAGATTTTAGAATCTCTGAAACCTCACTAAGTTAAAATATCAACACAATCGTCGAGTCTACGGTCATCTATACACAACTAACTCTTTGTTACATTCTTTCCACATACAAAGTTGCAACACGTAGGCTAGGTCTATGACATCATCGATTTCAACATTATCTGGCTCCGAGACATCATTACAATCAACAAACTCTATATTATCCTCATCACTATCATCATTTTCAATCCTTTGATATCAATTCTGATATCAGTTTAGCGGCATTGGCTGCTGATAACCGTCGAAACTTCTTCAACACAAATGCATTATTAGTAACAATGGCCACTGTATTACTTCAGTCACGTGACCGTGCAATCGATATAAAAATTTGAAAAATGTGGAATTAAGCCAAAATCATCTATGAACAGATACACAAAAGCGCATGGCATAATTTCAAAGCAGTAAAAAATTTCAGGGCAAATACTGACAGTGGGGTGAAAAAACACCCCAGGTTAACCTCCGAGGGTTAAACGAGATCAGAAATGTTGTTCTATGTCGCTGGAGGGTGATTTGAGTTCTGTAAGGTGAAAATTACATGTAAAATTAACAATAATTAACACACGATCTTTGCTCTAGGAGTTCCTTTTGATCCATAAATTTTCGAAGATAGCCTAAACTTCAGTAAATTTTATTTCTCTGTAAAGCATTTTGAATTGTCTACTCGTTCAAAATTGATTAAATAAATTTAGAACTTTGATTTATTCTAATTAATTTAAACATTTGGTAATGCATATTAGGCTACTACATGTAAACTGAAATTTGAATTAGTTGGAATTTAGCTCACTGAATGGAAATAGTGAATATTGTAATGGTGCTAGAATGAATTTGAATCATTGAATTGAATCGCGAACGTTACTCACTGAATGGAATCGGAGAAATCTCAAATTGAACAAGAATGAACTGGAATTTAACTCGCCGTAGAAAAATGTGAAGTATTGAAGTTCTAATGAGTTAGAACTAAAAAGCTAACTCGTTGAATTGAAGCGAGAGCATATACAACGGGCAGAGGATTGCGTTAAAAATCAGCAGAAAAAAATGGTGAAAAGCGAATAGATGAACTGAATAGAGGGAACTTTTACGCTTTTCATGCGATGCAGTGAGGCCAGACCGTGCAGCACAACTGCATCTCATAGAAGACTCATAGGAGACTCATAGGAGACTCATAGGAGACTCATAGGAGCACAACTGCATCTCATAGAAGACTCATAGGAGCCGTTGAAAGGATCCAACATCAATCTCACTCGCGTTTTATTGCGCCACACGAACCAACGGCCCAGATATTACACACAGTGCGTGACCAATGGTCGCCTGCTACTGCAGCTGACCAGAGGCCAACCGTATGCCTCCCTGTCTGTCTGTGTTTGTGTGTCTCTCTGTGTCTGTATCACTGCCCCTTGTCGCTTTCTCTGTGTTGCTCTCTACCTCTGTCTGTCTATCTGCCTCGATCTCTTACTCTGTAACTTTCCCAATTTTTCTCTTTTCTACCTCCCTCCCTCTTTTCGTCCTCCCTCCTGAGTCCTCACTAACCTACCTACATGTACATACCTACATGCATGCCTATCTACATACCTAGAGACATTATGTCTATCATTATCCATGTTGCTCTCGTTTTCCCGTCGTTCACTCTGTTCTGCTCTGTCCCTGTCTCTGTATATCTGCCTCTCTCTCTTTCTCTTTCTCTTTCTCTTTCTCTGTCTCTGTATATCTGCCTCTCTCTCTTTCTCTTTCTCTTTCTCTTTCTCTGTCTCTGTATATCTGCCTCTCTCTCTTTCTCTTTCTCTTTCTCTTTCTCTGTCTGTATATATCTGCCTCTCTCTCTTTCTCTTTCTCTTTCTCTTTCTCTGTCTCTGTATATCTGCCTCTCTCTCTCTCTTTCTTTTTCTCTTTCTCTTTCTCTGTCTCTGTATATCTGCCTCTCTTTCTCTTTCTCTTTCTCTTTGTCTGTCTCTGTATCTGTTTGTCTGTCTGTCTGTCTGCCTCTCTCTATCTCTCCTTTCTTTTATGCCTCGCCCTCGTTTCTATCCGTCCTTATACGACATCCATCCACTCCAATATCCTCTGCCGGCGGAAGAGCGAGCGACGGAGGGAGGGAGATGGAAGGGACGGAGGGAGGGAGGGAGAGGGTGGGTGAGGGGGCAGATGACCGTGTTGCCAAGAACGACCGCTTTCGTCGCTTTACGGACACAAATCATGATGGAATGCATCGTATGGTGATGGACGATCGGGAGCAGATGAGGCAGAGGAAGAGGAGGAGGAGGAAGAGGACAAGGAGGACGAGGACGAGGAGAAGGAGGAGGAGGAGGACGTGAAGGAGGAGGAGAAGGAGGAGACAAGGTGGTGGAGAAGGAGGAGAAGGAGGAGTAGCTGAAGTACGAGTAGTAGAAGAAGGAGGGGAGGAAGACGAAGTGTAGGAAGAGAAGGAAGAAAAAGAATAGTAGGAGGACGACTACGACGACGAGGACGAGGAGGAGGAGAAGAAGGAGGAGAAGGAGAAAAGTAGGAGGAGGAGAAGTAGGAGTAGGAGAAGGTGGAGGAGGAGAGAAGGAGTGAAGGAGGACGAGGAGGAGAAGGAGGAGAATGAGATAAGAAGTAGGAGGAGGAGAAGAAGGTGGAGAATTAAGGAGTGAGGTGAAGGAGGAGAAGGATGAGGAAAAAGAAGAGTAAGATGAGAAGGAAGAAAAAGAAGAGTAAGAGGAGGAGAATGAGGAGGTGGAGGAGGAAGAGGAGGTGGAGGAGGAAGAGGAGGAGGAGGATAGGAAGAGGTAGACGACGACGACGATGGCAATGGTATTAAATGTCGGTCGGCGGATGAAATGAAAGAGCGAAGACAATGTATGGCTCCTGATCACGCTCAGTCTGGTTCAATGGATCTCTGCCTACGTCTGCTTGACCAAACTATGTGTATGTGTATGTGTGAATATGTCTCGATGCACGGACGTACAGACGGACGGACGTACAGACGGACGGACGGACGGACGGACGGATGGATATGTAAATTATGTATCTGTCTTCGCGTCGTGTCTTTAACTGGTGCTGCCCATGCACTGTCTCTTGTTGTCTGTATCTGTACCTCTCATTATCTATCTCTTACCCTCTGTTTTTTTGGGTATAATTATCGTGTATGTGTGTCTCTCTCTCATTATCTATACCTCTCCTTCTGTCTGTCTGTCTGTCTCTGTGTTTGTCTCACTTATTATTTCTCTCTCTCTGCTTCTCTGCATCTCTGCATCTGGCTATGTCTTCCTTTCTGTCTCTTTCCAAAAGTCTCCATCTTTCACTAAGACAGATTGGCAATAGTTAAAAGTTATGTTTGCCAAATTAAAACAAATGCAGTCATGGGCGTCCGCAGGAATTTTTCTAGGGGGGCGCAAACTTTTAAATAATTGTCACATGGTCTAAATTTAATGGGTGACAGTTTGAATGTCCATATTACCACAAGAGAATCCTATAGTCTACCTATACGTTATGCGCCCAAAGAAAGAAATATGGGTTCGACTTGTAGAACGAATCGATAATCACATTGAAACTCGTGTTGTAACAATCACAACCAAATAATTTAAATATATATGGGCAACTATTCAAAAAATCCAGGGGGCGCACTTGCGCCCCCTTGCGCCCCGCTGCGGACGCCCATGAATGCAGTTGGTGATTCAAAACATAATCTTTAGTTTGAGAAACGGAATTTGAATTGGGACGACATCTACGGGTGAGAGTGTGAAATGGACTTGCACAAAAGTTTTCACGGTGACTAGTCATGTAGGCCTTGTACAATGTAGTATAATATTATGCTCCTTGGTCATATTTTATGTATGACTTCATGCTAGATAATCTAATCGTCGCTGTTTTGCTGTATAGATCTACTTGTATTTTGTGTTTCTGCATTCCTGCTTATTGTGTCTATTTCTGTATTCCCAGGTCTATACAGCAAGACAGCGACGGTTAGATTATCTAGCATGAAGTCATACATAAAATATGACCAAGGAGCATAATATTATTATGTTTCTCTCGTTTTCATTGTGCTACTTTTAATATCACCCTATTATACGTTATGGTCGTTACGTAATAATGTAAAATCTTAGAATCTATGGATAACCGAGAACTTTCTCTAGGAATATTTTTTGATCTATCCAAGGCCTTTGATACTGTAAACCACAAAATTTTATTAAAAAACTTGAACACTATGGTATCAGAGGTGTAAGTAAGGCATGGATTTCTGATTTTCTTCACAACAGATCACAACATGTTTATTTTAAAGGTCATTTATCTGTTGGTAAACCCATCAGTTGTGGCGTACCTCAGGGTTCAATTCTGGGGCCATTATTATTTCTAATATATGTAAATGACCTGACGACTACTTCCAAAGTGTTTCACTATATATTGTTTGCTGATGACACGAATGCCTTTATATCTGATAAGTCAATAGAATCATTGTTTGAAAGAGCTAATCATGAGCTCATCACCATTTCTTCCTGGTTTAGAGCTAACAAATTATCGCTTAATATTGATAAAACAAACTTTATTCTTTTTGGATCCCGCCGTAAACTAACGCCAGTGTGTGATTACAGATTGACAATGGATGGTCAAATGATTATGCCGACTGAATCGTGTAAATTTTTTGGTGTGTATCTGGACCAGCACCTCACCTGGAAAGAACACATTAAGCAGATATCTAAAAAAATAGCAAAAAATATTAGCGTGCTATCAAGAATCCGTCACTGTCTCTCTCAAGCTACATTACAAGGCTTATACTATTCCTTAATTTTTCCATACTTGTCATATTGTAACATTTGCTGGGCCTCAACTTATAGTTTTTATTTTTAAAAAATTAAAGAGTTTGCAAAAACGTGCCATTCGAACTATTTTCTTATTATGCTGGTCTGTCAGTACCAAACCAATTTTTCGAACCTATAACATACTACGATTATCAGATATATATAAGTTTCAAATCAGTTTGTTCATGTTTCGCTATCATCACAAATTGTTGCCTAGGACATTTGATGGTTATTTTTGTCAGGGAATTGCTGTACATAACCATTTCACTAGAACTCTGTTACACTACCGCACCGATGTTGCACATACTAGGATGAAATTATTTTCGATTAAATGTTCTGGCCCTATGATATGGAATAACCTCCCAAAATATATTACACTTATACCCACCATTAACATGTTTAAGAAAAAATTAAAAGACTGTTTAATCTCTGTTTACTAGATTTAAACAATTGGTCATAATTTGGTTTTTTTCTTGTTTTTTGTTTTGTTTTGAAATCTGTGTGTCATTTCATTTCAGTTTGCTTTCGTTTCATGTGTAAGATGTTGTGCTTTGCACTGTTTTTTTTACAATAGCCAAAATATGTTATTGAGAAAGGAAGGGTCAATCCAGCCTCAGCGGGTCCATACGACCTTTTTGGATTGACCCTTTGACTTATGCACCGATCACTCGAAAGTCATTGAATTTGTACTGATTACTGCTCTTTTGTACGTGTTTGATGCTTTGTCAATAATAAACCTGACCTAACTTATCTGAGTTTTTTCACCCATTTACTCTACATGTAATTGGTTTTCCCTTCAAAACAGTTGCATAATACATGTGAGCGATGTCTTTGGTGACTGAAAAGGTAGTTATAGACAGACAGACAGACAGACAGACAGACATCAGACAGAAAGAAAGGCAGATAGACAGGCAGGCAGACAGACAGACAGACAGACAAAAGCACAGACAAACAGAGGACAGACAGTGAATAAGGGACAGACTAAATTAGACTGTACTGTTAGACAACAACAACAACAACAGCAACGATGATGATGATGATGATGATGATGATGATGATGATGATGATGATGATGATGATGATGATGATGATGATGATGATGATGACGACGATGACGACGACGACGACGATGACGACGACGATGATGATGATGATGATGGCAATTTCTATGGCGCCGTAACAAAGCACGTGTCTTAGATGACCGCTCAACAAAACATAAGCGAACAGAGAGAGAGAGAGACAAGACAAGGGACGACATTAATCGAACGTTGTTGTTTGAACGTGCTGTGCGTTGATGTGAGAAAGAGACACACAAGCAGACAGAGACAGACAGAGACAGACAGAGACCGGCAGAGCGAGGGAGAGAGACTGAGCGAGGGAGAGAGAGAGACGACGAGGGTGAACTAATATGCATAATGGTCGCCATAGGGATCTACAAGGTTTAGCCTTAAGGCACAGCTTACGAATCAGACATGAGAAGCATCTGTACTATCTGTCTCTCTCTATGTCTTTGTCCCTCTGCCTCTCTGTCTCTGTCTCTGCCTCTCTGTCTGTCTGTATGTCTTTCTATGTCTCTGTTTTTCTGTCTTTCTGTCTGTCTATTTTGTTCTGTCTGTCTGTCTGTCTGTCTCTCTGTCTGTCTATTTCGTTCTGTCTGTCTGTCTGTCTGTCTGTCTGTATGTCTGTCTGTCTGTCTGTCTGTCTGTCTGTCCCTATCTCCTTCTCTGCACAAATTAGGCCGGAGACGCATCTGTATTATCTGTCTCTCTGTGTCTCTGTCTCTGTCCGTCTCTGTTCGTCTCTGTCCTTTTCTCTCTACGTCTGTGTCTCTCCAGGAGATCCTGTATCCATCGCTCTTGACAAATGCTGCTGCTGCTGCTGCTGCTACTGCTGCTGCTGCTGCTGCTGCTGCTGCTGCTGACAGCGGCTAAGACGACTTGACATGTCGGCATATTGGCATCTCCTCCGTCACACAAATGAACCTTAACAAGGCTAATAAAGAAGAGCAAATGCATTCGAAACGCTCGACGTCGGCAATCTCATTTGCATAATGAATTCAGACACCGGCGGTCGCTAGAGGCAGGCCATTCGTCTCGCTGAACGTGGCGCCACCTGTCTGTTGACGTTGACTAAATACTATAGAAAACACATAGTGGCCGATTGAAGGGATAGTTTTGCCACATATATATATATATATATATATATATATACATATTATGGAGAATTCTTTTAAGATGATCGTCGGGTTTTCAAATCGGTCACTATCGTTTTCGGGTGTTGCCAGTCCTAAGCCTGGGCAAAGGAGGAGGACGACGAGAATCATATTCGTAATTTCTATAGCGCCAATGGGTGATGCACAAGGCGTCGGTCGATCTTTGAAATAATTAACATAGCCGTGCTAAAATTATGTTTGACAACATTTCCGTTTTAGCAAGGTTGGTGTTCATGCTGTTGAGATTGTCTGAAAACAGGTCGTTAACAATGCTGCATGTATTAGCCTATTATAGATGACATAGTAACTAAATCGAGGGTAACGGGAATTGGCAGCATAGTCTAGTAGACCCATGATACATAGGTCAATGTGTTAAGCAACTTATTAACAGTGGTTTTGTAAAGTTCTGAAAACCCTATTCAAGCACAGTGGAATATCTGATGTTCAGCCTATAGGTATCCGGTCAAAACCGCGCACACAACACCGCGCGCACAAAACCGCGCACACAAAACCGCGATTCACAAAACCGCGCACTCTCAGAACCGCGCACGATCACTACCGCGCACGATCATAACCGCATTCAAGTATTTCAACATGCATCCAGCTTCTATTTCATATGTACAAATATCTTCGTCCAGCTTCAATTTCTCATGCGTTATTTTCGTCAATCCAGCTTCTATTTGACCTGTAAAAGAACCATCATCCAGTCTCAGTTTCTCTTGCATTTGTCATCAACCCAGCCTCCATATCACCTCTAAGTGATTTCATCCAGATTCCATTTCTCAAGCGTTGGACCAGTTGTATGTAGACCAGTTGTCGTTAGACCAGTTGTCTGTAGACAAGTTGTCGTTAGACGAGTTGTCTGTAGGCTTAGACCAGTTGTCGTGACACCGCTTAAACAGAGGCTGAAACAAGAGTGGTTAGGATCGTCGACCGAATACTAGTTTCAAATAAATTTTCGAAGCCCATGGAACGTTACAATTTCGAATTTGAACAGATGCGCAAACAAGCGTGGTTATGATAGTGCGCGGTAATGATCGTGCGCGGTTCTGATGGTGCGCGGTTCTGTGAATCGCGGTTTTGTGTGCGCGGTGTTGTGTGCGCGGTTTTGTGTGCGCGGTTTTGATAGTAAACCCAGCCTATACAATACGGCCTACAACATCTCGTCTGGTTGAGCATTACGTCGAGAATCATCAGACAACTTGTCGAGTTCAGTGCACGGAATAAGAACATTAGTTAAAAGTTGATAATCCTATACAATACGGCCTACAACATCTCGTCTGGTTGAGCATTACGTCGAGAATCATCAGACAACTTGTCGAGTTCAGTGCACGGAATAAGAACATTAGTTAAAAGTTGATAATCCACACCAAATTCCAAGATACTCCTGGATCAATGCGGGACACATTGGCGAACAAGCCCGATTCCTGAACTGCCCCGGCGAATTCGAGATGGATAGTTGCCCCAACCAAACACTGTGAAACAGCCGCGAGAGAAATAAATATTTTCACGAATAGGCCTTCGTATAGCCTATAGCCTAGGCCGACTAGGTGAGATTTTGATGTCCGAGCGAACACAATAATATCGATTGAAATCCTCCTGTGATGAAAATCAATGAAAAAATTACACGTTAAGAAAACCTGTGACCATTTTGATCACATGCGCATGCGCGCGCGGCTAATGCTAATAACATTGAATGATTTTTCGACACTTGAAATGCATTCTTGCCGTGATCGTTGCTTTCGTTCAATCGTTAACTGAGAAATTTAATAGACGTTTGAAGTACACGTGCGTGTCAGCGTTATTGACAGCTATAACATATCGTTGGAACGATAGAGGATAGTCTAGGCTGTTGTGATGTTTGACTCGGGCCTGTTGAAAAATAAGTTAGCCCCTCCCACTCCTGGCTTGGCCGATCAGGAGAGTTCCAACACTTAGGCCAATTGTGTTAAGTTATGCTACTATTATAGGTGAGATTTTGATGACTGAACGAACAGAATGATATCGAGTAAAATCCTCCAGTGATGAAAATCAATGATAAAATTACACGTTAAGGAAACCTGTGACCATCGTGATCACGTGTGTGCATGCGCGCACGACTAATGCTAATAACAGTGAATGATTTTTCGACACTTGAAATGCATTCTTGCCGTGTTCGTTGCTTTCATTCAATCGTTAACTGAGAAATTTAATAGACGTTTGAAGTACACGTCCGTGTCAACGTTATTGACAGCTGTAACAAAGCGTTGTCACGCTAGAAGATGGTCTGGGCTGTGACTTTATTTAGACACCTTTTAAAACTATGCAGAGGCTATATAATTCAACCGCTTGGTCCAATTTAATATACTATGCGCCTCCAGATGTCACTTCACAGACGTATTCAACGAATTATCACCCGATTTCGATGAACTTGATGAAAATAATGTCAAGATATCGTTTTCTATTATTCTTTCTCATCGAACGTGTTTTGCGTTATTTTTGTTAAAATAAGTTCGACTTAGGCCTACTGTTCCCGCCAAACGGCGCAGAAAATTTCGACAGAATGTCTATAGTCTCGGGAAAGGACGCAAATTTTGGATGACTAAAAAGTTTCTCAAAAAATTGAATTTCAAGCGCGAAAAATCGAGAAATCCATGTATTTTCTCCGAAATTCTTGATCTAGTCTTTTCTAGCCTTTTTTCGGCCCCCATCTGGCCTTTTTTCAAAATTCAGAGTGGCATCACTGGCTAATAACAGTGAATAATTTTTCGAGACATGAAATGCATGAATTCTGATTGTGTCCGTTACTTTCGCTCTTTCGAAATCAGATCTGAGAAAATAATGTGCTATAATTTTGAAAGGCAACAGCAGAAACAGAGCATGGAAAAAGTTCAGCGGACTAATCTATAGCGTCGTTAGGCGATATTAGAAAGGTGTCTAAATGAAGCCTGATAATAATACTTTAATCTGAAGCCAAGTTTTGTATCCACATTGTATTGTATCTATACATTAGTTTCCTATAGTCTTCAACGACGTCTTTGTGCATGTCAGCAACGCATGCGCGTTGTCTTCAAACGTGTATTCAATTCTTCAGTTATCGATTGAGCGAAAGTTGCGGACACTGCAAGAAAGCATTTCTTCATATTGTGTCGAAGAAACAATAATATAATTGATAAATAGATCACTAGAATATTATAGATTAATGGATTAATGGAGTCATGAACTGCGCCATTGTTCACACTCCAACAGTGCCAGTCCCAAGTCTGGATAAAGGAGGGGGCGATGCTCATGATCTTTGCACTCACAGTGTCGATAAACTGAAACTACTGATACTAGACCTATATACTACTGTGATGAGCAAAGCTCGCCACTGATCGTTGCTGGCAGTGCCAGTCCGAAGCCTGGATAAAGAAGGAGGGTGACGCTGATGATTGCTAACACATAGTGACATAACCCACATGTGTTTAGACGTGAAACAACTAATCATTAGTTTAAAAGGCTGTATTTTTGTAATTTCTGTTATCGGCAATGGCCTTAAGATGTCATTTTTTCTATCTTTTTATAAACTTTATATCTATCCATTTATCCATCTATCTATCTATCCATCCAATTGCTTGTAAACATCCGCTGATTATCCAAGGTGTCGCCAAGCAGTGGAATTTCCATCCTTTACATTGTTGCGCTTAAATACCTTTTTTAATTTATCAATATGGTTATATAAGCTTTTTAATTCCTGCGAAAATCCAAGATTTCTTCTTTCCAATTCAATTTCTGAAGCAAAGAATTAAACTCAATTAATTAAATATGCATTTTTGTGTAGCCCTCTTCAAGAGGCTACTCAGAGGCGCTCCCAGCCTCAGCACGGTTACTACACAGTGACGTTAAGCTGCAAATACCACCTCGTCAAATCTGGATCCATCCATCGTTCAAAAGTGCTGTATTATGCCAAACAATATTAGTAATGATTGGTGCCACTTTGAGAAAAGACCTAAAAAACGGAGGATTACCCTACAAAGGTTTTTAAAATGTCATAAAATTTGGCAGGTCTTATTATAAAACCATAACGAAACTTTTTGAAGGGACTGCATCTAAAATGTCAAGAATAGTTTTTATTCTGTTCAATCGTAGGACACCCAAATATTGTAATCAATGTATTTATATATTGAGAACTTACTTAATGAAATTTAGAATATGGATTGTGAGATGAAGATTGGGACATTCATGATTGTATTAAACATAAGCTAGTACCAGAATAATTGCTTGCTAACTACTTCCACTGTATTACGGATGTAGCCTACATGCCAATTGCTACTTCACCAAAGATTTTGCACGTGCCAAAACTATACAGTTTTCTATAATTACCTCATCGCGAACTTTGTATGTGGAATTCCATGCTGCTGTTTCTTTGACTAACGAATTCGAGTTAATTAGCTTAGCAATCATTTGCGTTGACAGTTTGATGTTTTTATCTGTCCGTAGAATATTGAAGAATGGTCGTTCGATGTTTTTGCTGTGAATGCTGCGGCTGATGGTCACGCATTGAAGTACGTCGGATACGAACTCCTACAGCGATACGATCTCATCAACAAATTTAAGGTTGGCGTAAAATTAAATAACTTTCTATATACGTCTTTGATTAGCCTGCTGGTCTGTTAATGCCTTTCCCCGTGTATTCCCATGTCACATGGGCGGAGTTTGGTTTCCGTTCTTGGGGGGGGGCTAACCCCGAGTCTGAGCTTTCTGAGGGGGGGGCTAACCGCGAAAAATGATTCCATTTTCATGGTAAAAAAAGGTGAATCTGGGCCTTCTTGGGTGGCTTAGCCCCCCTAGCCCCTGATAAACTCCGCCCATGCCCGTGTGTTACTCGCCCTCTTTTACTCGCCCTCTGCATCTTAGTCGCGCTCTGACCCTGTTTTTGCCTCTCTCCTATGGTGTGGGGAGCGGTGGTGTAGTGGTGGGTTCGGTGCCTTGGAGCCGATTGGTTCCATGTTTGAATCCACCTCAAGTGGCCGCGTAGTGACCTTAAGCATTGAGCAGAGTATCAGAGGCAAAAAGTATCAGCAAAGAACTATGTGAGGAAAGGGGAGATAGAGTGAGAGATATTTGATATCGCCCATTCTCTCTCCCATTTTCTCACATATTATTATTCTCTACTGATACTTTGCCTGTCTTTCCTTCTGTCTTTCCGTGACCATGCCCTGTCCAAGCTCTTATTCCTTCCCTTCCCTATCTTCAAGTAATTGTAAATCTTCATAGCGTTGTTTCCTTACCGTGTCTCTCATATAGCCTACTTCCTTTACCTACCCCTCAATAACCCTTCTTCCTTTGTTGTCAATCTCTTTGCTCTTTGTTCTGACATCTTTATTCTTCTTATGCTCCGTGTTTTCTTTTCTCCCTTTAACTGTTCCTTCAAGTTTGTATTTCCTCCCTTATTCTTTCGTTCGATCATTTGCACCTTCTCTGCTGCATCCATTACTCTGATTTCTTCATTTCTGTTTCTTCTTTCCATCCTTCCTTTTATTTTGTCAATTCTTTTTCTTCATGCTCTAAACCCGCTGATTACATTGTTTCCCTGACTTCTTTGTTCTTCGTCTATACATCATTGTCCATCATCGTTGTTTATAAAGTAGATGACATTGAATTGTCTCGACGTCGTTTATTTATAGCTTGCATCCTGGAATAGAATGACAAATTAAAAGCTAAATATAGCAACGGTTTATCTGCTGTAAAAAGAAACACGACACAATCCCCGCCATACTCAGGTTTCAGATGTATGTATGTATATACATGTATGTCAGGTTTCAGATGCATTATGTATGTAGGCCTATGTCAGGTTTCAGTTGGCAGAATTGTACTCGTCCTATGACTTCGTGCACACGATCACCAAGACTGGGGTTTGATGGTTGATAATTATGTACTAGTATGCATATAATATAAGTTATAGGCGTTAGTAGCATTATGTATGTATAATATGTGTGCATGCGTTTATGTCTGTACGCTCATGTATACATGCATGAGTTCATCAGTAATGTTGGCTCGTTATAAGTGCGTATGCCAATCCATGTACATGTATGTGCACATGCGTCCTAAGCTGCTTGATCGGAAAGTAAGAGTATTATAATTATTATCGGTGGTGTTGTAGAGTCGTCTATGAAAATGATGACATGACTACCATTATAATGTGGTTCTCTCTAGCGGAGGTATACTGTAACAGACATACGTATTTTGTGATAGGCTGGTTAAGTGTAACTTGCAGCGAAACAGATTTAGATGCTTCTAAGAGGACGAAATAGAAGTGCTGAAACGCGACACCTTCATATCCCCACGGGCAGAGTTAGCAACGATCGCCCAGTGCAATTACAGTATACATACCCTTATTCCTAGGACTCTTTAATCAGCCGCTGTATGTATGGAAAAAGTGTTGCGTGTTTAACTGCATTCTATGGATCCCAGTGCCGCTGAGGTCACCCTCCTCGTTTTCTCGGCATGGGACTGGCACAACTGAAAGCGGCAGTGCCGGAGTTATGAATGTCTGGCATCTAAGCTGCTGGCTTAAATGTGTGAACGATTAGATTGCGTTACAATGTCATGTTGATGTGCTTTGTTGTAGATCAACATACAAGTGTTAGACAGTTTTCTGGTTCGCCTTGAGCAAGGCTACAGCAAATACAACAATCCCTATCACAACCTGGTACACGCGGCCGATGTCACTCAAACTATGCATCATGTCATCTCCAGAACCGGACTATCGGTCGGTGTCATTACAGTACCTCCTCGATTATCAATATTGTGTGTGTTTTTTGTTGCTCTTACATTTTAATAATATCGCTGCTCATTGTCAATTCTGTGTTGTTTCAACAACGAAATTCGGCTGTGAATAATGGTTCATTAAAGAGTAGGTTATTCTTGCATGCTTACTTAACTTTTAGAATAATAGTATTTTTTATAATTGACTTATTATAATAGATCTATTAGTGTATTTGCATTTGTTTTCTCTCTATCTTACTATCTATCCAGCTGTCTGTTTGTCTATCTGTCTGTCTGCCTGCCTGCCTGCCTGCCTACCTACCTACCAACCCGTCCGTCTATCCATCTATCCACCTATCCATATATCTATCTGATTAATTTAAAGAAATCCCCTTCAAGATAGCTACATGTAGTCCGGAGCGCTTTCGACTCAGGTACGGCTAAAGAGGAAAGTCCTGGATAGTTTATAAAAATGGTTTGAAGCATTTTAAGGTTATGTATAATTAATAAATTATATTGCGTTTTAATAACCTCACAAAAACCTCTCTCGACTAATTAATAATTGCGGTAAGCTTATGCAGTTTTCTGGGTTATCTCTGTCGATAAAGTTTTTATTTCAAGAGTTAGGCTGCCATTACAGTTCTTGTTGTAAAATCCAACTTTATCTGCCATTCGATTTTCTTATGAATGAGGAACTCAGCTTATAGTCTGGTTCCCACGACTTAGTATATGTCTTTGAGCGTTGGAGATCGTGTAATGATATTGCGATAACAATTTTGCTCTGAAGTAGATGCATCACGTTTTCCCACACCACAGAAAGGTCAACGTCCTGACGGGAGCGTTATCGTAAACCCTAAGGTCTTATCTGATGTGCGTCACTATGTCTGTTACCTAAGGTCGAACTGAATTGCAGACATTGCGTTCTAGATAGCAGTTAACTTTTATGTGAGTTGTATGATCACGCAATTATTTCAAACACGGATGCCCTCTTGATGATGCCGCCATATCAAAATATTTTGTTTGTTTTTCATGTGCACTTGTTATAGCGCCCCTTCAAGCTATCTACTCGGAGGCGCACCCGACTACGGCGCGGACACTGCATCGGAGTTTCTCGCCAAAGCGCTGAGCAATTGAGAGGAAAGGACTTGCTCAAGGTCCCTACGCGGCGACTTGAGGTAGATTCGAACCTGCAGCTTTCAGACTGCAAGGCAACGAACAAACCAACTACACCACCGCGCCCCACAAATAAGTCTTATAGTTTCATTTCAAACTGAACTGTACAGCTGATATGAATGAATTCATTGCAAAGCCTCTCATTCACTTGATTTATGTAACGTCATGGACATTTAGGCCTACAGTAACTGAAAACCTTAGTTTCAAACTGATCATTGCTGACTATAATAATTATTACAATACAATGACTTCACTGTAGACCATAAGTCACCATAACAATTATTACAGGGTCAAACTGATCTGAATTGTCATCACACTGATCTGGATGCCATTATACAAGACCATATGGTCTACATAATTTGAAAAAAGAATGCCAACTTGAAATTTTATGAACTCAATTATTTCAGTCCATGAAATGTAATATCATGTACGACTCGTACGAGATTAGAACCAATTCCAATTCCAGGTCCAGCGAGACTTCAGTCAATATGCATTAGTTTGCTAATTGGAGCAATTTTATGTTTAACTTAATGACATTATTCTACACTGTAGCATCGTATTATGTCAAATTAGTTTCATTTGTGAATGGAGCTATATAAATTTATTTATTAGGCGTGTCTGCATGGAGTCCCTTCAAGACTATCTAATCCGAATATTTTATTTAGCCTACTATTGCAGTAACATGACATAAATCACATTATTTCGAACTCGTGAGCTGTATATAATGTGATCTGGGACTTCTAAATAAAAAAACCTCTATCACTCACACCATATAATTTCCTACCTTCAGTTACATGTACATGTGTGTATGTGTATGTGCGTGTGTGTGTAGATGTGTGTGTAGGTGTGTTGGTATGTAGGTATGTAGGTAAGTAGGTATGTAGCCTATATAAGTATGCATGTAGGTATTATGTAGGTACGTACGTACATGTACGTATAAGTATATATTGTATAGCCTATTTATATAGCACCAAAGAAAAAAATAACCTCACGAAGCCACTATTGTTCGGCGCCACGTGACCCTGCGAATCACATCACTTCCGACGTCAACACCCACGTGACCCAAATGACGATTTTCGAGACAGCGGTTCCTGGCAAGGGGTCGGGGTGGTGGGGGTGGGGGGGGGGGGGTGTGGCGACCTATTGCAACGGAAGAAAAGCCCGGATGATGAATGGCATCTGCCTTCTTTCCCGGCTGATTCGCCCTCTGTTGTTCAAACAACGAACGAACGATTGTTACGGCGTCTTGATTCAGGAGTCACGTGACGGCAGCTTCCGGTCAACTGCGCATGCGCCAGTGTGTTTTCCTTCTATTGGCTCCTCCTCCGTCCACCCATCTTGCAATCCATCGATCTATCCATGCACCCCCCTCTTCCAGCCCAGATGTCCGGCATTGTATTCGTACACACACATAATATATCGTCCCAGCAATTCATCCATCCGTCCATCCCTCTGTCCATCCTCCCATCTATGCATCCATGCATGCATCTATTCATCCATCAATAGGCCTACATCTAACAATGTATCCATTCATTCCCCCATTAATTTTATGCATACTGCCAACCAGTCATCCATCCATCCATACGCCTGTCCATCCACCCATTCCTACAACCACCTGTCGATCCATCTATACAATATCCATCCACTTATCTACCCATCCATCCATCTACCCATCCATCCTTCCACCCCACGTAGCAATGCGTCCCTGCCTAATCTATCTCCCGAGGGCTCTTGTATATACATGTAATACTGGTACGTATGTTCGGCTAAGGACTCTGAGTAACGAGCACATATGCATTATTAATGTATGTAATTATGTATAAATGCCAATTAGGCCTACTGCTTGCGTCTATATATACGCACAAGATGTAATTGGCATTTATACATAATACATTCGTGCAACCCGTAGTTGCCGTTTATATATAACTGCAAGTAGTAATCACGCATATTGAAAAACTGGAGAAAGTTCAGAGAAGAGCTACGAAGATGATTTGGGGTTACAAAGATATGAGCTATGAGGAGAGGTTGGAAAGGTGTGGGCTAACAACACTGGAGAGACGGAGGAGCAGAGGAGACCTAATTGAAGCATACAAGATCATTACTGGAAAGGAAGCACTATGTTGGGAGAAGTTCTTTGTATTAGCACCAAACAAAGCAACTCGGGGTCATAGGTACAAATTATTTAAGAAGCCGAAAGGATCATTAGGGCAGAAATTTTTCAGTGCTAGAGTTGTGGACATGTGGAACGGATTGGGGGACAGCACTGTGTCGGTGGACACGGTCACAGCATTTAAAAGGAACCTAGGAAAATTGGGGTATTAAAAGTTCCAGGTCAATTTTGCAGTGGTTCTAACACAGGCCTAGTGTCTTCTGAACCACTTAAAACCCATGTTATGTTATGTTATGTTATGTTATATTATTATATAATAATGCTCGTATACACGGCCATGCGTAAGAGCTCTGAGATCGGAGAGATTGAGACCCCATAGAATAAGAAAATCCAGATTGCCTTCTTCTTTCGAGTGCTTTACGGATAATATCTTCGTGGGTTTGTACGATGTATATCCGCACCTGCACACTATCATCACTTGTTGGATACTTGTTAGATGATATTATTATTCCTCAATGCGGATTCTATTTCGGATTCGGCGGGAACCAGTTTTGAAATGCAACACAAACGTACTGAGGAGAGAGGAGGACGGGGAAGAGGAGGAGGAGTAAAACAGGAGGACGAGGAGAAAAAATAGGAGGATGAGGATGAGGACGGGGACGAATTTGAGGACAAGGAAGAAGAGGAGAAGGATAAACAATAGGAGGACGAGGGGAGGAAGAAAAATGGGAGGACAAGGAGGAAGATGAGGAAAATAGGAGGATGAGGACGAGGGCGGGAAAAATAGGTGAACGATGAAGAAGAGGAGGAGGATAAACAATAAGAGGACAAGGAGGAGGAGGAGTAAACGGGAAACGAGGAGGACGAGGAGGAGGAGAAATAGGAGGTCGAAGAGGGGGGGAAGAAAAATAAGAGGACGAGGATGAAGAAGAGGAGGAAAAATAGAAGGATATAGGGTAGGAGGAAAAAGATAGGACGAGGAAGAGGAGGACGAGGAAAAATATGAGGACGAGGAGGAGAAGGAGGAAATATAGGAGAAAGAGGAAATATAGGAGTATGAGAAAGTGGAGAAAGAGGAAGAGAAAAAAAGAAGGAATGGGAGGAAGAGGAGGAAAAATATGAGGACGAGGACGAGAAGGAAAAAGAGGAGGAGGAAGATGATGAGAAGAAAGAGGAGGAGAAGGAGGAGAAAGAGGAAGTGCAGAAGGATGAAATGTGGAGGATAAGGAAGAGAGGAGGACGAGGAGTCGAGGACGGGGACGAGAAGGAGCTGTAGGTGGCGGTGGAGATGAATCTCTTAAGGAAACTTCGAGATGATGCAACCATTGGTTTGCAAATTCGCTTTTATGGCGGCGACATAATTATGAATGCGGGTGTCGTCACATTCCTCTGCCTCTTCGTCTGTTCTTCTCACCGACAGAGTATAGCTGAGCCAGTCAATCAATCAATAGATCAATCAATCAGTTTTGTATTTAATCTCGGTACCAAGCTGACAGATTGCAACTTTTAGCAAATATCAGACTGTAGAAATATTTTACTTCTGATTACTATAATAAGCCTATTCTCGCTAAAATGATTTAGATTGCAAAACTTGTCAGAGTTCTTCAACTTGTTTACTCAACAGCAAGCATGAGTGAGCTAGACTTGTTGTAAAGCAAGTTGATGTAACGAATGAGTTATAGTAGCCTACATATGCGTTGAGGTTGATAATATTCAATGGCTGCAGCAGAAATCTCTAAGACACCCTTTCTATCACGGCGTCGATTTGTATATAACTTTCTATACCATAACTGCTTTACTGTCTTTCCCCATTGCACGCTCTACCATACCTGGCTTAAATATTGTTATCGTAGCTACATTGTACTTCACGTAACCTGCACGTAACCTGGACGTTGCTTATTAAGCCTGAAGCAATGGGGGTGGGGTGGTGGGTGGGTAGGGGGTAGCGTTCATCGCTCTCCCATAATAATTACGTTGAGGGAGTTTTATCGTAAATGGCGAACGCCGTGCATTACTACAGGACAATACATAGTATATATATCGCAAAGGTCCGACCTGCCACCCCGATAGGGGTACTTCCCTAAGGGGTAAAACGGGAAGGTGATCTGACCGACGACTGAATAAGCGTAGACTCGGACCCGGCCTGGGTGGGCGGACCAAAGTCCTCCGTGCCCACCTTCACGTGGTGCGAACTGTTAGTACCCTCCCCAGGGAGGCGAACGAACGGGCACGGCAGGCAAAACCAGAGGAAGGCAATGGCAAACCACCTCTGTTAACTGTGCCAAGAAAACCGCTATGAAAAACACAAACTTCAAATCAACGATGATCGCTGAAGGTGAGACACCCAGGCCGGAGAGCGATCTAAGAACTACTGGGAAAGAGCGGAAGGATGGATTGGTGGAGAGCCGACATCATGAAGCGACTGCACTAAACCCACAAGGGCGTGCAGTAACGGATCCAGCCGGAATACACCGAATCAGCCTGAGCTGTAAAAACAAGATGAAAATGGGCACGTGGAACGTGAGAAGCATGCAGCCAGGGAAGCTGGAGGTCATAAAGGCGGAGATGGTGCGCATGGAGCTCGCGGTGCTGGGACTAAGTGAGACGAGGTGGCAAGGGCAAGGACACTTCAACTCTGGAGACTTCAGAGTAGTGATGTCTGGACCAAGCGAAGGAAGGAGGAACGGAGTGGCAATCGTGTGTGACAAGAGGAGTGCAGCTGCGATTATGGGATACGACACGGTAAATGACAGAATCCTAAGTGTAAGATTCCGAGGAAAAGAGACTAACACTACCATCATCCAAATATACGCGCCAACGTCAATAGCAGAAGAAGAAGAACGGGAAGGATTCTACACGGCACTGCAGGAGAAGATCGACAGAGTTCCAAGAGGAGACACGATGGTGATCATGGGAGACTTTAACGCAAAGGTGGGGAGAACAAGTGGAGGGGAGGAATCGACTGGAGGATACGGACTGGGAGAGCGAAACGAGGCAGGAGAAAGACTCATCGAATTCTGCGACACAAACGAACTGAAGATCATGAATACATACTTCAAAAA
Organism: Lumbricus rubellus; assembly: GCA_945859605.1. Classification (NCBI taxonomy): domain Eukaryota; kingdom Metazoa; phylum Annelida; class Clitellata; order Crassiclitellata; family Lumbricidae; genus Lumbricus; species Lumbricus rubellus. Next base: position 31,102,776 of record OX243823.1, on the reverse strand, counting down.
ACCAAAAAGGAGACTTTATACGTGGACATCACCTGACGGCAAATATAAAAACCAGATTGACTTTGTACTGGTCAAACAGCGATGGAGGAGCATGGTGAGAGATGTACAGACGAGACCTGGAGCGGACTGTGGATCTGACCACGAACTGTTGGTGACAATCCTGAAGATAAAACTCAAGAGACTGAAAAGAGAGGAACGCCTGATTAGATACAACTGCAAAGGGATAATGCCAGAGTACAAAGAAGAGATCAAGAATCGTTTCGAGGCATTAAATCTAGAAGAGGTGACTGGCGCCAACGACATGTGGGAGGAAATGAAGAAGGTGATTCACGAGGAGGCGGCTAAATACGTACCAAGGAAAGTAGCGAAAAAGACAACTCCGTGGCTTTCGGCAGAGGCAATCAAGATAGCGGAAGAGAGGAGAATCGCGAGGACTGCTGGAAACAGAGACCGGACTAAGACAATGAACAGCGCTTTTCAGAGGCAGGCAAGGGAAGACAAAGAAAACTACCTGAACATGAGATGTAAAGAAATGGAGGAAGAAGGAAATAGAGGAAGAACCAGAGAAATGTTTGCAGAACTAAGAAAAATAACTGGTAAATTTACACCAAGGAAAGGATCACTGAAGAGCGCAAATGGAGAAATACTAGGAGATAGCGAAGAAACGAAAAGCAGATGGAAGGAATACACAGAAAAACTCTACGAGGCCGATGAGAGAGTGAGCAGGGAGGAAGAGATAGGGATGGCCACTGGGGATTATGAGAAAGAACCAAGTGTCATGAGATCAGAGGTGGAGTGGGCAATCAAACAAATTAAGGATAATAAGACACCTGGTACGGACGAGATACCCATTGAGCTGATCAAAGAGGCTGGAGACGGAATGATAGAAGAATTAACAATGCTTTGCAATCGGATATGGGAGACAGAAGAATGGCCTAAAGACTGGGAAAAATCCATATTCATACCCATTTTCAAAAAAGGCGATGCCAGAGAATGCGAAAACTACAGAACAATAGCGTTGATATCTCATGCAAGTAAGATTCTACTTAAAATTATACATAAAAGAATGGAGAGCACGATTGAGAGGGAACTGCCGGTGCATCAGGCAGGTTTCAGGAGACGGAGAGGAACAAGAGACCACATAGCGAACCTCAGGTGGATAATGGAAAGGCAAAGAGAATTTGGACAGCAGGTACACATATGCTTTATAGATTACAGCAAGGCCTTCGATTGCATCGATCATGCTCTGATGTGGAAGACTTTGCGCGATATGGGGATATCAATACACCTCATAAAGCTCCTCAAGAACTTATATGGGAACCAGATGGCTGTGGTCAGGACAGAACACGGTGAAACGACAAGTTTCCAAATAAAGAAAGGAGTACGACAAGGATGCATACTATCGCCATACCTGTTTAATCTATACGCTGAAATGATAGTGAGAAAAGCAGGCCTAGAGGAGACAAATGCGGGAGTGAGGATAGCGGGTAGGACACTGAATAACCTAAGATATGCAGACGACACAACACTGCTGGCAGGGGAAAAAGAGGATTTAAAAGCTATCATCAGAAAACTACAAGCAGAAAGTGAGAAAGCAGGATTGTTTTTCAACTTAAAGAAGACCAAGATCATGACAACAGAGAAATGGACAAGCTTTGAAGTGGACGGGGAGGAGTTGGAGGTGGTGACAAGTTTCTGCTTCTTGGGAGCCATGATAGAAAGCGATGGTGGATGTGACAGAGAGATACGACGAAGGATAGCTTTGGGAAAGACGGCAGCGAAGGGGCTGGAGAAAATATGGAAGGATAAACACGTGAGCCTAATGACGAAGACAAGAATTGTAAAGGCAATGATATTCCCAGTGGTGCTGTATGGATGTGAAACGTGGACAAAAACAAAGGCCTTAGAAAGGAAAATCGATGCTTGCGAAATGTGGATATGGAGGAAGGTATTAAGAACTTCGTGGATTGAAAAAAGAACAAATGAATCCGTATTACAAGAGATCGGACAATCAAGAGGGAATATGTCATTGGAACAGAGAGCGGCAAGGCAGAAAATGGCGTTCTTTGGACATGTGATGCGAGCAAACGGCTTGGAAAAGGAGATGATGTTGGCCTGCGGAGAGGGAAAAAGGAAGAGAGGACGCCCAAGAAGAAGGTGGATGGAAGAAATACACGAGAGAACAAAGATGAAACTGGAGGAATTGAGAGACGCGACGGAAGATCGTAACACATGGAGAAGGTTTATCACAGCGGTCGCTAAGGTTCCAAGAATCGATGGCACAAGGTGAAGGTGATATAATAATTATTTATGCAATTATACTTAGATGCATATAACATATAATATATATATATATATATACATATATACACATGTATACATGTACATGACATATATTATATAGCCTAGAATATAATTATATACTTAAACATATATATGTATACTATACATATGTACGCAGCATACACATATTATATACATAAACATTGTGTATATATATAATACATATTTATATATATATATATATTATATATATATATATATATATATGCCCGTCGATAAGGGTTTGACCCGGCGGTGTGCTTTCAGGAGTGGCGTCGGTCTCCGTGGCATCCTGTGTTCTGCCATCATAAAACGTCGTCGTCGAGAAGGCGGCGGCGGTCGACCCTCTGCGCCACGGCCTACGCTGCCTCTGCTGCTGCTGCTGCTGCTGTTGCTGCTGTTGCTTCTGCTGCTGTTGCTGCTGCTGCTGTTGCTGCTGCTGCTGCTGTTGCTGCTGCTGCTGCTGCTGCTGCTGCTGCTGCTGCTGCTGCTGCTGCTGCTGCTGCTGCTGCTGCTGCTGCTGCTGCTGCTGCTGCTGCTGCTGCTGCTGCTGCTGCTGCTGCTGCTGCTGCTGCTCTTACATGTTGGCCGTTGATCGCGGCAGAAAGGAAATGTCGGGCCACGCGACCTCTGATTAGAACACTGAGCAGGGAATGGCGTGTGTTGCTGTGTGGCTCCCTACATTGTGACCGTCGTACCTCGGCTATTTATTATTACGCACATGGGTGCATGGTTAATTGCTTTATTGAGTGGGAATGTTCTTTCGGTTTGAGGAGTATAATTATTATTATGGGTGAATGTTTGGGTGAATGATTGGATGGATGGTTGATGTGTTGATGATTGGGGTGGGTGGGTTGATGAATGGATTGTTGGGGTGGTAGATGGGAAAGTGATGGGTAATGGGGGTTGATATATAGATGAATGGATGGATGGATGGACTGAGGGGATGGTCAATAGTAATAATGATAATAATAATAATTACGACAATTTATATGGCGCTTGCATAACAGCTGACAGACAGGCTGCTGGTTGTCTTATAGGTTAAACGACAGCACTCAGGCGGAAGGGCACGGGTTTGATACCCGCTAGCCCCATGTGGTTTGCTCAGCCTTCAACTCTCTATAGATGGTACAACTGTAAAACGAGTAGATGGGCGTCTTGCAGGCTGCCAAACAGTTGAATGCCACTTATGCTAAACTTATCAATATTATCATAATAATAGTCTCAACTGCAGACTTGTCAATCTGAATTAATTAACATTAATTTTATGTCCATTATTGCTATTGTTATTATTGTCATTATTGCTGTTATTATTGTTGTTGTTGCTGTTGTTGTTGTTGCTGCTACTACTGGTGTTGCTGTTGTTGTTGCTACAGTTGCTGCCACTTATGCTGCTGCTGTTGCTGTTGCCAATATGGGAGAATGGGTTGACTGATGGGTGAATAAATGGGTGGCGTGCTGATGGAACATGGGTGAATTGTTTCTTGAATTGGTGAATTGGTTTTTTGGGGGGTGGGGGTGGTTTGATGAATGGGCGGATGGTGGGATTAATCGATGGATGATTTAATGGATTGGTGAATGACAATTGGCTGGACTGCTAGATGGAAAATTGAATGGTTTGATGGATGTGTCAATTGGTGATGGGGATATGGGTCGGTGGTTGGTGTGTGAGTGAATAGTTCGGTCATCAGCGAAAACTTCGACAGTTTCGGACATAATATATATATACATATATATATACATGTATATATATATAGAATATGTAAATGAATATCTTCGACGGTTTCGGACATAATAATATATATGAGAGACTACAGAAAAATCAAGGCGCTGGTGTTTTGAATGATGCATGGAGGGCACTAACAGAAGAGGAAGACTGCATGGAGAATGGAAATACGAAGAGTCATTTGGAAAAGACATACAGAGACTGAGCCATCTGGCTCTGGATAGGTTCAACTAGAGAGACATTGTGAATTGAGCATTGGACACCTACGGGCGCTGAGCCCATGGTTATGGAAGTTTTTTTTATGTGTTGATGGTTGTGTGAATGACTTTTGGAGTGGGTAGGTGGGTGGATGGGTAGATGGGTGGGTGGGATGATGCGATAGGTGTGAGCGTGGTGACAGATGGAAAAATGATGAGAAAATCAATAAAATCAATCAAGTGATGAAACGTCTAATGTCCAGTCAATATGTTGTTGGATGGTGTTAAGTTTGAACAATGGTTTTATCGACCGCGAGCATTATTTTCTTGTGTAGACATCAGATAAAAAACACGATTTACATGTATACATATGTATTATGTGCAGACACACACAGACAAACTGACACAGATAGACACACGGATATGCACGGGGGACACATATACACACATACATGCGCGGATAGACACACACACATTCACTCTCACTCACTCACTCACTCACACACACACACACTAAAAATGGTCATAAACACAGAGCAAACAATAAGGAACAAACCACAGACGCTCAGAGAGAATATAATGGAACCGACGTCTAAAGCGATTCCCAACAATTATGAACATCGCTTCAGACGATTGTATCTCGATTCTACAAACAGAGAGATCAGAGGTCGCCAATAAACGTCGGCCACCGATTGGAACATTCTGACCAAAGTCCAATTCTAATCCACTTCCAACTGCAAATGCCATTCATCTACAAACCAACTGTTCTATTCCTCACTCTTCCAATCCGGGGACAAATTTACCAATCCTCAAGTCAAGTTTTGCCACCCCTTTTTTGCCACCCCTAACGTTTTTACCACCCTTAAGTTTTTTGCCACCCCTACAGTTTTTCCAACCCTTATGCTTGTGTTTGCTCTTAATATTTTTGTCACCCTCAATATTTATATTCCATGGTTTTAAATTAATTATATTTATTATGATTATAATTATCTTTAGCTATGTCACTATTTGAAATGTATTGTGTGCGTTCAGATAAAAATAAAGGCTACTTACTTACTTTCTTACTTACTTACTCACTTTCTTGCGCACTATTCATACTACTGATCAACTACACAAATAAGCCAAGTTGGGTTGCGATCTAAATGGAGTTGTGAACTTGGAGTGCATCGGCGTTGTTATCTTGATGAGGCGTTATATAAATTTACTGAATGATGGTGAGAAAGAATGAATGAATTTTTTCTTCTAGGTCTGGTTGACGGACCTCGAAATCTTTTCGGCCATCGTATCCGCTCTCATTCACGACTTCGAGCACACAGGAACAACTAACACGTTCCACATCAACACGAGGTAAGAATTCATTCTACCATTCATTCATTCATTCATTCATTCATTCATTCATTCATCCATTCATTCATTAATCCATTCATTCATTCATTCATTCTATTCACTCGAAGAATTTATATGTCGCTTCTTCAAGGGCGCTACTCAGAAGCACTTCTAGTCCATCCATACTTAAAAAGCAAAGATTTGAACATCTTATTGAATGCAAGCAAGTAGTAGGCTAAGTACGGATATGAGCACATTTTGCACTCAATGACCCCATTAGTTATCAGATCAAGGTCAATGCGTGTTGTTTCGAGGCAAGTAATGCAGTTCTGATGAAAGGCTGTTCCAGATGGAGGGTCCATGATTGAAAAGGCCCAGCACTGTCTTGGTAGAGACATCTGTGGATTACTTGTGCATAAATGACCGATACTAGTCTAAGACGTTGCAGATTGATGAATATACGGATGATATTGTGGTTATATTATTTACATTTTGGCAGTTCTGACGTGGCTCTGTTATATAACGACAAAGCGGTGCTTGAGAATCATCATGTCAGTTCAGCATTTCGAGTCATGAAAGAAGACGGAAACAACATCGTCTCAGGACTCAAGGCTGAAGAGTACAGGTCAGACCGGCTCTCTCTCTCTCTCTCTCTCACTCTCTCTCACTCTCTGTGTCTCTCTCTCTGTCACTCACTCTCTCTCACTCTCTCTCCCACTCTCTCTTTCCCTCACTCACTCACTCACTCACTCACTCACTCTCTCTCTCTTTCTTATGGCTGCCGGACCCTGGCCCTGGGCAATCGAGATAAGGTGCCCTGGTAGGCAACTGCGTTGAAGCGTTGGATTGCAATGTTGGATTATTATTTTTTTTATTTAAAAAAAATTATTATTTATTATTTATTTATTACTATTATTTATTATTTTTTCATATTATTATTATTATTATTATTATTATTATCATTATTATGATTATGTTTATTATTATTATTATTATTATTAATATTATTATTATTATTATTATTATTATTATACCATCTTGAACAATCAGCATCAGTGACAAACAGTGATATAATAATGGAGTTCCCTACAGTGATATGGCGTTTCTCTCTGTTGTTCAAAGTGTTATGTAACATAATTAGTCAAGACAGGTACACATATTAAACTGGACATGTTTTCCCTATTCTAATAGATGCTGATACCTGCCACTCCTGACTCAAACTGATTAACGCAATCTCTGAGCTGTCATCCTCTAACTCACGTAAAATCATCCAAGTGTTCATTAGCGTAAACAATACACTAATCAAGCAGATCGACATTCAGCAGGTATAGACTTGGAAGATGTGCAATGTGCTTATGTAAATGATATGCAAATATGTATACGTATATAATAATTGTGTGTGTGCTTAGAGATAAGCTTACAACACATATGCATAAATCTGTGTGCATATGTGTTGTGAGAGGCACAGACAGACAGGCACATTGTGTCTCAGTGTTTTCTGTGTATGCATAAATTATGCATTATGCAATTATGCAACATAACCATGTTGTATATGTATGCATAATTGTGCATAGTATTGTATCCGTAAATTTATATAGCGCCTCTTGTGATGCACACTTGTTAGGGACGATGCAGTAAGTGGATAAAAAGTTCATGCTTATAAATGTATTTGTTCAAATAGAACCAGTTCGTCAAATCTTAATCTGAGGTGCAGATGTGTTATTTTTAAGAAATAAGGTAAATGAATTGAGATTAAAGGATGGATGATTTCGTATTGTAAACTTATGAATGGTTAAAATAGGAATAGCGTTGTGTTCTCAAAGCACGTCATGCTGCAATTAATTGTCTTCAACCAAAGTTGTCACAACAAGCGATTATGGAAGGAGGAATAAAAAAATTATGTAGTTGGCCATTTAATTCGATATGATGGCAGACCATCCATCTATCCATCTATCCATGCTTCTTGCATCAATCTTCATCAATACACTCAAAAAACCACTTAGCAACACAATGTCATTCATCACCATGCAGCATGATGGTGGGGTTTTGCAAACGAGGACCAGTTATCATCAAAAAGATGATACGTCAGGGTATTTGTTCCAACTAATAATACTCCTACGTTGTGAGTTTGTGACATGTTGTTTTCACGTTATATTCTAAGGCCAATGAATCCCACTTTGCACCTATCCTCTGTGACCTTTGAGTACGTCCTCATTTTTTTCTCCAGGGTCCTCCCTATTTCTTTCTACGCACGTCTCAAAACTGTCCTTTTTAGCCGTTCTGTGGTCGGGAACGCTTCTGATAAATCGCCATGATGAGGCGCTATGTAAATTCTTGTAATGAATGAATACATGAATGGATGAATGAATAAATGAATGGATGCTCTCCACGTGTGCACTTATGTAACAATATATTTATTAAATGCGTCTTTTAAGTAGCTGATGGTGTTGAACCACCGGACTCCTGACTTATTATAGAAAACAGATTTTCTACCTTCAGTACCGGTATTTATTAATTAAAGTACGCAATAAATTTGTTTATACACATTTACAAAGAGCCTGAAAGAGGTGTGTGTATATAATTGTTATAAATATTATTATAATATATCGTAAGTAGCCCGCGTGGTATTTGATTGGCACGGTGACAAGAATATGACAGGCGGAGAAAAGGGGATTTGAAAGGGAAACCGTGAAAGGGTTTTGTTGAATGTGCTGTTGAACTGACGAAGAAATACTCACAGAAACATCAGGACAGACGGGGGGCGACTTCAAGAGGAAGTGGGATAAGATACAGAGACTGAGACAGAGACATAGCTAGGGACAGGGACATGGGCGGGTACAGAGACAAAGATAAAGACTGAGACAGAGACGGGACTGAGACAGGAACATAGACAAAGACAGGGACAGAGACAAGGACTGAGACAGGGACAGGGACGGGAACAGAGACAGGGACAGAGACAAAGACAGATACATAGACAGAGATAGGGAGCCTGACTAGTAGGCAGATATATAGAGTTAGCGAAGAGATGGAGGAACGGACAAAGCCGGAATAAAACGGAGAAATGCAGAAAAACGTCGGAGACACGAATGGACGGATGGATGGATGGATGTGAGTGGAGATTGGTCGACTGATGGATGTATGGATGAGTGGATTGATTGAAAACCTTGATGGACGAACGGACGGAGAGACGGACTAAAATTTGAACGGACGAATAAATGAATGAGTGGATCATTGATGGATTTGTTGTTGATGGGTTGACGAAAGCATCAACTGATGCATGAATTGACGGATTGATGGACAGAGACAAACAGACGGATAACCACAGATGAACACACACGTAGCCTACTCGGGGACGCAGACAGACAGACAGACGGACGGAGACAGGGACAGAGATGAATAGAGGGAGAGAGGGAGTGGTGGTGAGGTCTTTGAATTGACAGATGGATGGACAGAGACAAACAGACGGATAATCACAGATAAACACACACACGCACACTCACGGACCCAGACAGACAGACAGACGGAGACAGGGACAGGGCTGAATAGAGGGACGGAGGGTGTGGTGGTGAGGTCGGGTGGGGTTGTGTTTGCCGACAAAGGCCATGGCAGCGGTGTTGGTGGTGGTGGTGGTGGTGTCGGCGTCAGGTCGTCTTAAAAGGAGAACGATAATTAAGGAAATTGCCACAGTCCTGCCTGAGGCTGCGAAAACAAATCATGGCAATCCGTGTCTTGCCATGGTCGACGCGAGACTTGCCACGCCATCGATGACGACAGCAGACGAGAGAAGAACACACACACACACACACACACACACACACACACACACTCTCACGCACACACACGCAAACACACATACACACGTGAGACTCGCGAGAGGCGAGAGGAGAGAGAAGCGCGAGAGGAGAGTAGGTGTCGAATGAAAACCATCATTCTCATCATCAACATATCCATCATCCTCACGTCTCCTAATCCTCCTCTTCTTCCTCCTCCACCTCTTTCGTCTCCTCTTCCTCCTCTGCCTACTCACATTCCGCATCCTCTCCTTTGACATCCTCCTCCTTACCTCAATCATCCACTTTCGACCTTCCCATTGGACCTATTCCACCTCTTTCTACTACTCAAGCTCCTGCTTCTTTCCTCTTTATTCGTGTTTCTAATATCTTTCTGGCTCCTTTTCCTCCTCCTTTTTACCAACTACTGATTTCTCTCCACCAACTCCACCTCTTCATACCCTTCCTTCTCCATCTCCTCTTACTTTTTCGTCTTCCTCTACCTTCTTTCTTCTAACTCCACCTCACCCATTCGTGTCTTCGGATTCTTTTTATTGGATCTACTCCTCTCCTGTTGCTCTTCTTCGTTTTGTCTTTTTCTCGTCTGACGCCTTCCTCACTTTCTCCCTTTCCACTTCTTTTTCATAATTAAATCCTTCTCTGTTCTTCTTCTTATACTGTTCCTTTATCCAGGTTTTGGCATTGGTAAAGAGCAAGCAGTTGACAGAGTTTATTGTAATACATACTTTGTGCTTATGACCCACGTGCTTTCTCCGTGGCTGGCCCTGCGACCTGGAATGAGCTCCCTGTTATCCTTCGTCAAATACCTATTAGCCTTTCTACTTCTACTTCATTTCTTTCTCTTCTCAAAACTGTCTTATTCGACCGGGGTTGGACTGGGAGCGCTCCTGAGTAGTAACCTTGAAGGAGCGCTATATCAAATTCTCAGTAAATAAATAAATAAATAAATAATCACCATCTTCAGATACAGTATAATAGTCTGTTTTATGACATAACAACGCACGCAGTTAGGATGACGATTATATAGCAATTAGAGTAATTGATTCAAGGGTGTAATAAGTGGAACTTTATGATTTCGGTAACATTAATAGATTGGTAACGACAGTCATCTTCTTGGGAAAGAAACTTGTGGGTTATAATATTTAATCAACTTACCCTTTTCGAGATAAATTTGGGACAGCGAGAAATCAAGATGAAAAAAGGAATCGACCGAGTTGAAAGAAGCATTTAGGAAATGTCAGGAATTGAAATAATTATGTGAAAAGTCGACAGCCTTGTCTATAAAATTACGCATGCTTAGACATTGTGCTCGTCTGCTGCCTTTCATGACCTTTCAATTCTCTGTATAATAGTTTTTTCTTCCTGTGTTTGGGTCGACATTTTACGTTTAATCTAGTCCCCAGATTTGGGAGGGAGGGGAATTTATGTTTCTGGGGGTTGGGGGAATGGCCGTTTGGGGCGGACGGTAGCCGTTCAGCCAGACACTGACGACATCCTTTGAGCGGAAATTTCCTGACGACATTTTGTAGTCTTTCACATAAACGTCCTCCCTCAAACATAATAATAGGTCCTATGTTACGATTTTATGATTTCGGTAACATTAATAGATTGGTAACGACAGTCATCTTCTTGGGAAAGAAACTTGTGGGTTATAATATTTAATCAACTTACCCTTTTCGAGATAAATTTGGGACAGCGAGAAATCAAGATGAAAAAAGGAATCGACCGAGTTGAAAGAAGCATTTAGGAAATGTCAGGAATTGAAATAATTATGTGAAAAGTCGACAGCCTTGTCTATAAAATTACGCATGCTTAGACATTGTGCTCGTCTGCTGCCTTTCATGACCTTTCAATTCTCTGTATAATAGTTTTTTCTTCCTGTGTTTGGGTCGACATTTTACGTTTAATCTAGTCCCCAGATTTGGGAGGGAGGGGAATTTATGTTTCTGGGGGTTGGGGGAATGGCCGTTTGGGGCGGACGGTAGCCGTTCAGCCAGACACTGACGACATCCTTTGAGCGGAAATTTCCTGACGACATTTTGTAGTCTTTCACATAAACGTCCTCCCTCAAACATAATAATAGGTCCTATGTTACGATTTTATGATTTCTGTAACATTAATAGATTGGTAACGACAGTCATCTTCTTGGGAAAGAAACTTGTGGGTTATAATATTTAATCAACTTACCCTTTTCGAGATAAATTTGGGACAGCGAGAAATCAAGATGAAAAAAGGAATCGACCGAGTTGAAAGAAGCATTTAGGAAATGTCAGGAATTGAAATAATTATGTGAAAAGTCGACAGCCTTGTCTATAAAATTACGCATGCTTAGACATTGTGCTCGTCTGCTGCCTTTCATGACCTTTCAATTCTCTGTATAATAGTTTTTTCTTCCTGTGTTTGGGTCGACATTTTACGTTTAATCTAGTCCCCAGATTTGGGAGGGAGGGGAATTTATGTTTCTGGGGGTTGGGGGAATGGCCGTTTGGGGCGGACGGTAGCCGTTCAGCCAGACACTGACGACATCCTTTGAGCGGAAATTTCCTGACGACATTTTGTAGTCTTTCACATAAACGTCCTCCCTCAAACATAATAATAGGTCCTATGTTACGATTTTATGATTTCTGTAACATTAATAGATTGGTAACGACAGTCATCTTCTTGGGAAAGAAACTTGTGGGTTATAATATTTAATCAACTTACCCTTTTCGAGATAAATTTGGGACAGCGAGAAATCAAGATGAAAAAAGGAATCGACCGAGTTGAAAGAAGCATTTAGGAAATGTCAGGAATTGAAATAATTATGTGAAAAGTCGACAGCCTTGTCTATAAAATTACGCATGCTTAGACATTGTGCTCGTCTGCTGCCTTTCATGACCTTTCAATTCTCTGTATAATAGTTTTTTCTTCCTGTGTTTGGGTCGACATTTTACGTTTAATCTAGTCCCCAGATTTGGGAGGGAGGGGAATTTATGTTTCTGGGGGTTGGGGGAATGGCCGTTTGGGGCGGACGGTAGCCGTTCAGCCAGACACTGACGACATCCTTTGAGCGGAAATTTCCTGACGACATTTTGTAGTCTTTCACATAAACGTCCTCCCTCAAACATAATAATAGGTCCTATGTTACGATTTTATGATTTCGGTAACATTAATAGATTGGTAACGACAGTCATCTTCTTGGGAAAGAAACTTGTGGGTTATAATATTTAATCAACTTACCCTTTTCGAGATAAATTTGGGACAGCGAGAAATCAAGATGAAAAAAGGAATCGACCGAGTTGAAAGAAGCATTTAGGAAATGTCAGGAATTGAAATAATTATGTGAAAAGTCGACAGCCTTGTCTATAAAATTACGCATGCTTAGACATTGTGCTCGTCTGCTGCCTTTCATGACCTTTCAATTCTCTGTATAATAGTTTTTTCTTCCTGTGTTTGGGTCGACATTTTACGTTTAATCTAGTCCCCAGATTTGGGAGGGAGGGGAATTTATGTTTCTGGGGGTTGGGGGAATGGCCGTTTGGGGCGGACGGTAGCCGTTCAGCCAGACACTGACGACATCCTTTGAGCGGAAATTTCCTGACGACATTTTGTAGTCTTTCACATAAACGTCCTCCCTCAAACATAATAATAGGTCCTATGTTACGATTTTATGATTTCGGTAACATTAATAGATTGGTAACGACAGTCATCTTCTTGGGAAAGAAACTTGTGGGTTATAATATTTAATCAACTTACCCTTTTCGAGATAAATTTGGGACAGCGAGAAATCAAGATGAAAAAAGGAATCGACCGAGTTGAAAGAAGCATTTAGGAAATGTCAGGAATTGAAATAATTATGTGAAAAGTCGACAGCCTTGTCTATAAAATTACGCATGCTTAGACATTGTGCTCGTCTGCTGCCTTTCATGACCTTTCAATTCTCTGTATAATAGTTTTTTCTTCCTGTGTTTGGGTCGACATTTTACGTTTAATCTAGTCCCCAGATTTGGGAGGGAGGGGAATTTATGTTTCTGGGGGTTGGGGGAATGGCCGTTTGGGGCGGACGGTAGCCGTTCAGCCAGACACTGACGACATCCTTTGAGCGGAAATTTCCTGACGACATTTTGTAGTCTTTCACATAAACGTCCTCCCTCAAACATAATAATAGGTCCTATGTTACGTCCGAAAATAGCTTTAGTCTATTTGTCAGAATTTGCATGAAAGATGCTGGAAAATGCTATGTTTGTACAGCATGGCCTACAACAACTCTCGATTTTTTTGTGGGGGGTGGAATTCTCATTCCTCGGGACACACCCCCAGACACGTCTAGTCTAGTAGATGAAACGCTGGTCGACACTGATATTTATAAATGGTTCTGAAAATGAAATGTTTTTCTTTTTAGAGAGTTTCGCAGTCTCGTCATCGACATAGTCCTAGCAACCGACATGTCCTACCACTTTCAGCAGATCAAAAACATGAGAAACCACCTCTCTATGCCAGAAACGTAAGCATAATATTTCAACCCATCTTCTCCTACCACTTTCAGCAGATCAAAAACATGAGAAAACACAAATGAACAATGCATCAATGGAGAGTTCATCAAACCAAGCCATCATCAGGTCTCGAGGATACCAGTCCACTGAGATACAGAGGCGCCCTATTCGTTCATTCGTGAATTTATATAACGCCTCTTCAAGGGGACTACCCAAAAGCGGCCCCCGAATCCGTCACGGCGAAAAGCACGGTTTTCAGTTGAATAAACAGTCCTTCAGCTAATGTCCTGAAAGCTGATGGGGGAGCCTGGGAGGCTGGGAGCCCATTCCAAACCACTTGGCCCAACGTAGATAAAGCTCGATTCTGCATTATATTTACAGCCATGCAATTGGAACCAAGAGCATCTCTCCTCCGTACAGAACGGGGGGGGGCAGTGGCTTGGGATGCCCAAGGAGCAACAGAGATCTCGCACCTAGTCTGGGGCAACACCAAGCTGTACTGCCGAACCAGAACAACGATTCTATAGTATACTCAGTAGGAAGTTATATTTTTGCTATGTCTCCAGCAAATAGATAGGGCCCTATATAATTATGTCTATTATGTTGTAAAAGCAGTTTGAATGAGGTCGGTTTTAAGTTGAGGGGAAAGTGAGACAAGCGACAGGGTAGAATGAACAGACACAGTGAGATAGATTCGAAAAATGAGCGTAGACCACGAGAAATTGGTTGCCTAAGAAACGACCTTCGCATTATTCCAGTACAGATGAAACGATGTTTATCGACCTAATAACGGGAAAGGATGCAAATGACCGTAGCAGACACACACACACACGCACGGATGGACGGACGGACAACAGAGAGGTAGGCAGAGGGTCAGACTGGCAAAATCATGCACGAATGGACACACGCACACGGTCAGACAGACGGACGGGCAAAGACAAGGAAAGATGGATGGAAAACGAAATATAAAGTGGTCAACGGAGCAGACAGACATGAGATAGACAAGCAGACGGACATACAGATAAGCAGACAGACAGACAAGCAGTTATCTGGTGGTAGAATTGGAAAGTCTCATGTAAACAAATAAATTTACACAAACGCATAGAAACGGACTTTGAGACGGAAAGAAGCAGCTGCAGAAACAACACCAACAATAAGCAGAGCATGGGAGGTCACTCAATAATTCAGGAAGAAATACAGCTTAAGAGGAATTTATCAGAACGATGTTATAGAACATTTTGCAAACTGGAATCATCCCCAGCCCACCAAGAGAAACTTATGCATAAGCACCCAAACATTCACACGTATTTTATATGCACACACATAATAGGCCTAGATTATGTATTTTTATAATTTTTTAATTTTATAGACATTATTTTAGCAACATTTGACATTAGGCTAATAAGAATCACTTCCTCTAGAATGGTTATGCACAAGAATAACTGTATAATTATATTTTATATATACTTATATATGTATTTATAACTTTATTATAAATGTATTCATAACCATTTTGATGTGAATGTGCATGTATTCATGTAGACCTAATATTTTACATGAGCACAATAATATTATAAAATATTGATACCTTGTGGTTCATATGTAATAATTTACTTATGAGCAGAATAATAATTGATGTGGAGTTCGGGTGTGAAGTATTTGTTAATGGTGGACAGAGGTGATTGTAGGCTAATTGTATTTGTAATTGAACATTTGTATAGCGCCGCTCACAGATTCAGTAGCGCTCCCGACCCTAGTTAGCACTGCCGCTAACGAATAGTATTATAGTCTTCAGGCATTTCCTAAACAGAGGGAGAGAGACTGAGAAGGTATTTCCCAGCTGTACTTGAAAACGTGTATTGTAGTATTTATAAGACAAATGCATTGTCTTATCATAACAAATATAGGAAAGGACCAACCCATCATACAGGTTGACTGTTTACGTGTATAATTGTAGGATTGATAAGACAAAGGCATTGTCTTTGACGATTCACTGCGCCGACATCAGCCACCCAGCCAAGGACTGGGACCTGCATCATCGCTGGACTGAGCTTCTCATCGAAGAGTTCTTCAGACAGGCAAGAGAAAGGAACCACCTGTAATCTTATCGGATATAATAATATTTTATTATATTATAATCTTATAAACTCAATTCAATTCTAATGCTAGGCAATCCAACTGGAATTAGAAAATTGGACATTGTGGGTAAAATTGATCCAATAGCTCAATTTAATAGGTAGGCTACATGTACAGACTGTAGGCGCAGGCCCGGATTAACCACGGTGCTGATTGTGCTGCAGCACAGGGCCCCAAGTTTCGGTGGGGCCCCCAAATTGTAAAATTAAAAAATGAATAAAGTGAGGATTAAGGAAAGAAACAGTGCAAATTGCATTGCATTATGCATAGAAAATTAGCAATCATAGCTATGACTAAATATATAACCAAAATGATAATGTCATAGTAGCCTAGGCCTAAATGAAGACGTCACTTTGATGTATCCCTCTCAAACTTTACGAGTCACTGATAACTTTTGTGGAGGAAAAGCGAAGGACTTTCGATAATAATGATATAGAGAAGAAGACCAAGGGTTTCGTGGACAATCACCAATATAAGGAAGCCGAACCATGCATGGGCGGTGGGCGGAGTTTATCAGAGGTTAAAAGGGCTAAGCCCCAAGAAGGTCCAGAGTCATATTTTTCCATGAAAATGGTATCTTTTTTCGGGCTTAGCCCTCCAGAAGGCCCAGACTCAAAAAATATATATGCGGGAAAAAATGGGCTTTTTCACGAACCGAAACTTCAATCTCATGGCTAAAAAAGGGCTGTCAATTTTTTGGCGGAGAAAATAGCATGGTTTTATGAGATTTCGACCTGATAACTAAAAAAGTTTATAGCCTAAACTTTTTGTGCCGAGGATAAAGAAATTTTCGGCGACACTCGCTCTGGACTAAGTTTCCGCCCCAACCTAAGCCCAAGTTTCTAGCCTCCCCCAAGAACGGAAACCAAACTCTGTCCATGATGTCAGTGCTTGAGTCGGGGCCTCCTGACAATTGTCCTATCTACTTCTTATGTGCTGTAAAGTATAACAAATTATGTTTCTGGTTACTGGTATTGTTTGTCTGCCTGGCTTCTTAAAATTGTAAGGGGTCCCGTCTAACGATCAGCACAGGGCCCCCAAAACTGTAGATCCGGGCCTGTGTAGGCGTGCATAATCATAATGTATATTTATTCATTCATCCATTTTAATAATATAATTATATAGCGCCTTTCAATGAGCCCACTCGTAGATGCTCTCACTCTAACCGTGGTGATACAAATACATAGGTCTTAAGGAGCGTTTAAACACAAAATAATGAGTCAACCATAATTATAGTGTAATAGGCTACAGTTTGAAACATATCGATCAATCGTCAATCGTCTTTTTATGGATCCAAAATTACTACAGACAATTATTATAAAATTATAGTGCAGACATATAGAGTTATAATTCTCAGCGATTCAATTATTTTGGCTTATAATTAATTATTGTACCATATTGCATGCGTCACAGACCACGTGACCGAATTTCCAAACGGCAGACAACATAATGAGGAAAACGATTTTAACAAGAATGATATTTTGGTGTTTAATGTCATGCAAACCAAAGTTCGGATTTGCAGGTGGAGTAATGAGGAATATACTTACTCAGTAATAATTAGTGAACGCATAATAATATACCTTTAAAATAGTTTTTGTCAATTATATATATATTTGTCGCTTCGCACACTGCCGCTGTTTCCTTTACTCTTGAATCGCTACTTTTTAAATTGCTGAAATGAATGAATGCATTCAATTGCCATTGAATTGTGTGTATTTATTAAACAGGGCGATAGAGAAGAGATCCTGGGATTGCCAATATCGCCACTCTGCGATCGAAAGAATACACTCGTCGCACAGTCGCAAATTGGTGAGGACCTGCAACTTTAGATGAGCATCTATTTATTACAATACAACACATTACTTATTATTACTTTACATTCATTGCATGTTGCCACTGAGTGCAATCTTGAGTGGAAAGCAGGTTTTGAGACGATAGAAAGATGACGAATTAAATATTCACTGATTTTGCATGACGATGACGATGACGATGACGACGACGACGACGACGACGACGACGACGACGACGACGACGACGACGACGACGACGACGATGATGATGATGATGACGATGATGATGATGACGATGACTTGACTATTAAGCGGGACTTGTCCCTTTCGGTGTGCCTATTTGTTCCCTAACTTTTATTCTACTTATTTACTTTTAGTATTTGCTTATTGCTGATTATGTCTATACTTTGTTAAGCATAGCCTACATGTACAATTGAATTGTTGGGATCAATAAAAATATGTCTATGACTCTATGTCTATGACGATAACGATTTCTATGGTGCCGTAGTGCAGCACATAGCCTACCATTAGGCAACAAGGGCGCTTTAGCGAACATGACTAAGACACATGATACAATTCACGATAGGAAGCTTACATGTACAATGTCTATTTAACTTTTCTGACATTTAGTAACTAGGCCTATGTTCATTATTCGATACATTTCAGTTTGAAATAAGTTTACCGTCAAAACGGTTTTAGGTATGCAACTATACATTGAGTCTGCCATGATAGGCCGTTTACTTCGACGTCACCGCGCTTATATTGACGCACAACCGTCTACTGACGATTAACCAGAATTAATCAATCTATAGCATTGAAAGGAACGATTTAAAGGTGTCTAAGCGTAACTATGTTGGACGTAAAGTCAATTAATAATAACCTTCGTTTAATAGCTCAATCTGACACACCGCAGAATGATTGCAGGTACAGGTTATACGAAATATGGCCCACTATAGCACGACACGCAGGTCGACTTTACAGCAATGGGTTCGGCTTAACACTAATGGCCTAAGTGCTGGACCACTACTGGTTCGGCCAAGCCAGAAGTGGGAGGGGTCATCTTATTTTCAGCAGAATCCGAGTCAAGAAACACAACTGCAAAGCGCCAATGGCAGCTAACAGAAAATTCAAATAAATTTTTGCCCTGAGCGAGGCTTGAACCCGGGTCGCGTGGATGACTCTCAGTTTATCGACCAGCGCTCTCTCAACTGAGCTACGGAACCAGCCAATTGTTTTTGCGCAGTGTTTTCTAAAGTGCATTCGGAGGCCCCTTTGGTTTCGTGAGGAGATTACATAAGTAGGTTACAATATTGAGTTAGATCATAAATCAGAGTCTGAAGTGAAAACAGGGTGACGTGGGAAAATTTCATTTTAAATTTTCTCTAATCCATTAAAAAAAATTCGGCTTTTCATTACAGTGACATTACTAAGACCTACAGGAGTCGGATCTGTTGGCCTGCCTTGTGTACTAATGTATAGGCCTACCAGAATATGCCTCATTTAGGATTCCCTAAAAAAAATGAAATTGTGGTGCGTTGGACATAAAGGATTGGAAAAGCCTGATTTAACGACAGCCAGTGGTTTACACAGGTCCTTGATGTACCATTAAATTTTATCTTAGCAGTCAAGAGCTATTGAACTGAGCTAATTCGACTGCTATATATTTATGGAAGAGAAATACTTTAAAGGTGTCTAAATAATATGACTCGTAAATTAAAATGATCAGCGACGCCTTGTGTCTGGCAAAGGCCGTTGTATTTTTGGTGAAGGTTTACCAATTCGTAACGCAGCCATCCGTTTATGGTTGGCAACCGTAGCTTAAACAATATTATTTGATCCACTTTATTTCGTGATTCTCTACACTGGCTTAGGGTTAGTTTAGGATTCTTACCTTCATGCCAATACTTTCTTGTTGGCTTGGCTTCTTGAGGATCCGCCCCTGGCCATTTTCACGACCCTATGCGTCATTTAGGATTCCCTAAAAAAAATTGAAATTGTGGTGCGGTGGACATAAAGGATTGGGAAGGCCTGATTTAACGACAGCCGTTGGTTTACACAGGTCCTTGATGTAACTGTTGTAACATCTATCAAGTACGATTGAACGGAACTAATTCGACTGCTATATATTTATGGAAGAGAAATACTTTAAAGGTGTCTAAATAAAATGACGCGTAAATTGGAGTGATAGCGACGCATTGTGTCTGACAAAGGCCGTTGAATTTTTGGTGAAGGTTTACCAATTCATAACGCAGCCATCCGCTTATGTGTGGCGACCGCAGGTTAAACAGTTATTTGATGATTTTGATCCACTCTTCACTGGCTTAGAGTTAGTTTAGGATTCTTACCTTCATGCCAATACTGTCATGTTGGCTTAGCTTCTTCTTCTGGGAGGACGACAATCGACCGCTGATCCGAGACACCGACAAAAACCCTCTGGCGATGACTCATGATGATCGTCGTCATGGTCATGGTCATGGTCATGGTCATGGTTATGGTCATGGCTAATGATAATAATTACAGTGATAGCAATGATGAAAAACTAATAATAAACAATAATGATAATAAATTAATAATAAATAAATAATGGACTAATAAATAAATTATAGTAATAACAGCGATGATAATTATCATGACTGTATTACACTCATAAATATTTATGTCGTCTGTTGTAGGCTTCATCGACTTCATCGTTCATCCGAGTTTGGATGTGATGGGTGACATGGTCGAGAAGATTCTCTCCACTTTCCAGCAGCAGAACCCCGTCGCAGAACAACAACCATCGCCCCCACCCTCTGCAGCCCCCGACAGGAGCACCGCATCCTCCACATCCACCTCTTCCTCAGAGGCCTCACCGTCGGCACCGGCCGTCACCAACTGCTCCGGCGACGCCACCATCATCGTCAAAGGGTCATATCCGAACTCAAAGTCCTCAAATGCTCTCAAGTCTCAGAGATCTATTTGCTCACCAGGTGAGTTGTGGAAGAGGTAGTCTAGAAAGAGAGCTAGATAAAGATTATTTGCTCACCAGGTGAGCTTTGGAAGATGGGAATCTAGAAAAGGAGCTAGAAAAGCGAATAGATAACGATGTATTTGCTCAATCAGGTGAGTGGAGGAATGGATGTAGAAAAGGAGCTAGATAAAGGGGCGGTTGCTGGTGGGATTTATTTTACGGAAGGGCCAAATTCGATAAATATGAATTCGTCCAAGTGTTCGTACAATAATATTAATCAGTCACATGACTATTAGCAGAAGACATAATTATAGTACTGATACGAGGCCAATTTGCACTCAATGATCCCATACGTCATCAGGTCAAAGGTCATCGAGTGCAAATTGGACTCATACGAGTACCTTTTCTTCTACTACCCTGTGGTGACCGTATGACACTCTGCAAATGTTCAGATTTTTCAATCAATTGATCGTTTTATTATTCCTTAAATTGCTGGCTAATAATTATTCGGTGTCAGTTTCTTAATCTAATTTTTGATCTTCTAAATTTCTGTCTAAATGTTCTATCTGATTTGACCAATCAACTAAGTAGTCAGTGAATCAATCAATTGAACAATTGATAAAACAATTGACCAAATAATCAATTGACTAGTCACACGACTAATCAGTCAAATCGGCCGACTGTCAAACCGTTCTTACATCCATTAATTCCTTTTCAGCTTTGGAATCCACTGTAGGCCCTATAAATTTTTTATGGTGTAGATTAATATGTCTTGCTCCAAGTAGATCAGAAAAACTGTAGAATCACCATTCCACAATGTCTCTCTTTGTTGGTCTACTTTTGGGTTGGACACATGTTTAACTTCCGTTTGATGTCGATGTGGCGTTTGATACTGTCGACCAAGACAGTATTATCCATCTTCTAATAGTTTCTATTCACATTTTTGGTAAACCTCCTGAGTGGTTTCGTTCTTTTTCGACGGACAAAGATTCCACTCCGTTTGATCTGCCGCCGCCTCAGCAGCGCTCTGTTCTCGACTCATTTCTGTATAGTGTGTATACTGTTGACATTGCAAATGGTTTAGCTTTTTGTGGTGTTTCGATTCAGCTGTGTGCTGATAATTTTCAGGCATACATGTATCTGCATTGTCCTGCACCATACATGTAATGATTTGGCTGCTGCTGTAGCCACAATGCGCTTTACAATTGGATTTTGTCGGCCAATTGTCTACGCCTCAACGCATCCCAAAATGTGATTCGCATGGTCTGGTAGTAATGGGCTGCTGTGAAAAAGAATGATGCTCAGGCTGTTTGCGACCATTACTTTGTCTTCTCCATATCTGCCTTCACAGTCTTGGAATTGTTCTTCATCATGAACTTAGTTGTTTCGGATCTGTGTGTCCACTTAACTACAGGGATTCTGCTAAGGCTGCATCTCTTACAACCACTTTTTAAATTACTTTTTATCGGTATCCATCTAGCCATCTGATCCTTTCATTCACCTTTCATCCACAAGCCCGCTTATATGTGCTATACTAGATATTTTTCTATATTTTTTGCTGATTCATTTTGTTGATGTTTATTGAATAGGTGCAATCAAATTCGAAGTCAGGCGATACTGGGACGCTTGTCTCACCCAGAACAAAAGTCGTTGGAAGGAGAGAGCTGCAAAGGGTACAAAACCATCTCTCTTCTTTTAAATACAAAGCACTTCCGTTCGCCACGACAGCACAATGGATTGCGAACCTTGATTAAAAACATTTTATTCGATTTTAGAAGCATTGTGCCGGTTTTTTCGCCGCAAGGCCATACAGTGAACGCTTTAAGCATTGCAGAATCACAGAATAAATGAAGTGAACGAAGCAGTTATTGGATTTGCAATTTCCAACAGTTTGACGTTATGCTCTGTCACCTATTCAGTTGTTCACCCATTCACCTATCACCGATCCTGGCAGTCTCATATCTCATCGGACAATTCGTTTCACAAATCTAGTACAATTTTCAACGGGAGTCTCTACAGTAGATCGTTTGCACGGTTGTTGAAAACCATGAAAAAGTGTCATGAACAATTTGATGGGTGCTTTTCACGCCTATTGTTGTCAACGACCCTCACAATGTACAGTAGTTCGAGCAGACTTTTATCTCACTTCAATTCAAAAGCTTTGCTAGTGTCACTCGTGAGGTAGGAATTGGCAAACAAGAGGTTTATAAAAGTTAATCATTTGGTTAGCTTTCTATTGTTGTGGCAATTATTAGGCTTAATTGTGTGATTAATTGTTAATTTTAATTATTTATTGTAGGATGGGTCAGTCCTCTGCAAGAAGCGCATAAACCAAGTAAGTCAAACCATCCCTACACTTCACAACAGACGCATCGATTAATAGATCAATGAATTGACAAGTTGATAGACAGACATACAGATTGATACACAGATTAAGCAGTACACTAATCCAAGATATCGATATCTATGGATCGATGCACTGATCTATGCACCAGCCAATGTATACTGTTCTATGCATCAATATCATTATGTTGGTTGGTGTACACTGATCGTCTCATTTGTATTGGTTTATTGTTGCTCAGTGTATCAATCTGTGTGCTCGATATTAATAAATAAAATTAGTGAACCCATTTATTTGTTGAATTATGAAAAAGAGTTCAATGCTATTGCTGCTGATGAAGGTGATGAAGACATTAAATTTTGTAAATGTTCATTGCAGTGTAATAATGTGTGTGTATGTGTGTGTGGTTATGATCAGATGCTGATAATGGGAAGACGTCCGTTCACGTGACGACCGACCAATCATCGAGATCTCTCGAAGACCAATCAGATTCCGGCGTCGAGTCACCAGGACTCAAAGAAGCACCAAAGGTATATGATCAACACCAAATAACGCTAGTAACCCCTCTAATAGGCCTACAACCAATCTCTCCACAATTCTTTGGAATAGGGTTACACCATGTAAATGTAAGTTAGATATAAATACCAAGAACTTCATAGCGTCGCACATCATAGCGATTCCGTCGTTAGGCCTACATATTCAGTAGATCTTCCATAATCCACTGGTAACGCAGGGCGTTCAATTTCACCCCTTCATCCCTTGAGCCGGTCTCGGTTCCGGTGAGAATCCTGGAGATGGTCAAGTGGAGTAGACAACTACATGTAGGCTACATGTAACGATCGATGTCATTGATGGTGGCTCCAGAGAGACAGAGACAGAGGGGAAGGTTACAAGAGTGCGCAGATACGACGCAAGAGGAATAGGCAATAGCAGTATGTCGGAATTTCGCGGATCAAAAGTATCAAAGCGGATTTACTATTTTTCAGTTTTACGCACTTATCAAGCTCCAGTAGGCTACAATGTATCTTATAGAAAAGCATTAAACGTTGGCGCCGAGAAGCTGATGTGAGAGAGGGACTTAAGGAAGAACAGAATAACATCTCAAGGGAGAAGGGTCTTTCTGCGTTTTATAAGGTCTGCGTTGAACCTATGATATCTATTGACTGTGGAGAAAAAATAAAGACACGAGCTACAATACAGCACAAGGAATGCCAGGCGCCTTTGTAACTTCATGGCTGTGTTCGATGCCAAATAAATTGTCGTAATTAATATTATCTTTTATCATTACGGACTGGATTATCTGATTAGGACCTACACCAGGACCAAATGAACTGGTGCTAATGTATAAGAAAAAATCAGGAATCGCTTTATAGATACACAGACGACGCAACTTAAGTGCAAGACAGGTGCATAATTCACGTGTGTGCATAGAAGCTGCCCGTTCACGTTTTATTATTTATAAAAAATAATAATCATTGAATGAAACGCGTACAAAATGCACTGTGCGGTGCAAATTATCAGAGAAGACATAAATCACAATAATTTGGCAGCCGGCTCTGTTGTTCTATGTCCTTAGACTGCCACCTATGCAATGAAGAAAGAACTAAACCCATGAGGGCCCTACGGGATTCGAATCGCGTACCGTGAGCACTACAAGCCAGAGCGTTATCCATTCCTTGTTACATGTTTAACGACACTGCCATATCAAAGATGATTAGTGTCGCCCTCCTTCTTTACCCAGGATTGGGACTGGCACTGGCAGAGAACAACCAGCGGCGGAGTTCGCGTTATCCATTCTACTAACCGCCCTTCTCATAATAATAATTATAAGAACATTCAATGGAAGACAATTCGTTGTTCTCTTTTCTTGTTTCAGATCACCTGATCTAATGTTCCCTACGATTCTCAATTGGTCGTCGCTTTGAGGCGCTTTCTCCGCCGCACAGATTGATTCCTCATTCGACTCTCGACTCCAAACCGGTTCGATCCGTCGCGATCTGGATTCTACGTAGCCATAGCAACAACCGTCAGATCAACAAACTACACCGGACGCTACATTTCTACTACACACTTGAAAGGAAAAATCGCCATCTTGAATAATACTTTAGAATCCATCGCCGTCCTGCAGATCAATATTTTTGTGCGCTATATATGCTGCCATAATGTCCATCATTTAATATTTAAGTCCGCCATCTTGTATCGGATGGATTCTGGTCCGCCATCTTGTCCTCCAGGTCGTGGTTTTATGTTTAAGTGACTATCATCATCTCTAGTTGAACGAATTTGTCTCTAGACGGTCATCTTGTAATCTAAGGCGGCCTTCCTGTCCTAAGGACGGTCATCTTGTCATCTAATGAGGCCTTCCTGTCCTAAGGACGGCCATCCTGTTTTCTGTACTTCGAGCTAACTTTCCATTCGCATTTGCAAAGATCTCAGACTATCCGATAAGAAATCTGACTATTGTTTATATTTCTTTTATTAATAAATAGTGTTTTTGTTATCGGATAAAATTAGTTTAAACTCTACGGATTTTTCTTTCTTGTCGTCTGCACGAGAAAGTCGGGCATTGTTGAATCAAGAAGACCAGAAGAGGGCGCAAAATTAATTTGATTCCAGGTTTGATTTCTCTATCGTCTTATGAAGCGCTGGGTGGTATTGTTTGAGTCAAGTGGATTAACATGACGCACGATTGGAATTGCTGGGCCGCGCGTATGATGTTGCTTGGGAATAAGCTGGTGCCCTGCGCTTGTCTTTCGAGTGGTGCTTTAGAAATTTGGAGAGTAGCCTACAATAACGATTATTGCGTCGATATTTTTTAGCTAAGCGTTTTCAAAAACGAATTTCCATTAATCTTTTACCCGTTTGCCCTGAGAATATCCAATGAAAACGGGCTTAAAATTTAAAAATTAACGGGTAAAGGCCCTTTACAAAAGGGTTAACCCTTTAGTATTCTAAGAATGGAGAAATGTAACGTTAATTCCGTTTGTCCCTTGGACTATGTCCACTGGACATTGTCCAGTTGCCCAAGAGTGCTTCATTACCAGCTTCCAAAGTCTACATGGAAAGTGTTGCGTCATTTTCCAGTTTGTTGCTATACTGCGAATTTTTGCTGTTCCCGTGACACAATAAAAGACATACCTTTAACATATGGAGGGAGTGGAAACAGTTTGAGATCATAGAGCTTTGAAGAAGAATTTCCTCAGTCACGGGGGATTAATTGCATGGATTAGGCCCTATTAAGTGTTACCAGTAGGGCTGTTGTTCGATTAAAAATTTTAATCGAAATTAATCGTGCGATTAATTTTTTTAATCGCAATTAACGCCAAATTAATCGCAATACATTTCCGTAAAATATATTAATCTTAGGACCCCTGAAGCATATAATTTTAATGACTGAATGCATTCTTTCTATTGCAAACATATTCAATAACCTTTGGCATAAGTAGGCCTATTTAATCTGCATTTAGTTTATTGAACAGTTTTGTATGACAGGCAGAATTGAATTAAAACACTGTTCAAATCAATCAAAACCTCAAAATCTCGTTATGTTTTCATTTTGAGCCACCTTTAATTAAAATGATATAGACCTAAATGAAAATTAAACAACCGCTTTCTGACTATCAAAATTAATTATTTATTCAGCCAATTGTATATGCAGACCAGTTTTTTTACATTGGTAATTTGGTCGGTTCACTGGATGCTCTTATTAATTACCAACAGTAGGTCTACTAGATCTATATTGAACTTCATTATTTAGTCACAATTTTTCACAAGAGGTTGTGGTTCTTGCCAAACTTCGACTCAGTTGTCCTTCTGCAAACATTTATCATTTGAAACCTGGATCCAATGGTCTTGCCATCTCCTGAAGTTCAACCAATGTAGTCTGACGGGACTGAGAGAGGAAACAACTTTAGTGGACGATGCGATGCGGCCGATGTCGACGGCTCATCGTTAGCGTTTAACGCATGTTAGGCGATAATTGAGCAAAGAATTGCTACGATAATAGCCCACTCAATTTTTGGGGGGAATATTTGCCAAAGAATGTATCACTAGTTTTAAGTATGAGCCTTCCGTTTAAAACGAGTTTTCTGCCTCTGATTCCATTTTAATCAGATCTAATTAACGCGAACGATTAATGCGTTAAAAATTTTAATCGCAAAATATTTTAACGCGTTAATCGCACGCGTTAATGCGATTAAATCAACAGCCCTAGTTGCCAGCACTATGCATGTTGCGAATGACTAGGCCTACAGTAACTGTAGCAGCAATGACAGTCCTTCCATGAAGATAAATACTTGGAATGCAGTTATACAGCCATAATATTTTAACTAGTCTTTTACATTTTAAATAAGTAGGCATGATGAAATGGTGAGATTTCATCAAAATATTTCAAAGAAAATAAAAGTTATACCACTTTTAGGGAGGCCACCCACCGTTTTCTGACGATTCAAAGGCGAAAGGCAAAAAAAAGTAACAAAAAACACGATTTTTTCTCATTTCAAATAATATTGTTATCAAATAGCCTTAATGTTCCCAGATAATCATTATAATTACTATTTTAAAAAATAAACAGGGTACCAGCTTAGCTGCGTGTCACTGAGAAGTCACTTAGAAAGATGACAATCAAATTGGTAAATAAAGAATCTGTCAGATTAATCAACACGTCCATCAAGAACTTTGCAAAGAGACTCAAAAGAAGTGTTTGCACTGGTGGTGGGCACATTGCACACAAGTTGTGAAGCACTACCAAGTTCATTTGACAACAGTTATTTGAGATGAGATCGTGAGACTTAATAAAATCGTGTTTTTGTTACTTTTTGTTGCGTTTCGTTTCTGAATCGTCAAAAAACGGTGGGTGGTCTTACTAAAAGTGGTATAACTTTTGTTGTGTATGACCTATTTTGATTAAATCTGGCCATCATGTGTAAATATGAATTGTCTTTAGGCCTGTAAAATTTCATTTTGAAATTCTTACTTTTCGCCAAGATATTGGCCAAAAACCTAGTTTTTGATGCGCTTCGTTTTTGAATCGTCAAAAAAACGATGGGTGACCTCCCTAAAAGTGGCATAACTTTTGTTCAGTTTGAAATATTTTGATCAAATCTGCCCATCACGTGTAAATATGAATTGTCTTTAAGACTGTAAAATTTCATCTGGAAATTCTTACTTTTGGCCAAGATATTTCCAAAAAACCTAAGGGGGTCTTTTTTTGCCGCACCCTGTATATCGTAGGCCAGTTGATATTTTAAAAAAGTACAAATCGTACTGCATAACTGCAATTGTGACATTTATTATTATGTGCAGTATAACGACCTACCTATTTTGACCTATTATATTAGGTCATACATAATCAGGTTTTGTCATTATAAGCACATGTGTGTAAAGATATGGTCGTGTGTTGAACAGTAATTTATTGTAGGCCCTATAAGATATATAATGTGATCTTGCTGAAGAACTCACTAGGCTGTATAATTCGAGGGCAAAATGTAATGGGCTTGGTATAATAATCATTATAATTATTATAAGCGACATTAGCATTCATCATAGTCAGTAAGCTGATACAATGGCGTAGCTCTGATGCCCCATAATATGAGCAGCTGAAGCATAAGAGAATAGTCATGGCTTGTAGAATCGATCGACGAAAGTATGTTCCAAATTGGCATTGTTCCCGCGACTGGTTAGCAATCCCAGACAACACAGGCGCATACAGTTCCCGACTCACAACTCCAAACGAGGCACATAAAACAGGTGGCGTTAGCAGCGCGTCGTTGTCTGTGTATCAAGCGTTTCTCTGTTGGAGGTTCATCTAAGCAGGTGATCAACAGCCACAGATTGGTATAAGTAGCAGGCATAATCAAAAATCAGTACAATACATGTGGAGTCAGAATACGAATAAAGTAGATAAGCTTATATAGGGGCTTGCAGTCGATCGAGTCGTGTGCTATAATCGACTTGGCTCGGTCGCAGGGACGTAACTATAGCGTTGGGCTTGGGGCGGGGCTTAAGCCCCTCAAACGAGGCTGAAACCCCCAAAATAAATCAAGCCGTTGCACAGCCCCACCGCACCACTATAGACTCCTGCTACCGCACTCGACATGCAAGGCTTAAGCCCCCCCCCCCAAAAAAAAACTTAGTTACGCTACTGCTCGGTCGACGATCGACTCGATCGACTTCGTCGACTTGCACTCTATAGCCTCTTGGCTAAAATTGCTTGCGTCATTATTATCTCAGCAGTTCCTGCCTAAATTACTCATGGATGTCATGGAGGGGCGCGGTGGTGCAGTATTGGCGTCGTTGCCTTGGAGCCGGAAGGCTCAAGGTTCGAATCCACCTCGCCGCGTAAGGACCTTGGGTAAGTCCTTCACTCACAATTGCTCAGTGCTTCGGCGTGAAACTCCGATGCAGTGTCCGCTCTGCATTCGGGAGCGCCTCTGAGTAGAGAGCTTGAAGGGGTGCTATAACAAGTGCACATACAAACAAAACAAGCAAACAATAGCCTAGGCCCCACACATGCTCCAATGCGACTGCCAAAAAACAAGGGTTATTCGACGAGTCCACATGACAATTCATTCATCCATTACATGCATTTATATAGCGCCTCTTCAAGGGGGCTACCCAGAGGCGCTCCCAACCTCAGCGCGGCCAAATAAAACTGTCTTAAGATGAGAGAGAAAAGTCTGAGAAGGATTTTTGCAAAGAGAGCGTAAGGTTAGAGAAAGACCATTTTAGGTTGACGGTCCTACCACCGAGAAAGCACAGTTCTGTATAATAGTGGAGGTACGAGCAAAACAGTAATCATAAAGCATTATAAGCTTACGGCATGGTTCTCGTTAAAATGGCGCCAACTACTACCGATAGGCTACGGTTATGAGAATCAACTCCGCATCAGGATATCTTAGGACAGCCTGATCCTGTCCCGAGTCAGGCTACAGGAGGTTCTGCGTTGGGCTTGCAACCAACCCGGGTAAAAAAAACTCACGAAACGGAAACAACGCAACTTAAGGGCGTCGCTCTATAATATAGAGCATATTATGCAGACATGCAAGGGAAAAACTAAGTAGGCCTGACTAATAATGTTATTAATAATCAATATGACAATCAAATGAATAATATTTTTAGAACTCTTATTTTCATATCGATTTAGAATCAAGAGTGTCGGTAAAAATAATGCCAAACGTTGCATAGCCTATACTTACTTCTTTGGTTCTAAGCTTATAGAGTTTATTTTCAGATTTTGTCAAATACATTCGAAACTGCTGCAGACGCTGATGCTGAATAAAATCGCAGTAATTAAGGTAACAAATTTATTCTGTGCATAAGAGGATTGTTACTTTGTTCTTACAGTTTGGGACTTCGCAGCTCGGATAGACCCAGTAGGTTGAGCTTCCTTGGCAGGTGTCCCTGGCCGCCTTGCTTAGAAACGAGATATCCGGAATTGGAGTGTCGGATACACGATTGTTCGCAGTGTAAAAACCATCCAGCTTCTAAAAATAATGTAAAAATGGAATGGTAGGCTACTTGTTCGATGCTGCACTCTCTTTTTGAGCGAATTGCAATATCAGCGGAGACTTGTTATAAACTATGTCACCACAATGGTGTCAGTCTTAAAAATCATTAATGCTCAAGCTCCCCTTGTGTTGATATAAGAATTTAATATAATATTAGGCCTATACTTGAAAAGCAGTTTTGTTAGTGGACTTGAAAATCAGCGATATCTATTTTGGTGAGATTAGACCTATTAGTAGGAATTTTTTTCAAGATCTATGTTTATGCTAACCTGGCATGCGGTCAGTGACTAACATCATTACAAAGTTGGTATAAATAGGCTTAGGCCTACTTAGATTTCAATGTGGAGTCTAAGATAATCTCTATACAATGCTTTACGGAAATTGATAAAAGTTTCGGTAATTAATTAATCAATGTGAATTCCTAGACTTGTAGGCCTAAACCATTTTCGTCAAACGATTAGCCTAGCTATAGGCGTAGGCCCTATACTTTGTAAATATTACTCACCTTACTGTCTGATGGATCAACGATTGTTGATGGGTTGGATGTCGTAGTTCTATTCAGTGGAGCCAAGTAACAATTGGTAGAATATTCTCTTTTTACTTTTATTGTTTGTATGTCCTGTAAAAATAAATCTGCAGCAACGGATACAATAGAACAAACATCTCTAATTTCAATGCGCACATTCGCGCGTATCCTTGATCTCGTTCATGTTTGTCTGGGACCAAAATAAGAAGTTTAAATCGTACACCGGTTAAAGGTGGAAGCCAATGAGGTTGTTCAGTCATGAATGTAGAAATGTGGTAGAATCGAGAAAGAGGGGAAATGAGCAGAGCAGCAGCGGTGAGAACAGCATGTAGAGGAGACAGCCGAACTTCAGGTGGGTCCCTATAGGCCAACAAGGGTAGAATCACAGCATGACCCCTGACTGAAGTAAAGATAGGCCTAATTGGTGAATCCGTGACATTTGTAATTATAATTTGCACAAACCGCATTTTTTAAAATATTGCATATTTATCAGCCTTGCTTCTCAATTTGCTTGTTTGCATGGACGGAAAACTTGGGGGGGGGGGCAGGGGGACGGTTCTCCCCAATAAAAGTGTTGGGGAGGACGGCCCATGCATTGACTCCCCAATAGTTTGGCATCAAGACCAGGAAAAAGTATTGTACTTTTTTGGGCGGTGAAAATAGAAAATTTTCATTACTTTTTTGGCTGGATGACTAAAAAAAGATCATCAACTTTTTTGGCAGTGAAAATAGAAATGTTTTGAGCTGGATGACTATAAAAAGGTCATCAAAGTTTTTGGCAGTGAAAATAAAACTTTGGGAGGCTGGATGACTAAAAAAGGTCATCAACTTTTTGGGCGGTGAAAAAAAAAAATTCTTTGGAAAAATGTCCTCAGAAATTTTTCGTTCGTCAAAAAATCTCACGTCTTTTCTTCGGCCACTAAGTCTTGTTCGTCCCCACCCCGAAAATCTCCGCCCAGGTTTCCGCCTATGCTTGTTTGCATAATTATTATTATAAGCGTTCCTTCTCAATTTGGTCAAGTTGCTCGATTAAAAATTATAAGCCTCGGTTATCATATTTCGACTTGTCTCAATTAAGCTTACTATTCAATGTTTTATGTCGAAAAGCAACGAATCGCCTAAGTCATGAAGTGAATCATTTAGATGTTTAGACACTCACTCGATTGAAGTCATTGATGACCCACATCTCGTAATCTGGGTAGAGGACACGGTACTGGACGATGTTGGTGTTCGGGTCACTGATCACCTTCTCCTTGGTGTTCTTGTCTTGAGTGTTAGAGAACTATAAGCACATTATAGTATAAATACACCGTGGTTCAATAAAAATTAAACCAAACTGTTTTTAAAATATATCTAATGCCTGATGTTTGATCATACTAAAATTCTCAAAATATTTAGAGAATTGAACCAAGAATAATTCTGATTCAAAAATATCATGTAATAAATTTGAGCGGATATAAAAATCTGAATCTTTCAACTTCATCCGCCGATATTTAAGATTTTAGTATGATTAGTCGTCAGGCATTATTGATAATTATGTGAAAAACAGTTTGGCTTACATTTTATTGAACCGCGGTGTATTAAAAACAAACTAGCTGACCACACTGTATAAGATCAAATTTAACGCATGATGATGATGATGGTTGTGGTGGTGGTGGTGGTGGTGGTGGTGGTGGTGGTGGTGGTGGTGGTGGTGGTGGTGGTGGTGGTGGTGGTGGTGGTGGTGGTGGTGGTGGTGGGGGTGGTGGTGGTGGTGGTGGTGGTGGTGGTGGAGGTGGTGGTGGTGGTGATGATGATGATGATGATGATGATGATGATGATGAGGATGACGATGATGACGATGATGATGATGATGATGATGATGATGATGATGATGATGACGATGATTTCGATGGCCTGCAATAATAATGGTGCATATAGCCTAGCAGCCTACAAAGCACGTCTATCCTATTGGGTCTTCGGAAATCGACCTCAACTCCTCTGATCTCCATGCCAGCGTATTATTCAATGCGCCACCGGCTTAATTCGTGTATTATGCACGTTACATTGCCATGCCCAATGCCCATATTTCGCTAATGCTAATTGAAATACTGATTTTCGGAAAATGCGTCTGTGAAAAAATTGTTGTAATTCTCTACCATCAGAATGTCTTTCTGTCCTTCAGTAAAGAGATGCATTCCAAACCAGATGGCGGTGAGAATGACTGCAGCCACCACAACTCCAGTCACGGCAATGATGACGTACTTCCGGTAGTTGCGTGCCTTCGATGGAACAAACAGTGACCAATCCTGCAAATTTAATCAGAATATATTGATTGCACTTTGATTTCCTTTGATTTAGCCTACCTCGCAGCCTAATGATAATGATGATGACGATGATGATGACGACGACGACGATGATGATGATGATGATGATGACGACGACGACGACGATGATGATGATGATGAAAAACTGAATCAGCCTACTTCTTTATGCAGTAGCGAATTAAATAGACCTCCTTGTAGGCCTACATTATGCACTTGAGTGGCGTTGGCCATGATTGTAAATTTAACATCTGACAATCTGACGAAGATCTATGATCTCCATAGGCGTAAAGACACTTGCTATTAATGCGCTACTTATGATCTAAAAAAGAAGCGTTAAAAATTATTTTCACACTGAAATCCCACCTCATTTTGACTGATTATAACTGTTGGCTCAGAAGTCTCCTTTGCTTCAAACAACTTTGGCAGCATTTCGGCAGAAAATCTCTCGCAGCAGCTGA
Organism: Lumbricus rubellus; assembly: GCA_945859605.1. Classification (NCBI taxonomy): domain Eukaryota; kingdom Metazoa; phylum Annelida; class Clitellata; order Crassiclitellata; family Lumbricidae; genus Lumbricus; species Lumbricus rubellus. The sequence goes on along the minus strand of OX243823.1, from coordinate 31,068,927 downwards.
GTCGAGTCTTGCCAAGGACGAGTTTCCTCAGTTTCACTTAATAAAAGGCGTCAATAATTATTATACCTGTGCTTCAGGAAATGTATGCTTTGTTACAGTTACTGTAGTGCGCACTACCGATCTCAAAGCGTTCGAAAGTGTGTAGGTCAACGTTAAAACAGGACTGAATGCCCTGACTTCTCACTCCGACGTGTGGCAACATCTTGGTTCCCTCCTACGTAACAGTGAGTAAGCCTTAGGTTCAATCAATATTATAATTGAAGCCGCAACTGCTGCACATGATTCATATATTTGCCTCTGTCATCATAGATTTTTCTAACTTGGAAAATTGTCAAGTAGCCTAGGCCTAGGCTATATAGAAAATCAACAATGTCTAGTTTTATGTTGATGTTGAATGTCTCATTCACTTCACAGGCTACACCACCCAAATCTGTACAGTCTACGCTTCGTCCATCTTATGGGTTTGAAAATTGTAAAATATTATGAAAACCTGACCTCTCCCTTTACAATCACTCGACATAATTATGCGTCTTTCTCCACGTATTCTCCCCTTGTTTTGTACGAATATAAGAAATATTGCGAAGTTGAAGACGTCTTCCATTCTTCAAACATGGTAGGACAATAATTGACTGAAGTTGAAATTTATATAATCTGATATTCACAGCGATGAGCGATTCGAATTCTGCTAATCGTGAAATGTTGAAATTTTGAAACTCGCTAAGATGAAATCATGAGAATTTGCAAATATTGAATCTTGACGTCTTGACAATTTTAAAAATTACAATGTTGGGCTTATGGAAAGTTAACAGTTGAGTGGCTATAGAACTATAGGCCTACTTTACTTATAAATCTTGCGAAAATCGTCATGTCTTACTCGTAGGGACGGTCAGCGAAGGAAACGAAGGGCAATATATCGTGAAAGGCGAACACGAGGGGGCAAGGTGAAGTCCGTGAGGGTCTCGGTGGAGGATCAGGAGCGCTTTTCTCTGGAGAAAACAGGCAGAGGTTTTTCTTGCAGCAATTTGATCTCTTATAAAATTATAAAATTATCAAGCAAGCGTAGTGGCGAAATTCAAACTGAGAGAAAATTACTAGTTTGTTTGCAGGTGCACTTCAAGCTCTCCCTACTCAGAGGCGCTCCCGAATGCAGAGCGGACACTGCATCGGAGTTTCACGCCGAAGCGCTGGGCAATTGTGAGTGAAGGACTTTCGCAAGGTCCTTACGTGGGCGAGGTGAATTTGAACCTCGAACCTTCCGGCTCCAAGGCAACGACGCCACCACTACACCACCGCGCCCCAGTAGTATTATCCATTCTTCTGTTGCCACCCATCCACTCCTCCTCCTCCTTCACTCAGCCTTCTCTTCCTTCTTGTTTGCCTAACAATTGACTGTGCAACATCGATTATAATTATGCTCTGATGTCCATAATTATAATTATACATGTAGTTCCATAGACCTACACAGTTCTGGATCCGCCACTGGACGCCACCACTACACCACCGCGCCCCAGTAGTATTATCTATTCTTCTGTTGACACCAATCCACTCCTCCTCCTCCTTTACTCAGCCTTCTCTTCCCTCTTGGTTACCTAAAAATTTGCTGTGCAACATCGATTACGGCGTCCACGCATTATACTTTTGCATGGTTGTACAGAAGTTATTTCAAATATAATTGCGGATGTAGGCTATATATTGGATTGAGGTCTTTGCAGAGATCGTGTTAAAAGATGTAGACATGACCATTGCGCTTTCTCCTCCTGCAATAATATCTCTATGCGTGTGAACACAAATTGGCCATTTTAATATTCTATGCCATAGTTTCCGAGAAAAAAAATAATGTCCAATGATATAGGGCCTAAACTTTGTCTATGCTATGGATGACGGCTGCATTCATATTTTTCAAAATAACTAAATTTATGGCTCTTAGTTTGAACGTGAATGCGAAATCTAAACTCAATCAATCAATCAACATTTTTATAGCGCCTCTTAAAGATAACTGCTCAGAGGCGCTCCCGGCCGAGATCAAGCGAAACAGAGCAGTCCTCAACAGTTTATGAAATTGAGAACAGTTTGGAATGCGTCGCATAGTCACAGGAAACCCGTTCCAGGTTGTTGGACTAATCACAGAGAATGAACGGCTCTGCTTCTATGGTAACGTGAATACTGAATAGGCCTAGGCCTATTCACTAGGGTGAATACGATATGGTCTGTGCGCGTTATTTCTATATGCTATGATGTCCATAATTATAATTATAGTTCCATAGACCTACATAGATTTCTTAGTCTGCTCACACGCATAGAAATATACTCAAAGACACTCTGACTTTAACTTTATTCATCTCTACGATGTTCAAATCGAGTTTCCACAAAGATATTTTTAGCTCATTACATGTAGGTTTCAGAAAGTACATTGTATTTGTAAATATACCTACATAATTATCATGTCATGCACTGTAAACATGTAGATCGTGTCGTATAACATAAATAGGCCTATGTAGGCCCTACACATAATTATATATAAACTATAGTGAACTTGCTTGCAAGTTCGTTAGACATTAGGCCTATAATTTGATGCCACCCATAAATGAAGTCACGCGCGCCAAGGGACGTCTGTGACGATGTGTGACGAGGTGAAAGGAGAGCCTAGGAAATGCGAAAGTACACCAAACGTCAAGACATAATAAAATACCAAATTTGATTTTAGAAATTCACTCAGTTAAACAAGTCAGGGGCGGATCCAGGGGGGGGCCAATCCGGCCATGGCCCCCCCATTTCAAATCTCCATGGGACGTGGCCCCCCCATCCATGGCGCCCGAAGAATTTTTTGCAAGGGTCAGTCATGGCAAGGAGAATTAATATTATATAAATGAAAATAGACTATAGTCTATTAGTCAATTAAATCTCACACAAATACATAGTCTTAATATGACGCAAAGAAAAGAAACAATCTTTTAGCAGTATCCGACTATCATGCATGGCATGCAATGTATGCTGTACATGCATTGTGATAACCCTCCTTGTGATCACCTCCTCCTATCAGTCTCTTCGGAAGCTTCTTCGTATAAGTTCGTGGTAGCATAGGCCTATCCCTAGATAACTGTTTCATTAGCTAAATGGCTAGGTAAAGAATCTACAGACTTTCACTGTTTTGTAACCAACAACGACGACGTGTTTAAGTCTTCTTATTATACTCCAAAATCCGATGTAAAGTAAAACGATCAGCAACAACACAACAATGACTACACTTGCGTTATCATAACAACCACACGACTACTACCTTCATCAGTCTACTCTATCGCAACTCAACAACAACTATTACAGCCTATCTCAACGGCTCTCAACACACAACACTCCTTCTTCACTTCCACTCCCTCCTTGTACACTCAACGTATGCTCGTCTAGACATCACGCGCTGTCCAGACAATCACCTGTCCAGACGCCGCGCGCTAATTTGCAGTTGGCCTACCTGCGTCGCTGTACGACAATCGTCGTGCACTGATTAAATTAGCTTACATGCATATATATGCCTCACTGGTTGCCACTATTCTTGATGCCACCTCGGCCCTAGACCAGTGGATGTCCTCCAACCGTCTCCGCCTGAATTCTGAAAAAACCCAATACATCTGGCTTGGAGGCCGAGCCCAGCTTGCGAAGATCGACATGGAGCTCCTCCGTACTTTTTTCCTGATGTCCATTTCTCTCCCACAGTTCGTGACTTGGGTTTCACTCTGGATTCAGTCCTTTCTTTCTCGGACCATGTCAACCGTGTCTCACGTACATGTCTCTACCACCTACGCCAGCTGCGAACTATTCGCCATTCACTCTCTCCGCAAGCTGTTAAGGCGCTTGTTCATGCCCTGATCTGCTCTAGGGTTGACTTTGGGAACTCTGCTACGCCGGTCTCTCCTCACTTAACCTTTCCAAACTTCAGACAATTCTAAATGCTGCTGCTCGCCTAATTGCCGGTCTTCCCAAGTTCTCTCATATTTCTGTCTTTATTCGGGACACTCTCCACTGGCTTCCTGTACCACAGCGCATTGAGTTTAAGATTCTGACACTCATGCGCAATTCTCTTCTTGGGGTAGCTCCCTCTTACCTCCGTTCTCTCTGCATCCCGGTCTCCTCTCTCCCCGGCCGCTCTGCCCTTCGCTCGGCAGCCAGCGGCCTCCTTGTCGTGCCTCGCATGCGTGGAGCCACTTCCCAGTCCAGAAGCTTTGCTTATGCTGGCCAATCCTACTGGAACCGTATTCCTCACAAACTTCGTCTTGAGCTTCTTAGTCTCTCTCTCTCCCTTTGTTTAGGAAACGCCTGAAGACTATGCTATTCGTTAGCGGCAGTGCTAACTAGGGTCGGGAGCGCTACTGAATCTGTGAGCGGCGCTATATAAATGTTCAATTACAATTACAATTACAATGATATATCCATTGTAAGATGCATAAGCGCGAAAGCGCGAAAACGCGAAGCGCCGAGATGGGAATGTGCAGAGTTTCGCTAAACAATAACCAAATAGATAAACAATGACGACTATTATAGGTATACCAATTTTTGTCTATGCTGTCATAAAAGTCTTTAACCTGCTTGAATTCCAATGTCCCGCGGATCTCTAAAATAGTCTAATCAACTACAAGACAGCAGGTCGTTGATAACACTGGATTCAAAATGATGTCCTTAGACACCCGAAAAAATTGTTGATTATACTAGAATCAAAATGATGTCTTTACACCCCAGAAAATCGTTTATAGAACTAAAATAAAAATGACGTCCCGAAATGACACCCGAAAATCGTTGATATAGTAATGGAATCAAATAGATGTCTTAGACACCAGAAAATCGTTGATATTACTAAAATCAAAAAAATGTTTTAGACACCCGAAAATCGTTGATAAAACTGGAATCAAAATTATGTCCTTGAATACCCGAAAATCGTTGATAATACTGAAATCAAAATTATGTCGTTAAATAACCGAAACTCGTTGATAATACTAGAATCTGAATTATGTCCTTAGACACCCGAATATCGCTGATAATATTGGAATCAATGCAATGTCCTTAGACACCCGAAAATCATTGATAATACTAAAATTAAAATGATGTTTTTAGACACCCGAAAATCGTTGATAATACTGGAATCAAAATGATGTCCTTAGACACCCGAATATCGCTGATAATACTGAAATCAAAATGATGTTCTGAAACACCCGAAAATCGCTGATTATACTAAAATCAAAATGATGTTCTTGGACACCAGAAAATCGCAGATGTTATTGGAATCAATACGATGTCCTTAGACACTCGAATATCGCTGATAATATTGGAATCAATACGATGTCCTTAGACACCCGAAAATCACTAATATTACTAGAATCAAAAAGATGTCCTTAGACACCCGAATATCGCTGATAATATTGGAATCAATACGATGTCCCTAGACACCCGAAAATCATTGATAATACTAAAATCAAAATGATGTTTTTAGACAACCAAAAATCGTTGATAATACTAGAATCAAAATGATGTCCTTAGAAACCTGAATATTGCTGATAATACTAAAATCAAAATGATGTTCTTAAACACCCGAAAATCGCTGATTACACTAAAATCAAAATTATGTTCTTAGACACCCGAATATCGCCGATATTATTGGAATCAATACGATGTTCTTAGACACCCGAAAATCATTGATAATACTAAAATCAAAATGATGTTTTTAGACACCCGAAAATCGTTGATAATACTGGAATCAAAATGATGTCCTTAGACACCCGAATATCGCTGATAATACTAAAATCAAAATGATGTTCTTAGACACCCGAATATCGCCGATATTATTGGAATCAATACGATGTTCTTAGACACCCGAAAATCATTGATAATACTAAAATCAAAATGAAGTTTTAGACACCCGAATATCGCTGATAATACTGAAATCAAAAATTATGTTCTTAAACACCAGAAAGTCGCTGCTTAAACTAAAATCAAAATGATGTTCTTAGACACCCGAAAATCGATGATAATACTTCACAGATCATTAGTTGCGGGCCAGGTCTCTTTATTAGTGAAACAACATCACTACTAAATGGCTTCCCAATTCTGATGATTTGGTAGTTCTTGCTTGGTTTGTCAGCATTTGAGTAGCATAGCAATTTCATTAAGATGACAGCTTAAAATGCTGCCATTTTAGTGCGGGAATTAAAAAAAATTCTGGTTGGGGAGGGGGTACAACCCCCTCCCCAATCCCCTCCCCCTTTCCCCCACCCTCTCGGCGCTACGCGCCTCGGCGATCGGCCTTCGGCCGCTCGTCCTCCGGTCCTCATTTGGCCCCCCCCATTTCAACCTTCTGGATCCGCCACTGAAACAAGTCTCATTTACTTAACGATAAGATTATTATTGCTGCCACGATGTAGCAGCACTATTTTTTCAGTTTGTTGAATGCATAAATGATTGTAATAATTATTCTTTCTCTTTTTTCATCGTTCCAGTATTTAATTTCAGGTGTTTTTATAGTTCTTCTTTCGCCCTCCGCCCTCAGGCAGGTTCATATGTCAAATGAAGCCATGCATTGGCCCACGCATCTCTATTTTTGCACCTTTCTTCAGTCCTCTGTGTCTATTCTTTGTCACCTTCCAGTCCAGTAGCATCGTTGTTGGTCTGCCTCGTGTCTTTCCCCTCCATTCTTCTTTTGATGATCTCTTACTATAATTGCTGTCCTCGTATTGTCCCAACATGACCTTTTCTCTACCACCATAAAAGTTATGTAGATTTTTTATTCATCTTGGTCTCACTCCAGTTGACTCTTTCCATTCTGCGCCATACCACATTTCAAAGGCCTCCAATCTTCTTATAATCATCCATCCTCATTTTCTCAATGTTTCCTATTTAATACAGGACTAGGCCTACACAGCTGCACACCAGCGTCTTTATATTTTGTTCAACTCTTATTCAGGTTCTTATTTAGTTTTCCTCTGAGGAATTCTCCTCTTTTATAGAATGCTTCTCTTCCCATGGTTATTCTTGTTTTTATTTCCACATGGCACCTTGTATCATCTGTGACCAACTGACAATACTTCCTAAGTAGGCTACCGTAGCGGAATTCTCGACCTATCCTCTCCGTTTAATGTGATCTCAACTGATATTCTGCTCCCTTGCTAATCTTCATAATTATAGCCTCATAGTTATAATTACTTTATTCGATAGTTACAAAACAGTTGCACATAACATTCTCGACATCGGACTTTTTTTTGGGGGGTGGGGGATTCATAGCTTCGTCGCTTCATATCAATTTTGGTGAGTTATGACTTTTGTGACGACGTGTGACGGAGGTGGCCAAAATCGTCCCAAATAGCGTGACGTCATTTTATGGACGGCCCCCTATCGCATAGTGTTGTTAAACTAAAACTACTACTTGGTATAATAGTCATTTAAGGCGATGTTAGCATTAATCATGGCCAGCTTTGCTCTGATGTCCATAATAATAATTGAAAAAATTATGAGCGGCCGAAGCGTAATAGTAATTAAACAGTCATGGTTGTATTGACCGAACGTATTTTCCAGATAAGCAGTGGGGCAGTTGGAGCGAGAGGTTAGACCAAACAAAATTAATGCAGATGCATACAGTTATCGAGTGCTTTCTCTGCTGCCGGGTGCAGAGGATCCAGATGGTCTAAACTCTAGAGGGTCCAGAGGGTCTGGGTCCAGAGGGTCCAGTGGATCCAGATGGTCCAGTGGATCAAGTGGATCCAGAGGGTCCAGTGGATCCAGAGGATCCAGAGGGTCCAGTGGATCCAGTGGATCCAGAGGGTCCATTGGATCCAGTGAATCCAGGGAATCCAAAGAGTCCAGTGGATCCAATGGATCCAAAGGGTCCAGTGGATCCAGTGGATCCAGTGGATCCAGAGGGTCCATTGGATCCAGTGAATCCAGGGAATCCAAAGAGTCCAGTGGATCCAATGGATCCAAAGGGTCCAGTGGATCCAGTGGATCCAGTGGATCCAGATGGTCCAGTGGATCCAGTGGATCCAGATGGTCCAGAGGATATGCAGTCGCAAACAGTTACAGAGCGACAACTCCACACAATGCACACTACAGAGGTTCCTGAGGGTGCAGAAGGTGCACCAGATCCGCTTCCGGGCGCTCCTCGTCTACGCATCTGTGTTGAAGGTGTTGCTACAAAACCGAAATACACACAGGGACATTTTAGTGTGTTGTTCTTGACAATGTGCTGTTCTAAAATTGATCTGCAGTTGTAAAAACACCTCGGTGCAGCTAGAAATAGTAAATTAACAAGGGTGGTGGAGGCGCTGGCGCATTGGACAACGCACTGGCATGGAGATCAGCGGACCCGATTTCGAGACCCGAATCTCCGTAGGGCGGACGAGCTTCGTAGGCTGCTATTAGCGCCGCGTGTCTGTTCTGTTAGTAGTTAAGATTGATGCTAATTCAGATTACTGAATAACTTGTACATGTACAGCGTTGTGCGTTTGCAGGCGTTTCATTAAGGAAAAATAACGTTATTATTATTATTAAAACACATTTATTTCTTCAAAAACTGACGCAATCATGTACAGACGAGTAAATAATCGTTTCAAACATTAGGTCCTTGGCCTCTCAGTGTCTTGGCCGATAAGTTCTGTCGTGCCCAAAACAGACAACGAATTTCCTACTTGGAGCGCGACTGAAATGCGCTGGAGCAGATGGTTGGACTCTCTCTGGTCACCGGTCGACATCGAAATTCTGCCTCCCAACTCTTGAACGAATTCCAGGGACTCGGAGTGCCAACTTCCTCCGGTTTCGATGGCCACAGGAACGAGATTATTATTATTATTATTATTATTATTATTATTATTATTATTATTATTATTATTATTATTATTATTATTATTATTATTATTATTATTATTATTATTATTATAAAATTATCCGAAGTAGTTCAATTCACAAAGGTATACAAGACAACGAATAGTGTATATAAAGACTATGGAATCAGTTGTAGTCAATCTGATAGCTGTGGCTGCTTCTCGAATGTGCCCCTGCAAGCAACAGCGTTGAATCGTTGGATGCAAACTGAAATCCGTTGGAACAGATAGCTTGACTCTTTGGGGTCTCCAGTGATTTGAGTCAGGAGACGCCCCAAAACCTTCAGAAGCTTCAATCCGTCGATGTTGATTGGTCCCATGGTCTCGAAAGCCAGTGGAACAAAGAGATAGGTGGCCATAAGATGATTGTTATTATTATTATTATTATTATTATTATTATTATTATTATTATTATTATTATTATTATTATTACTATTACCCTTTACGTAAATCCTCTCTTGTTGGCAAACCATCACTCTAAAATCCTCTTTCATTTTATCGGCTCACCGATGCGAGGATCTTATATATTGGCTCAAAGTTCTCCTTTCTCCAGCCACTATTATAAAAAGTAACATCTGGCTATGGTAATGTTCACCAAAGTGAGGTCATTTGCAAGTTATTTTCATATTTTACGCCTTCTACCTATTAAAAATGTTTGGTCAAACTTAGACCTGTTATTAAGCGTCTTTTACTTTTTCACCCTAAGCTCCTCATATCGTAAATTGCAAATATCTCAAAAACGAGGAATTATCATATGTACGGGAAACCTCGCTTACAATTTGTTGATTTATTGCCTATCTAGATATATCCAGTTTGATTCAAACTTCGCTTTAATGACAGAGGGAAATTTAAACTAGTTTTGCGTAAGTTATTATTCGGTTCCTCTTAGACAACGTTTAGCCTATAGCTGGCGCATGCGCAACAGCGCAGGTTAAGTTTAATGAGCAGACACGCTACTGGCCTACGGGCAAACCTGCCATTGTATGCGCTCGGCCAGTGCCAATTCCAAGCCTGGATAAAAGAGGACGGTTGTCTATTATGGTATTTCAATGGCAGACACTTACTCTGGAAGCATGCACATCGCATGAGTGCATAATCCGACATCATAATCATCATCGTCGTCGTCATCATCATCATCTTCATCATCATCTTATCCTCCTTTTCCCCTCCTCCTTCTCCCTCTCGGTCTTTTTTCCCGTAACCTCCCCTTCCCTTCCTTCCCCATTCCCCTCCCGCTGACCCTCTTTCTCCTTCTCATCCTTCTTCGCTTCTCTTTCGCTTCTCTTCCTTCTCCTTCTCCTCCTCCTCGTCGTCCTCCTTCTTCTATTCCTTCTCCTTCTTTTCCTTTTCCTTCTCGTCCTCCTCGTCCCCTCGTCCTCCTCGTCCTGCTTCATCTTCTCCTCCTCCTTCTCCTCCTCCTTCTCCTCCTCCTTCTCCTCCTTCTTCTCCTCCTCGTTTTCCTCGTCCTTTTCGTCCTTCTCGTCCTCTTCCTCCTCGTCCTCCCTCTCCCTCTCCCTCTTCCTCTCCTTCTCCTTCTCCCTCTCCCTCTCCATCTCCCTCTCCCTCTCCCTTTCCTTCCGCTCCCCCTCCCACTTATTATCTCCTTCCCCTCCTCTTTCCCTGTCCCTCTCCCTTTACACTTCTTTTTCCCTTCCATTTTCTTCCCTTCTCTTCCCTTCCCTTCCCTCCTCTTTCTCTTCCTCATCCTCTTCCTCATCCTCTTCCTCATCCTCTTCCTCATCCTCTTCCTCATCCTCTTCCTCATCCTCTTCTTCCTCTTCCTCTTCTTTTTCTTCTTCTTCTTCTTCTTCTTCTTCTTCTTCTTCTTCCTCTTCCTCTTCCTCTTCCTCTTCCTCTTCCTCTTCCTCTTCCTCATCCTCTTCCTCATCCTCTTCCTCTTTTTCTTCTTCTTCTTCTTCCTCATCTTCTTCCTCCTCTTCTTTCTCTTCCTGTTCCTCATCCTCATCCTCTTTCTCATCCTCTTCTTCTCTTCTTCCTCTTCTTCTTCTTCTTCTTCTTCTTCTTCTTCTTCCTCTTCTTCTTCCTCTTCCTCATCCTCTTCTTCTTCTTCTTCCTCTTCCTCATCCTCTTCTTCTTCTTCCTCTTCCTCATCCTCTTCTTCTTCTTCTTCCTCTTCCTCTTCCTCTTCCTCTTCCACATCCTCTTCCTCATCCTCTTCCTCATCCTCTTCTTCTCTTCTTCCTCTTCTTCTTCTTCTTCTTCTTCTTCTTCTTTTTCTTCTTCCTCTTCTTCTTCCTCTTCCTCATCCTCTTCTTCTTCTTCTTCTTCCTCTTCCTCATCCTCTTCTTCTTCCTCTTCCTCATCCTCTTCTTCTTCTTCTTCCTCTTCCTCTTCCTCTTCCTCTTCCTCTTCCTCATCCTCTTCCTCTTCCTCTTCCTCTTTCTCTTCCTCATCCTCTTCCTCATCCTTTTCTTCCTCTTCTTCTTCTTCTTCTTCTTCTTCTTCTTCTTCTTCTTCCTCTCCCTCTTCCTCTTTCTCTTCCTCATCCTCATCCTCTTCCTCATCCTCTTCCTCATCTTCTTCTTCATCCTCTTCCTCATCCTCTTCTTCCTCTTCTTCTTCTTCCTCTTCCTCTTCCTCTTCCTCTTCCTCATCCTCATCCTCTTCCTCATCCTCTTCCTCTTCATCTTCCTCCTCCTCCACTTCCTCCTCCTCTTCCTCTTCCTCATCCTCTTCCTCATCCTCTTTCTCATCCTCTTCCTCATCCTCTTCCTCATCCTCTTCCTCATCCTCTTCCTCATCCTCTTTCTCTTCCTCATCCTCATCCTCTTCTTCCTCTTCTTCTTCTTCTTCTTCTTCTTCTTCCTCTTCCTCATCCTCTTCTTCTTCCTCTTCCTCTTCCTCTTCCTCTTCCTCATCCTCTTCCAAACAGAGCAACTGTCTACATGCATGTAAGGCATAATTATAGTCTAATTTATAAATCTGTTTTACCCGACCGCCCTTAGCAAGCGTTAAGCTTATAATTATGGCCTATGTTTATCATTATTCATTAGGAATTTTATACTGTGTTATACAGGGCATAAAATTGTGGATGACTGGAGTTATCTAGAATAAAAACGACTTAGAATAAAATTTAAACACAAACTATCAAGTCACGACCTGCAGAAAAAAAACGTGCACATGCATGCATATTCTTCACATTCATTCTCTGCATCTATAATTTTTATAGCCTATGCACGCATTTACAGGCTTCGCAAACACGATGTTGTATTCGGGCTTAACGACACTGTTTCATATCGAAGATGATTAGTGTCGGAAGCAGAGAACAACCTCACACTCCGCGTTTATATTGCGACCGAGCCACCCGCGGTAAAGATCCGAGAAATTAATCTCTGACCGGGAATCGAAACCGGGCCGCCGGCGCGGCGAGCAGGCTACAACCCACTCGGCCACGCAGTGCGAAATGGTCTATTATAGTGGTTATCTCACTCAGGGCCGGCCTTAACTAAAGGCAAAGTAGGCAGTTGCCTAGGGCGCCGCAGGCTTGGGGAGGCGCCGCGGCACCGGGAATTAATAGTGAAGATGTTGCAAGAAATGAAATGCACGAAATGGGAGTGGGCTTTGCTGAGTATGAAGATGAGATTAGGGGAGACCGGGGCTAAAAGTAACAGGGGCAGGTTGTAACTTCGTAAAAATAAGGAGAACTGAAATTCAGGAGACTAGCGTATGCACGTCATAGCATGCGGCATATCGTTTTCCTTTTATGTTCCTTTCGGCTTTGCTTGCGTTGCACCATAACAGAATCGTTTTTCCAAAAGTATGATTTTTGCCACTAAAAGTAAAAATTTCAATTTTCATGGTTTTTCGCATTGCTTTTGTCTGGCGCACGATATTCTTACTTAGTGTTGGTCAATGCGAAGCTTGTTTATGTTAGTTTACATGACAGGCTTACATATTTCGTCAGCTAACGTGGTGTTTGAAAATTTTATGTGGTCATCCTAGACGCGTGATCGGGGCAAGTTGTAACAATTTTCAAGGGGCGTGTTGTAACGGTATTACAACCTGCACCAAACCACCTTCAATGTTATAAAAGATTTATTTTTACTTTAATCCTACCGAAATATTTTTAGCTGTAGATAATTTATGAGAAATTTTTAAAAAATTGTTTTTTTAATGAAGAAACCACACTGGTTAAATGAAAGAAGCGGCAGAAAAGTTTTTTAAAGCCTTTTTGTGCTGTCAGAAACAAAAAGAAAAACTGTATCCAATGTGTGGCTTGTAAAAAATGATCTCAAATGGATTGCACTGATAGCGCTGTGAATTATTTCTGCCATAAGTGTATTTCAGACGACTAGTGCCTATACTACATGTGTTGCGTTACAACCAACCCCAATGCTAAAAAAATGTACTGGTCTATAGTACCTTGCTCATAAGTGCTGTAATATGCCGAGCAAATTTCTGTCCAGGGTAACTGCCTCTGTTGTCATAGACCCTGGTCAAATCGGATCCATCCATCCCAATGATAAAAGTATTGTTACAATTTACCCCAGGTCTTGTTACAACCAACCCCAAGCCGGGGCAACTTGTAACACACAAAAATATTTTTTTGACCTCATTTATCTCCTAAAGTAATATAGTTAGACATTTGAAATTTGGCCTAAATATAAAGCTCTTATGAAGGTTTTCACTGATATATTATGTGTCGTACTTGAAGGAACAGTTCTGCCGCAAGTCGATGAAATGTGCAAAATGTTACTTGTAGCCCCGGTCTCCCCTACAACATTACAGCCTGCTCTTTATTCAGACTCAAATAAATAGTCTAGTAGGGACGACAATGAGAAAAGGGCAGTGTATAGCTATTAGCTAAGGCAGCTTAGCTTAGGCATAAGCAAAGCAGGCAGTTGCATGGGGCGCCAAGTTCTAAGGGGCGCCATTTCCATCAAAGAGGGCGCTATTTCTACAAGAGTGTATTTTAATATTTTTTAACTCATGCCATTCTCCACAAAATTGAACATTATCCAGCCTTCAGTGTATTAATAAAGAAATTAGAAAGAATTACTCAGTTGAGCGTACAAGACCGTAGTTAGGGGGATGTTTTGGGTGTTTGAACAACCCCCCGAAATGAAATGATGTAGAAATTAAATACTTATGCATTTTCTAGCACATGACAGTAAGTAATGTAATTTTGAGCAGAAAAATCGAAAATCGCAGAAAATAGTGTTTTTTGGACGTCACAAAATTCGATGACTAACAAAAGTCGTCAGAAAATTTCGCCCATAAAGTCGGCCGCAGCGTGTACGCACCTCAAAATTCACGGTCAAGAAAACATCCCCGAAATAAAATCCTGGCTAAGGCCTTGTGAGCGTATACCGGCTCTCCCTAATTCATCTTTAGATTCTGACGTGGGCTGAACAATTGAGTGGGAATCTAAGGGCGCCAAATGCAGACCTATGCCTGGGGCGCCATTTGGACTAAGGCCGGCCCTGATCTCCCTGAACAGTGAACAATCAATCTACAAACAGGGCTTTGTTCAATCCTAACACCTGCAGAAGACATGTCACTGAATTTCTGCACCACCTTTGCTAAATAATATTTGCCTTAGGCTTTTATAGATGAGATCAATGAACGACACTTTTGTAGGTAGGAATATCAGACTAATAATATTCTATTTATTCAACAATCCGATTGACAGACGGCAACCGGTTACAGTGTACAATTATGCAGTTTTATATCACAGATTACACAAATTTTAATTAGATGATTGTATATCAACTGAACAAACAGCCTGCAATAAGACTGAGAAAATAGGCGTGAGTGTTGAGAAACTTGCTTAGGCGAGTGTATAAGCTTACGTGTCACTCTCCCGTAAATGAGTTCATTAATCTCTGCTGCTCATCCATATACATGTACATTGTACACTGTATACAGTTATACACGTTTTAATTTTACTATGCTTTACATTAGATTAGGCTGCATTTTGCTGGATGGACTAATGGATTTATGAATGAATTGATGGATTGACTGATGGGTAAATGGATGAATGGACTGATGGATGAATGGAAAAATGAAAAAATGGATGAATATAGATGGATGGATGGACTGATGGATGGTTGGTTGGATGAATGGATGAAGGTATGAATGGTTGTATTAATGAATCAATGGATGAACATATGGATGGTTGGATGAATGAACGGATGAATGGATGAATGGATGAATGTATGAATAGATGAATAGATGAATGGATGAACGGATGGACGGATGGGTGGATGGATGAACGGATGAATGGATGAATGGATGAATGGGTGGATGAATAGATGAATAAATGAATGGATGAATGGATGGATTGATGAATGGATGAATAAATGAATAGACGAAGAGATGGATGGATAAACGGATGAACGGATGAATGGATGGACGGGTGAATGGATGAATGGATGGACGGGTGAATGTTTGAAAGGACAGATGGACGGACGGATGGATGAATAGATGAATGGATGGTTCGATGCATGGGTGGATGGATGGATGGATGGACCGGTGGATGGATGGATAGATGCATGGATGGATGGATGGATGGATGGATGGATGGATGGATGGATGGATGGATGGATGGATGGATGGATGGATGGATGGATGGATGGATGGATGGATGGATGGATGCATAAATGAATGGATGGATAGATGAATGAATGAATGCATGGATGGATGGATGAATGGATGGATGGATGGATGGATAAATGGATGAATAGACGCATGGATGCATGGACGCATAGATGGATGGATGGAGGGATGGATGGATGGATGGATGGATGGATGGATGGATGGATGGATGGATGGATGGATGGATGGATGGATGGACGTACTGGTTGGTTTATGAGTGTCTGATTGCCTGAATAGCGAGCAGTCTGCTTGTTTGGGAATAATTATGACTGATTGTTTTTGTTACTGAATGAATGCTTTGTATGGCTGTATGCTGGTCTCACTCATTGACTGACTGACTGTTTGGAACATTCCGTGATTGACTCACTAACTTCTTTTGTGTCTGATTGAATGACTGAAAGGCCGAATGATTAATTAGCTGACTGATTGTCTTGTTGACTGATGGGATTTACCATTGATTATTATAATAATCGTTTATTCAACAATCCGGTTGACAGAACGCAACCGGTTACAGTGTACATTTATGCAGTTGAATTAATTTACAGGAACGCAGATTACAGAACTCGTGAATCTTAGCTTACTACATGTAACTGAGCAGACAGCCTGCAATAATCGGCGCTAATTATAGCAACGTACTAATCATATCCGCCAACGGGGGCTCGAACTCGTTACATCTCGCAATCTAGGCCAACGTGTTATCCATTGCTCTTCCGCCGCCCTTATTCATAATGCTTCAGTTTTGAAAAAATGACAACGTATTTTAAAGACGCTAGTCCGTGACCGGATGATTTTTAAAACCCTTGACAAGACCACGTAAGTGATGAGGCTGTATACCTAGGAGCACACCGATCGTTAAGAGCAGCTAAGCAGTTTTGTTAGGGCACGTATTTTGAGGAATTGGCTATTAGCAATTATACTGGGATGGTGCAAGATTAAAGTGCATTATTAATTCACGCACTGGTCGGTGTCCGACTGTCCGGGTGATTGCTTGGTTGACCGATTGAATATGACAATGACTAAATGCCTACTTGGTTGGGTGACAGTGCGTCAAGTTGTCAAACTGACTGATGGTCTGGTTAGAAATTGACTGAATGACTCGCTGACTACTTCTTTGTTTAATCTATCTAATTTCATTCTATCTAGTTGACTGACTGTCTGGTTGGCTGACTGAATGACTGCGAAAAGTGTTTAAAAGACAGATTTTCTATATGGTTGACTTGTTGACCTGAATAACAGCTTGTATGACTTATGCACAAATGGCTTACAATTTGAATGACCATCTGGCAAACTGAATTGATGTTCCATTAGCGTGCTGACGAATGCCATTTTCTGAATGACTAACTTACTAGCTAAATGATTGAATTATTGAATGACAAAGTAACTGTTCTAACTGTTTGGCTCACTGACTGATTCATTGAATATAGCTCAACTACTGACCTATACTGTATAGAACATTTATAAAATAACAAACTGAATGTTTCGTTAAAAGAATAAATAGATATATCATAACGAATGACTGACTGACTGACTCAGGATTGCAGACTGATTGTCTGATTGGTAATGTAGGCTAACTGATTATCTCTGCTAGTCCGCGGCCGTTTGCATTGCTGAATGACTAAATGGTGGTCTCATTGACTGAATGATTGTTCAGAACATTCAGTGAATGACTGACTCAATGATTAAATTATTCATAAACTGACTCATTGACTCAATAACTGATTACACTGAATGATATTACTGACAGAGCGTGGAATCTATGCAGTGAAGTAATACAGCTAATTGTAGCCATTATGGAGGAATCGAGGAAGACTGGACTCATACATAGCCTACATACATACATACATACATAGCCTACATACATACATACATACATACATACATACATACATACATACATACATACATACATACATGCATGCATGCATGCGTGCGTGCGTGCGTGCGTACGTACGTACGTACATACACACACACACACACACACACACATACATACATACATACATACATACATACATACATACATACACACATACATACATACATACATACATACATACATACATACATACATACATACATACATACATACATACATACATACATACATACATACATACATACATACATACATACATACATACATACATACATACATACATACATACATACATACATACATTATTTCATTCATTCATACACACATACGCCTTCTAACAGCAAATTCTTTGTATTGACGTTTATTACACTTCGAATGCCTAGGGTGATGGACCTGGGTGTCGTCGTACTTCCCCTTCTCATTTCTTGGATCACAGCGAACCCTTGAAATAGCCGCCGGTGACGTCTTTGTGCGAGTCAATTAGCGAGTGGCGACTTCTCATCCGCTCCGCCTCGTCTCATTTCTGTCAGTCGCTATAATAGTCCGCGCCTGCCAGACCTTGGGGGGAGGCGCGTGCTTGTGAATAATTGCGATTGATCTTTTAACTCCGACGGTGCCAATCCCAAGCTTGCTCAAAGTAGAAGGACGACACAGATCATCTTTGAAATGGCAGAGTCGTTAAACACCAACCAGCTATTGATTGGCTTGACTCCAGCGTTTTGTGTTGCTTCGACATAAAGCTACACCGCCAAGAGCATTGTAATTTGAAGGGCTAGGAAATGATCACATTCCCAGAATTGGCCAGGTGTTCATTTACCGCACCTGTTCTCAAGACGTTTTCGTGTGGCGACCCCTACATAAGACTTCAAAGACGTTAAGACGTCTGCAATGTTACCATTGTTCATTGTTATGCATTTTCACTTCATTAGACAATTTAAATAAATATAGTGCGAGGTTTCCTGGCTATTCTGAGAGCTACCTATTCGGCAGTTTGAGGTTGAAGTTTCACTAGAGGAATAGACACTCTATGAAACTTAACCCTTATAGTGTATCCGGAGGGGGTAAAAATAACCCTCAGTCTACTTTTTTCGTAAACTTCTTTTGAATAAAACAAAAAAGACGCTTGCTTTTGTGACTTTTCCTAGATATGTTTTTCTTCACAATGCCATTTTCAGCTGTCCAACATTGTGCTGGCACCTAGCGGCAGACTACTATGAAGAATAAGGTTTTATATTTCGGCACTGGATAAATCATTTCTGTACTATGTAGATTTAAACATAATATAGAACTGAATTGTTGGAGATATGTGGCTGTTGTATTTTTGCGTCTGAAATAGTCATTTTTTGCTGTGTGATTTCTATTTCCGGCAGCATCAGGCCTATAAAATTATTATTGTAGTATACGTCTTTTGCATAAAGCCATCGAAAGAAATAGGTGATTACAACGCCACAAGAGGCGCCGTGGACTCATTCGACCAGGAAACAAAGGGATATATCTACTTGCAGTTGCAGGACCAGAAGATGGCCTCTTCTATTTCTTGGTTGATGCAGCAGCGCTCAACGCGTATGTCATAATTATATACAGGGTGCGCCAAAAAAAAGACCCCCTAGGTTTTTTGCCACTATCTTGGCCACAATTAAGAATTTTCAAATGAAATTTTACAGGCTTACAGACAATTCATATTTACATATGATGGCCAGATTTCATCAAAATATTTCAAACAGAACAAAAGTTATACCACTTTTAGGGAGGTCACCCCCCGTTTTTTGACGTTTCAAAAACGAAACGCAATTTTTTAAGGGTTTTTGCGAATATCTTGGCCAAAATTTTAAAAATCGAAATGAAATTTTACAGTCTTATAGACAATTCATATCTACGCATGGTGGCCGGATTTCATCACAATATTTAATACTGAACAAAAGTTATGCCACTTTTAGTGAGACCACCCACCGTTTTTTGACGTTTCAAAAACGAAACGCAACAAAAAGTGACAAAACACGATTTTTTAAGTCTCATCACAAATAACTGTTGTCAAATGAACTTGGTAGTGTTTCCCAACTTGTGTTCAATGTGCCCACCACCCGTGCCAAAACTTATTTTGAGTCTCTATGAAGAGTTCTTGATGGACCTGTTGATTATCTGACAGATTCAATAATATTTCTTATTTTAAGAATTTGATTGTCATCTTGCTAAGTGACTTCTCAGTGACGTGCAGCTACGCTGGTACCCTGTTTCTTTTCTAAATAGTAATAATAATGATTATCTGTCAATATCAAGGCTATTTGATAATAATTATTTGAGATGAGACTTAATAAAATCGTGTTTTTGCTGCGTTACGTCTTTGAATTGTCAAAAATGGGGGGGTGGCCTCACTAAAAGTGGTATAACTTTGGTTGTTTTGAAAATATTTTGATGAAATCTGACCATCACATGCAGATATGAATTGTCTTTAAGCCTATTCCTACTTTTGGCCAAGATATTGGCCAGAATAAGGGGTCATTGCATAATTACGTAACGCTCGAGGGTGGGTGGGTGGGGTCATTGAAAACGTTACGAAACGTTACGGGGGTGGGTGGGTGGGGGAGCTGAACGTTACGTAACGCTTTGAACAAAATTATTAATGAAGCTTAAATTACCATCGAATGACACTTTAGACAAATGATATGATCGAAGTTTAAGCTTCGTGGCATTGATTTAAAACGTAACCGAAGTAGGTCTAGGCTATATACATGTATCTTAAGAAGATACGGCAGCAGACACCGTTACCCGCCAGGTCAACATAATTATCTTTACTTCTGTGTGTGCAAACCGGAAACCGCTGTTCGAATTGTTTGGATCTGTGATAATTAAAAAAACCGGAACAAAGTAGGTCTACTTCCCCTTTGATTCCTGACATCGAAGATTCGAACCACTTTGAAGCATATTTCACTTAGTGGACACGAATCTCAAACATTTTAAATTCATGCTCAACAGAACTCATCAATATTTCTATCAACAATTATCGAAGTATCCAGATGAACCAGATAGGCCTAATTAGTTCATCTTAATTTTGATTAATTATAAAATTAATGAGCAATTTAGTCCGTGAAACTTTCCAGCACTGTGTAAAATTGTATTCTTGACGTAGAATTTAAGAAATTGCAGTTCAGACATGACTGTCATTTATTTAACTAAAACATTATGTATATTTTAAGCCTAGTCTACCGTCAAATTATAATTCACATAGGCTACTATATTAAATTCGCTATGAAAATATGAATTATAAATACGAATTTGCATAGAGGTCTGGTAGGCCTAATTCTTAACTGATTTTTCGTAACAACCGTTACGTAACGCTGGGGAGGGTGGGTGGGTGGGTGAAGGGAAGCGTTACGAAGCGTTACAGGGTGGGTGGGTGGGTCAAAAACGGTCATTTTCAGCGTTACGTAATTATGCAATGACCCCTAATTAGATTGAATTTTTATTACTTTTTGCTGCGTCGCGTTTTTGAATCGTCAAAAAACGGTGGGTGACCTCCCTAAAAGTGGCATAATTTTTGTTCTGTCTGAAATATTTTTATGAGATCTGGCCATCATGTGTAAATATGAATTGTCTTTAAGACAGTAAAATTTCATCTCAAAATTCTTACTTTTGGTCAAGATATTGGAAAAAATCTTAGGGGGGTTTTTTTTTGGCGCACCCTGTAAGTTGCAGAATCCAACATGGCGAGATCACGCACATTCAGTTACTGTAGGCCTAGGCCTCAGTTTGGACAAGCTCCGTGTATTCCTTCTGGTAGTTGGTCATGAACTAATCGGACCGCTTTTAATCACGAATCATCATTTCAATTCAAGATTTGTTACTCATTACGTTCAATAATTTCCTTGTCTATCAGATAAATTAAACATGCCCGAAATTTATTAAACATTTCCGTAGATTTGACGAAAATAAATTGGGGTAATTTCTTACCCCCCGGTTACCAACAACTGTAACCAAAAAACGAATACCTGTAAGGGTTAATCGGCTGCCAATTCTTGCTGCTAGAACTCCCCACCTTCTTTGTGTCATCAGTTTTGTTATTAAAAATATTCGTCATGCTGTCCTGCATACAATCATGTAATGTATTCAGTATTTTCACTATCCAAATGGCGCATTTTGTTTTTTTTAATGGGTAACATAGATTAGACATGCAGACAAAGTGTCATCTTATATATATTTCACCGCTCGTTAACCTTGGGCTACCAGGAAGGTGGTATCTACCCCCGGGTGGTATCCACCCCCTCGGTTTTTTCCAAATCAAACTTGTTTCCTTTGGAATAAAATTGTGGCGTTTTAGGCAGCTATAGAAGATTCATTTGCACACATTTTGAGCTAAAATGTGTGATGATATACCATACCATTCAAAAGTTATACCCGATATACCCGAGGCACCAGGGGTGGATACCACCCCTCAGATTATCGGCTGTATCTTATCCGTCATTTAAGATGAAGAGACACAAATTATACCATTCTGTAGACGGAATGTGGGGCCACATCTCCATGCTCACTGAATTGTCTTTTGACAACTGGAAGTGCTCAAAATAAATTAAAATATATAAAAGGTGTTTTATTTTTATAAAAGTTTCATGCTTTTCCAATTAAACAATACTCATAATTTATTTCATTTTTCAAGAGAAATAAATTATGCCATTCAATAGCGTGCACGTAAGGAATTTTAAAAAATTTTTTAATTTGACATGTGATGACCGGAAATGCTCAAAAAAATAATTTTATATGTGTGAAAATGTTGGTTTTTTTTTACAAAGAAAACCGATAAGTCTGCGTAAACATTTTTTCAGCAGCTACTATATGTTTTTTTTCTTTTTATTTTAACTTAAACTAACTTATTACTAGTTTTTATAGTTGAACATTGGACTTTATTCAATGTAAACTATTCTTTTATAAATAAATTATGTTAAAAACACACAGATTCTAATATTTTGCTTATGCGAAAGTGTATATTTTTTGAATCGACGGGTGCCTCCGGAACAAACTTCATAATTCCGAGGTGCTTTCATATATTTTAAACTTAAATATACCATTTTGTGCAGAAATGAATGCTGAAGCCATTGATGTATTACAAGTTATGATATCTCAAACCAAACCCAAAATCCAAGGGGTGGTAACCACCACCTCTTGGTAGTCAGTGTTACAAAAAAGCTTGGTAGCCTGGGGGTTGATACGCTGGTGACCCGCGCTTGACTTTCAAGTAGCGCTTTAGAAATGTCCATAATGCGATTATATTTTGTTTTGTTTGTGAAATAAACAGAGCCACAGTTTTGAAGCAATCGACCCCAATCCATCGCAGGTGTGTGTGTGTGTGTGTGTGTGTGTCGACCCTTGGCAGAACATAGAGGAAGGGGTCTGCGATATTGGCCAACACTATCTTCATGTTCATAAGGGTCAAAAACCTGTAATGAAGAAGTGGACTAGAGTGGTGACAGCACTAGATGCTGGTGAACGAGCAATTGCGCGAAGTTGCCGCAGCTGATAAAAACAGTCTCGGGCAAGTCGGTGAATGTGAGGAGCAAATGTAAGGTCCTGGTCCAACAGGACACCAAGGTCACGGACCGTATTTGAGAAAGTATAAGTGAGCACTGAGCAATTCAGTCACAGGTGCATCGAAGTCAATTTTAGCAAGTTGCTTACAATTGCCTAGCCAGATAATTTAGTCTTAGTGGGATTTAGGCGCAATCGGTTGGACGACATCCATGTTTCTAGAGCAGCTAAGGTCTCATTCATGTTCTGGACCAATGATAAGGCGTTAGACGATAGGCAATGCCTGTAGGCTTGTACATCATCAGCATAAAGCTGACCCAAAACTACGGGCATTGAGCCTAAGGATATTGTTGATGATGATGATGATAACAGATAATGAGCTAATTATTGACAACAAGACTATTTCTCAAGTTTACACGACAAAATTCCTTGGCGTTCATATTGATCAGCACCTAAAATGGAAAGTACACATAGATGAAATAAGTTAAAAAAATAAAAAAGCATAGGCATTATTAAGAGAGTCTCATACTTGCTTCCCTCTCATGTGCTTACTAATCTATATTTTACCCTAGTCTATCCATACCTTACTTACCCTAATTTAATTTGGACTTCTACCTATGATACCCATCTCCAGGTTTTAAGGACTTTGCAAAAAAGATATACAAGTAATCACTAAATTCACTGGCAACTGTCCCCTATTTGCTTAGCATATAGTTCGCATGTTTGGACTTCATGTGCTGCCTGAAGTTACACCTGCCACGGTAAGCTCAATAGCTCATCCACTCAAAGATTTGTACCATGAAAAAATTCCTTGGCTAAATATTAAGCAGATCAGATTTGAACAAACATCTCAATTTATGTACCAATATACCAACAACCTCCTCCCTTCCACCTTTGCTTCCTACTTCTCTCCTGCACTGCATCCTGGACTGACTAGGGGCAACAGAGAATTCAGTATAATTTTTGCAAAAACAAATGTTCGGAAATTCTCCATTAAATTCCAAGGCCCTGTTTTATCGAACAAACTTCCGATAGTCATTCGTAAGGCTACTAACTTCACTCACTTCAAACACCTCTTACGTGTGCATTTTCTGTTAATGGCATGAGGGTTTATTGATGCTAATGCTGATTTCTTTGATTGTTTGTCTATTGACTGTTCGTCTTTTTTTGTTTGTGTTCATTCTCTGAATTTTTTCTGTAGTGTTTACTACATTTGTTTTTTTTAAAATCTTAGTTAAGTAACATAATGTGCATTCCAATTCTCCCTTCAGCTTTTACTTTTACACTTCACTTTGTTAATTAGGCCCCTTCTTAGCGGGACTTTTCCCTTTTGGTGTGCCTATTTGTTCCCTCACCCTTATTCTACTTATTCACTTTGAGTATTTGTTTATTGCTGATTATGTTTACACTTTGTTAAGCATACATGTACAATTGAATTGTTGGGATCAATAAAAATATGTCTATGTCTATGTCTAAATATAAAGTGTAACGTAAGTTTTTACACGTTATCTGTTGATGGTTAATTATTTTATTCTCGTCCATTGTTCCCGCAGCGCGTTTGCAGGCGGTTCAATAAAGCACATAGTTAGCCTACTTACTTACTTATGGTAATAGCGACGTAGGTACCCCTATGACTCATGTTATCTTTAAATATAATGCAAAAATATGCAACCTTTGGAGCAAAATATTTGATGGCCAGTTCTTAAAGATGCCAAAATAGCACAAAAAACAGAAGCATATTTTATGGAGAAAATGGATAAACACGAAAGGTGCAACCGCACTTGTTGCACAAGCATCGTGTAGCACTGTACACGCGACATATATATGACCAAAGGAGATGTGGTGGCACTGTTAGTTTATGACTCTTTTCAGGCTAACTCATAGACAGCAGCTGCTATAAAACGCATGAGCCATCGGGATTGCTGGACAATGCCAGAGTCACGTTGCTTGTACTAAATATGTCATCACTGTGTCCATTATTTTTAATTCGTTTCCGATCATGTAACATTGCGATTGCAAGAAGAATATCATGATGCTACGACGAGACCAAGTCGACCTAATTATTCTGGTAGTCACTTAGGTTTCAATACAAACTACAAAGCCTGGCCAACCCGCCTCATCAGCGGGGTGTGTCCATTCTAGGTCAGATAAAGTTTGCACCTTAATTACCGTAGGCCCGACAGGCACCTTCTTGCGGTGGGCAGATTCTGACTAGCACTTCTCTGGCTCAAAGACACTTGACATGATATCAAAGTAGCTAACACACAGAGCATTTTTTACATACGTACAGACAGACAGCGGGACAGACACACAGACGGATAGGTAGGCAGGTGGACAGAACATCATAACAACCACCATCAGTCCACCGACACCAACCATATTGAGGCGATAGGAAAAAATAAATGTTTTCGTTCCATTCGGTCCAGTGTGAGAATTGTGGAAAAATTACTGGGTGGTTGGACCATTGAAAACATAAGCGCCTTTAAATCGCGATTAGGGCGACGCATTATGGACACACAGACGGGCAGGTAGGCAGACAGACCAACGGACATACGTACAGACAAACAGACAGCGGGACAGACACACAGACGGATAGGTAGGGAGGTGGACAGACCAACGGACACACATACAGACAGACAGCGGGACAGACACACAGACCTACAAGTAGCATGGGCGCCCGCAGAAGGATTTGCTGGAAGGGGAAAACACGACGGTCACGGTTAAAAAAATGTGGCAATAGGTCGAAAAACATAAAGCAGGAAATTAAGAACATGCATTGGTGTTAAATTTTTTTCTTAGAGGTTTCTTGATGTAAATTTCTGAGTTTCACTTGAAATGTTTTAATATGAATTGTTTTTTTAGTGCAAAAAATTTGCAAAAATCAAAAAGTATTAGTTAAAAGTAGGTTTCTGAAAGAGAACAATAAGTCCATGGAATGGATGAATGAATTAAAAATAGGTGTCAGTTTTCAAGGGGCAAGTGCTTCTATAGTTACGTTAGTGTAATTTATTGATGATATTTTGTGCAATTGTGAAAAGGTGCATGCAGCGAGATTTCAATCAAATAGGCTACACATTGTAATCAATATTTGCATGGGCGCCTGCGGGAAGGGGGTAAAACCCAATGATCATGGTTATATTTTTGCAAGGTAGAAAATTAAAAGTATATTTTTATGAAAGTTTCTAAACGTGGATTTCTTAGTTCTACCGTGTCCATAATTGGTATATTAAATTCTCTAATGCGAAGAAATTTGTTGAAAACTCCAAAAGTAGTAGTTAGAAAAATAGGTTTAAATTTTCCAGGGGGGGGGGCAAGTGCCCTCTCTTGTCTATGTGCGGGCGCCAATGACAGGTAGGTAGGTGGACAGACCAACAGACGTACGTTCAGACAGATAGCGGGACAGATACACAGACGGACAAGTAGGCAGACAGACAGATCAACGGACATACGTACATACACACAGATGAAGAGAAATCATTTAGTGGCACAAAATTTACTGTTTATATTTGCACAAAAAATTTTTTTGCAAATAAAATTATTAATAGTAGGCTAAATTGTATTTATCATAATAATTATGATAGTATTGTAACAGCAAGGATAATGTGGATCGACTAATAAGGAAAAGAAGCTCAAAGGCCTACTGAGTGAGGAAGTAAGGGGAACAGGAATCGACACCGTTGCTTATACTAAATCGTAGTCATAGCCTACAATGTCATTCAGTTAGCATGATTTATGAAAATGATTTTTTTGTCTCAATGATATGATATGATACCAAAGTAGCTAACACTTCTATTGAAAATTGTGATCATCATCATAACAACCACCATCAATTCCCGACACCAACCACTTGGAGGCGTGGATGGACAAAATGTCCCCGGACAAAATGTCCCGGACAAAATGTTCCGGACATAATGTCCCTGGACAAAAAGTCCCCGGACAAAAAGTCCCCGGACGAAATGTCCCCGGATAAAATGTCCCCGTACAAAATGTCCCCGGACAAAATGTCCCCGGACAAAATGTCCCCGGACAAAATGTCCCGGACATAATGTTCTTGGACAAAAAGTCCCCGGACAAAAAGTCTCCGGACAAAATGTTCCCGGATAAAATGTCCCCGGACAAAATGTCCCCGGAGAAAATGTCCCGGACATAATGTTCTTGGACAAAATGTCCCCGGATAAAATGTCCCCGGACAAAATATCCCCGGAGAAAATGTCCCGGACAAAATGTCCCGGACATAATGTCCCTGGACAAAAAGTCCCCGGACAAAAAGTTCCTGGACAAAATGTCTCCGGATAAAATGTCCCCGGACAAAGCGTCCCAGGATCAAATGCCCATAGCACACGGCACAACAGGCAGGGCTGTAATCAAGGGTATACGCGGGTATACGGCGTATGCTTACCTCCGGGAAAAACGGCATCGTATACTCACCTCCCGACAAGTAAGGTATACGCGAGGAAAAAGCAGGGTACACCGTACACGCTAGTAAATCAGGGTTCATGTGGGAAAATGTATAGAGGAATTTATTAAATTTTCTATTTTCCCATTTCCCCGAGATTTTGGCCGGATGACTAAAAAAAGGTCGTCAGAAATTTCGGGCATGTAGGCCTACTCATCATCAGACACACTTACATAGTGGTAGGCAAGCGGATCCACCAGCAAACAGACATACAGACAGACATGCAGACACAGAGGTATGTAGGCGGACTGACCAACAAACATTCGCACTGACATTCAGACGGACAGACACACAGACATAGTGGTAGGCAGGCAGCCTGACCAACAGACATACGTACGGACATACAGACGAACATACACACTAAGGTGAAGTGAAAGTGGTTTTTTTCTGAATTTCAATTAGCTAGATATGCCAAAAGGTGCCAATAGATCAGAAGAACACTGTGTAAAAATTACATAATTTTTGATTACTGTTTTGATCGCCCTTCGCAACTTTTTATTTTGCAACCCTAACAGAAACCCTAACCCTAGCTCTAACCCTAACAGAAACCCAAGGTCTAACCCCAACAGAAACCCTAACCCTAAACCTAGCTCTAACCCTAACAGAAACCCTAGGTCTAACCCTAACAGAAGCCCTAATCCTAGTTCTAACCCTAACAGACACCCTAAATTTTGCTCTAACCCTAAAATGGATAGGGTTTCTGTTAAGGTTAAAGCTAAGGTTAGGGTTTCTGTTAGGGTTAAAGCTAGGGTTAGGGTTTTTGTTAGATTTAGAGTTACGGTTAGAGTTTCTGTTAGGGTTAGAGCTAGGATTAAGGTTTATGTTAGGGTTAGACCTAGGGTTAGGGTTCCTGTTAGGGTTAGAGCAAGGGTTATGGTTTCTCTTAGAGTAAGAGCTATGGTTTGGGTTTTTGTTATGGTTAGAGCTAGGGTTAGGGTTTCTGTTAGGGTTACAGCTAAAGATAGGGTTTCTGTTAGGGTTACAGCTAGGGTTAGGGTTTCTGTTGGGGTTAGAGCCATTGTTTTGGTTTCTGTTAGGGTTAGAGCTTGGGTTGCTATTGGCCCCAATAAAATTATGGAGGAAAAACAATAGGATGGGGATCATTTATGGCCCACCCTGTACAATATGTACAGTGTGTAGACTGTACATGTAGATTGTAGACTCTGTGTAGAGTGTAGACACTAATCTACCTATATCGTTCTGATGTCGCTTAGTAGGCCTATTGCAAAATAAAAAGTTGCGAAGGGCGATCAAAACAGTAATAGAAAATTATGTAAATTTTACACAGTGTTCTATTGATCTATTGGCACCTTTTGGCATATCTAGCTAATTGAAATTGAGAAAAAAAATCATTTTCACTCCACCACTCCACCCTAATACACACGGACGCACAGGTAGACAGGAGCCTTATTTCCTGCTATTACTATGCTAAGTACTTGACGGCCAGACACCCACCCTCTAGGCAGGCAGTCAGGCATGTCAGACTGACATGCTTAAGTGTAGACAGAGAGACAGACTGGCACACAGACAGACATGTAGGGAATCGTACAGACCAAAATGCATGTGCTCAGATGGAGAGTAAAGTAGAGTCCTATCCGTTCCATGAGGAACATAGGGAGCCGTTCATCTCCTTTTCAATGGCTTTGAGCCAGCAATGGACGAACCCCAAGGTCCTGGACGCGGGGCTGGTCTACTGCATAAGGCAGAAAATCAAAAAGCAGAAAATCAAAAGGCAGAAAATCAAAAGGCAGAAAATCAAAGACAGAAAAATAATAAGGCAGAAACATCAAAAGGCTGAAAAATCAAAAGGCAGAAAATCAAAAGGCAGAAAAATCAAAAGGCAGAAAATCAAAAGGCAGTGTCACCACTCCACCAACTCTCGTGTGACCTTCAGTCTCTTCGGAAGCTTCTTCGTTCTGTTCCTGGTAGCCTAGGCCTATCCCTAGAATAACTGTTTCATTAGCTAATGGCTAGGTAAAAGAATCTACAGTCTTTCACTGTTTTATAACCAACAACGACGACGTGTTTAATCTTATTATTATACTCCAAAATCCGATATCAAGTAACGATCAGCAACAACAGAACAATGACTACACTTGCGTTATCATAACAACTAACTTCATCAGCCTATTACTAACTCAACTCAACAACTCTCCGACAACTACTACAGCCTATCTCAACAGCTCTCAACACACAACTCTTTCTCTTCCTATTCACGCTCACCCCTTCTTTCTATCTCTCTCTTGTACACTCAACGTACGCTTGTCCCGACGTCGCGCGCCGCCCGCCAGACAATTGTCTAGACAAATCGCGCCAATTCGCAGCTGGTCTGTCTACGCCGTCCACTGTCGTACGACAATCGCTGTGCACTGATTAAATTAGCTTACAGGCAGAAAAATCAAAAGGCAGAAAATCAAAAGGCAGAAAATCAAAAGGCAGTTACTTGCATTAAACAAACATTAATGTGACCTCAGAAAATGAAAAGACAGAAACTGAAAAGGCGGAAAATAAGAAGACATTGTTTGAGAATTGAAACAGTGGACACCACCCCACTTTTGTAAATGGATGCTTGGATGCCTTGAACCGACTGCTTTGAAGTAATTTGTATGAAATCAACAATCAAAATACAGGGTTAGTTACTTGCAATACATAAACAGTAATCGTATACCAGACTTTGTCAAAACAGATGCTTTGAAGTAAGTTTAAGTAAATAAACGTTTCGAACGTTCTGCCCTGTGTGTCGTAGTGTTTATCGTGACATATGCAAGCTCCACTTTGCCGCCTAAATATAAATTTTTAATTTTTGCATTTAATGCACAATAATTATTACTTTCAGCCTGCTGAAACTGATTAATCGGTTTACCATCGAACTTTATAACATTACAGGCCGATTTTTGTATGTTTTGAAATAGTTGGTGAATCAGGACATTTATAACGCTAATGGCGCTTTATATTTGTTGAGTTCTAACACAACGGATGAAATATTGACTTTGTTATGCAACATCTTCATGAGTTTCTGCTTTTGATTTTTCTGCCTTTTGATTTTCTGCCTTGTGATTTTCTGCCTTTTGATTTTCTGCCTTTTGATTTTTCTGCCTTTTGATTTTTCTGCCTTTTGATTTTCTGCCTTTTGATTCTTCTACCTTTTGATTTTTCCGCCTTATTATTTTTCTGCCTTTTGATTTCCTGCCTTTTGATTTTCTGCCTTTTGATTTTCTGCCTTATGCAGTGCTACCGCGGGGCCAGCGTATCGCAAGACTTGCTGTTTACTTCTCAGCTTATGCCGGTACCAAATTATACTGCTTGGTGACAGAGGCATTGTGCGTGTGCGTAAACAACTTGTCCACGGTCGTTAACCGGAGTCGAACCCGCAACTTCCCGCTCCATGAACGGACGCATTACCGGTATGCCACGAGGTCGCACTCAGATGGACAGACCGACTGACAATCAGTCGTGATTTGGTGCCTTCAAAATTATTGAACTGGCATTGAATAAGGAAGCGCCTTTAAATCGCGAGAAGGCGACGCACAGTGTCATCATAGTCGTTATATTTTCTGCCATTTATTTGCTCAGTTTGACGGGCAGAGACGTTCAGACATAAACTTTACTTGGCAGGCAGACTTATGCCAGACAGAGAGACCGCCAGACATTTACCCACTAGGCAGGCAGACAGGCAGGCGGTCACACTGACATGCTTACCTGCAGACAAAGAGACAGACGGGCACATAGACATACATGTAGG
This sequence comes from Lumbricus rubellus, assembly GCA_945859605.1. Taxonomy (NCBI): domain Eukaryota; kingdom Metazoa; phylum Annelida; class Clitellata; order Crassiclitellata; family Lumbricidae; genus Lumbricus; species Lumbricus rubellus. Next base: position 31,037,866 of record OX243823.1, on the reverse strand, counting down.
AAATCAGACAGAGCAACACACACACACACACACACACATATATATATATATATATATACTAGCTGGGGTACCCGGCGTTGCCCGGGAAATTTACGATTAGACCCGCTCAGGCCACAACCAAACCACACCCCACCTCCACCCCACCCCGTACACCACCCCTTTCATCCGCTCCCGCTTCACCCCTCCACCCCATCCTCACCACACCCTCACTTCCCCTCCAAAAAACCCCACCCCACCCCGTACACCCACCCCTCCACCCGCCCCCGCTTCACAGCTCCACCCCTCCACCTCACCCACCCCCACCCTCACCACACCCCGTTCACCCGGCCCATGCCACCCATTTCACCCACCCACACCTCCACCCCACCTCCACCCCACCTCGTACACCCCTTTCATCCGCCCCGCTTCACCCCTCCACGCCACCTCCACCCCATCCTCACCACACCCCCACCTCCACCCCAAAGCCCCCCCACCCCACCCACACCCTGCACCCGCCCCGCTTCACACCTCCACCCTTTCCACCTCACCCCACCCCCACCCTCACCACACCCCGTTCACCAGCCCCATGCCACCCATTTCACCCACCCCCACCTCCACCCCACCTCCACCCCACCTCCACCCCACCCCGTACACCCCACCCCTTCCATCCGCCCCCGCTTGACCCCTCTACGCCACCTCCACCCCATCCTCACCACACCCCCACCTCCACACCAAAGCCCCCACCCCACCCCACCCACCCCCTCCACCCGCTCCGCTTCACACCTCCACCCCTCCACCTCACCCCACCCCAACCCTCACCACACCCCCACCTTCACTCCACTTCCACTTCTTCAGCCCACCTCCACCCCACACTCTCACCACATTTCCACCTCCACCCCCGAACCCCACCCCACCCCGTCCACCCCACCCCGTTCACCCGCCCCATCCCACTCCATCCGCCCTCCACCTACCACCTCCACCCATCCTACACTCACCCCTACCCTCCACCCCACCACCCGAACCCCCAGCCCAAGCCATCTCCCACCCCACCCTACACCACACCCTCCACAAACACACCCCAAACTCACCAACCCGACAACACCCCACCACACTCTGACCTCTCCACCGGTACGCCACCCGTGAAATTAGGGTTTTCTGGGGAAAAAATTTCCACCCCATCCCCCCACGAAACCCCTCCGCACCCCAACCCCACTAACTCCGACCTCCATCGGTAGGCCAATTATAGTAGGACTTTACAGCAAAGTGTATTGGAACATCACTCACATCAGCTGCGTTTATATAATGGCCATGCAAGCGTTTTAAAAGGTGTTTAATAAACGTAGGGTTTTTGCCCCCACCCTGGCCCCCATGGTGGTAGAGATTAGCCAACCCCTTTACCGTGTGGTTCTGATGGTCCTCTGTCTGGGTACAAAGTTTGAAAAAAATAGCTGCGTTTGTGTGAAAAAAATTTGGGGGGTTTCACCCCTCACCCTGACCCCCATGGTGGTGGAGAATCGCCAACCCCTCGACTTTGCGTCTCATGCCGAGACCTACAAATTAGTGAAGGTTTGGAGTGAAAAGGTCAAAAACTGTTGAAATGCATTCCGGTCAAACACACATACAGACAGACAGACAGACAGACACACAGACAGAATCCTCTCTTTATTAATATAGATATATATGCGCAGACAGAGGGGCAAGCACACAGACAGACAGGTGGGCAGACAGAGAGACCGACTGACAATCAGACATGCGCGCAGACAGGCAAACGGACACACGCACACATAGAAGTCATGAACGCACGGACAACGAGAAGTAATCCTACATACATGCAGATGATAAGATGGCCACAAAGAGCGAAGGACAGACAGAAAACAGACATAGGGAAGGACAGGCATAGAGACGAACATTCAGCCTAAATCGTTATCTCGTGCCATACAACTTTTCAATGAAGTCGAAAAAGACAATTATTTCCATCAAAGTAACTGTGCATGAAATCCCTATAAAGTCGACACACCCTGAAGACTTTGTCGTGATTTGGTGCTTTCAAAATTATTAACTCGGCATTGGAAAATTCAGTGCTTTTAAATCGTAAGAACAACAGATTCACGCGCAGACATACACACGGGCGGGCACACAGACAGACAGGTAGGCAAATGGACTGATGAGCAGACATACATACAGACATACATACAGACGGACAGGTAGACAGACGGCCTTACCAAAAAGCAAACGCACTGACATTTGGACGGACAGACACACAGACATAAAAGTGGACATGCGGAGTGAGCAACAGATATATACGTATACCAACGGAGAGACACGCAGACACAGAGGTACATGTAGGCAGTCGAACTGAATAACATAAAGACGAACAGACATACAGACGGACGGACACACAGACGGATAATTAAACAGGTGGGATCACAAACGGACATAAGAACAGACAAACAGACGAACAGGTGAGCAGGCGGCCTGATCAACAAACATACGCACTTGCAGACAGAAACACAGAAACACACACCAACAGACAAGGAGACTGGCAGGCAAAGGAACAGACGCACGGACTGAGGGGTTGGCGGGCGGACTGACCAACAAACATACGCACCGACAGACAGACACACAGACACACAGATAAATAGACATGGAGACTGACAAGCAAAAAGACAGACGCACGGACTGAGAGGTTGGCATGCGGACTGACCAGCGAACATACGCATTGGCAGACATACAGCCAGACAGACATACAGACAGACAAACACATAGACAGACACACAGGCCAACAGACATGGAGACTGAAAAGCAAATGGACAGACGCACGGACGGAGAGATTGGCAGGCGGACTGACCAACAAACATACGCACTGGCAGAGACAAACACAGTAACAGAGACACAGACCAACAGACAAGGAGACTGACAGGCAAAGGCACAGACGCACGGATGGAGAGATTGGCAGGCGAGCTGACTAACAAACATACGCACAGACAGACATCGGGACAGACACACAGACGGACAGGTAGGCAGACGGACTGACCAACGGACATACGCACAGACAGACAGCGGGACAGACACACAGAAGAACAGGTAGGCAGACGGACTGAAAAACGGACATACACACAGACAGACAGCGGGAAAAGAAAACCACAAGGACAGGTAGGCAGACGGACTGACCAACGGACATAGGCACAGACAGACAGCGGGACAGACACGCAGACGGACAGGTAGGCAGACGGACTGACCAACGGACATACGCACAGACATACAACTGTACAGACACACGGAGGGACAGGTAGGCAGACGGACTGACCAACGGACATACGCACAGACAGACAGCGGGACAGACACACAGACGGACAGGTAGGCAGACGGACTGACCAATGCACATACACACAGACAGACAGCGGGACAGACACACAGACGGACAGGTAGACCGACGGACTGACCAACGGACATACGCACAGACAGACAGCGGGACAGACACACAGAAAGACAGGTAGGCAGACGGACTGACCAACGGACATACGCACAGACAGACAGCGGGACAGACACACAGACGGACAGGTAGACCGACGGACTGACCAACGGACATACGCACAGACAGACAGTGGGACAGACACACAGACAGACAGGTAGGCAGACGGACTGACCAATGCACATACAGACAGACAGACAGCGGGACAGACACACAGACGGACAGGTAGACCGACGGACTGACCAACGGGCATACACACAGACAGACAGCGAGACAGACATACAAAAGAACAGGTAGGCAGAAGGACTGAACAACGCACATACGGATAGACAGACAGCGGGACAGACAGCTACAAGGACAGGTAGGCAGACGGACTGACCAAAGGACATACGCACAGACAGACAGCGGGACAGACACACAGGAGGACAGGTAGGCAGACGGACTGACCAACGCACATACACACAGACAGACAGCGGGACAGACATACAAAAGGACATGTATGGAGACGGACTGACCAACGGACATACGCACAGACATACAACTATACAGACACACGGAGGGACAGGTAGGAAGACGGACATACGCACAGACATACAACTGGACACACACATAGAAGGATAGGTAGGCAGACGGACTGACCAATGAACATACGCACAGACATACAACTGGACACACACATAGAAGGATAGGTAGGCAGACGGACTGACCAAAGGACATACGCACAGACAGACAGTGGGACAGACACACAGACGGACAGGTAGGCAGACGGACTGACCAATGCACATACAGACAGACAGACAGCGGGACAGACACACAGACGGACAGGTAGTCCGACGGACTGACCATACGGACATACGCACAGACAGACAGCGGGACAGACACACAGAAGGACAGGTAGGCAGACGGACTGACCAACGGACATACGCACAGACAGACAGCGGGACAGACACACAGACGGACAGGTAGGCAGACGGACTGACCAATGCACATACACACAGACAGACAGCGGGACAGACACACAGACGGACAGGTAGACCGACGGACTGACCAACGGACATACGCACAGACAGACAGCGGGACAGACACACAGAAAGACAGGTAGGCAGACGGACTGACCAACGGACATACGCACAGACAGACAGCGGGACAGACACACAGACGGACAGGTAGACCGACGGACTGACCAACGGACATACGCACAGACAGACAGCGGGACAGACACACAGACGGACAGGTAGGCAGACGGACTGACCAACGGACATACGCACAGACAGACAGCGGGACAGACACACAGACGGACAGGTAGACCGACGGACTGACCAACGGGCATACACACAGACAGACAGCGAGACAGACATACAAAAGGACAGGTAGGCAGAAGGACTGAACAACGCACATACGGATAGACAGACAGCGGGACAGACAGCTACAAGGACAGGTAGGCAGACGGACTGACCAACGGACATACGCACAGACAGACAGCGGGACAGACACACAGGAGGGCAGGTAGGCAGACGGACTGACCAACGCACATACACACAGACAGACAGCGGGACAGACATACAAAAGGACATGTATGGAGACGGACTGACCAACGGACATACGCACAGACATACAACTATACAGACACACGGAGGGACAAGTAGGAAGACGGACATACGCACAGACATACAACTGGACACACACATAGAAGGATAGGTAGGCAGACGGACTGACCAATGAACATACGCACAGACATACAACTGGACACACACATAGAAGGATAGGTAGGCAGACGGACTGACCAACGGACATACGCACAGACAGACAGCGGGACAGACACACAGACGGACAGGTAGACCGACGGACTGACCATACGGACATACGCACAGACAGACAGCGGGACAGACACACAGAAGGACAGGTAGGCAGACGGACTGACCAACGGACATACGCACAGACAGACAGCGGGACAGACACACAGACGGACAGGTAGGCAGACGGACTGACCAATGCACATACACACAGACAGACAGCGGGACAGACACACAGACGGACAGGTAGACCGACGGACTGACCAACGGACATACGCACAGACAGACAGCGGGACAGACACACAGAAAGACAGGTAGGCAGACGGACTGACCAACGGACATACGCACAGACAGACAGCGGGACAGACACACAGACGGACAGGTAGACCGACGGACTGACCAACGGACATACGCACAGGCAGAGAGCGGGACAGACACACAGACGGACAGGTAGGCAGACGGACTGACCAATGCACATACACACAGACAGACAGCGGGACAGACACACAGACGGACAGGTAGACCGACGGACTGACCAACGGGCATACACACAGACAGACAGCGAGACAGACATACAAAAGGACAGGTAGGCAGAAGGACTGAACAACGCACATACGGATAGACAGACAGCGGGACAGACAGCTACAAGGACAGGTAGGCAGACGGACTGACCAACGGACATACGCACAGACAGACAGCGGGACAGACACACAGGAGGACAGGTAGGCAGACGGACTGACCAACGCACATACACACAGACAGACAGCGGGACAGACATACAAAAGGACATGTATGGAGACGGACTGACCAACGGACATACGCACAGACATACAACTATACAGACACACGGAGGGACAGGTAGGAAGACGGACATACGCACAGACATACAACTGGACACACACATAGAAGGATAGGTAGGCAGACGGACTGACCAATGAACATACGCACAGACATACAACTGGACACACACATAGAAGGATAGGTAGGCAGACGGACTGACCAACGGACATACGCACAGACATACAACTGGACAGACACACAGAAGGATATGTAGACCGACGGACTGACCATACGGACCGTCAGACAGCGGGACAGACACACTGAAGGATAGTTAGACCGACGGACTGACCAACGGACATGAAGCCTGACGGACGTATTATATGTACGGTTATGTATAATTACATTCACGATTAGGACGATACTCGTGAGTACTTAAGCGTGGCGTTAGTGTAAAATTGAATATGTCGACCTTGTGGGCCAGAAAGTATAGGAAGAGGAGCCAATGGGTATAAAAGCGTAAGCAATTGTTATCTGGCAATACCTGCATCAGTCGTGAGGACTTTAGATTTCTAATGTGCTCACGTTTAAAAGTTATATTTGCTCTTAACAGATATTTTTCGAAGAAAACCTGGATATTAGTAGATTAATATATTACAAGGCGTGGGGAAAAATTTCAAATCAATAAGATGCGTATGTTTTGAAACACTGGCGTTTTACTAAAATAAATGAAAATGAGGACTTTATAATGGTTGTAAGTCGGGAGGACTTAAGAACAGGATAATGATAATTATTATTATTATTATTATTACAATAATCTTTATTAATAAACAAAGGTGTGCCAAACAATAACCGGAGATATTACTAATGTCGTTCTGGAACGGCTCACTCGTTAGTGTCTGGTTGGGCAAAAGTGCCACGGAAAGAAATGGCATTAAAGCGTTGGATGGTGGCAGAAAGGCGTTGAAAAAGGTAAGATGTCTCTCTAATATCTCCAGAGATTAGTGTTAGACGTTTTTCAAGGTCCTTAATGAAATCAAGTCCATTGTTGTTAATTGGGCCCAGAGTCTCCAGGGCCACGGGAACAAAGTGGTGGTTGGTCAACAGGTGGTCGTACTTGACAGTTTTTCTCGTGTCCGCCAATTCAGCTGCAGCCCCCGCCGTTGCAGCCGAGGCATGTAGGTAGGAAGGAGCAACCGTGTCTATGACGGTGGCATCCCACACGAGGCTGCGTCCTCCTCGCCACGGAATCAAAGTCATCCCGTCGGGTCTTTTTCCGTCTGTGCGTGAGAGACCGGGTGGTTCCTTGATGTTCGGCATTCCAGCTTGTGTAAGACTTCTGCTTATGATGTCGTTTAGAGTCGCGTGTCTGGCTATTCGGCCCGGGCCTAGGCTACATGATAGACCATGCGAACCCTCTGCAGTGACATTCATCCCACAAGGGCACGTGTGGGGCTCGCAGGTCATCGTTCCCAATCTCAAACCCACTGCCACTCTGATTGTCTCATCATCCATTCGTAACCCACATGATGAGATCGGGAGATCTTATTATTATTATTAATTTTTTTAAATTTTTATTATAACATTAATCTTTTATTAAACAAAACATTCTTACAAGAAACAGCACATTATTATTATTATTAGTATTATTAGTATTAGCATTGGTATTAGTATTAGTATTAGTATTATTATCACCATCATCATCATCATCATTATCATCATCATCATCATTATTATTAGGTCTATTGTTGTTATTATTATTGTTATTATTACCATCATCATTATTATTATTATTATTAAGAACGTTTTTATTAGTGACATTATACGATTTTCATGAGAGTAATGTACACATAAATAATTAAATACATTATATATAATTATATCATAATTAGCTGTACCCGGCCACGCGTTGTTGTGGCTGAAAAGAGCGCCTAACCATCCCTCCCTACTAAATTCTCCCTCCCTTCCCCTCCCCTCTCCATTTCCGTCCCACCTCCCTCTCCCCTTCCCCTTCACCACCCCCTCCACCCTCTCCTCCTTCCTCTCCCGCTCCAGTCCCATTCCCCTCCCCTCCCTCCCTCTGCTTCCCTGCATCTCTGCCTTCTCTATCCCTCCCCTCCGGTCCCTCCCTCTTCGTCCCGCTCCCTCTTCCTTCTTTCTTCTCTCACACCGTTCCTTCCCCACAGCGATAAAGTTGGTCATTCGCGACTTTTGGGCGACTTTACAACGTGATTTCGGGACAAAGCGTTTCGGAAATCTGGCAACACTGCGGTTTTGTTGAATTTGCAAATGGCAGTCGAGCGGAATGCAAAGTTCACTTTTTATGGAAAAGATTGCGTTTTTTCGGGGAAAAAAAGCATCAAAGAACACTGTCCTATTGGAATGGAAGGTTTTGTTAAATTTTCAAAACATTCTGTGCGTAACTTTTCGAGAACACTGGGAACAAAGTATAGGAAAGTTTCATTTTTATTTACATAGATCGTCATAGTCGTAGGCCTATTATACTATAAAAAAGGTAATCGGAAGTGAAAAGCAGCAAAAAGTCATCAGAAAAATCTGAAAAAAGGAAACTTTAGCAAGGAGAACGGGGAGCTAAAGAAGACGTTGTTCAGTTCTAAAAATTACTTTAAAAAGCCAAGTTTACAACGACAAAATATTGTTCAAAGAAACAAACTCGTAGGCCTACAGATGCAACCACAATAATTGTAATAATAAAAGTTGTAGAATGCGTAAGACTTTTAGGTATAGATTACTCATTGTTCAATGCATTGCTTGGGCGAGATCCTTCACCACCGAATGGGAACCTCTGAGGAAGCCACCAGCGGTATGCTTGCCGTAAAGCGAACAGAGATGCTTGGGACGCGTTAAGCAATAGGCAGGATAACCAACCGGTCAGATTAATGAATATTCTAAATAAGATCTAAACTTATAAAGACAATGATCTAGGATTCTAGGGCCTGCATGATATCTTTCGAATAGGAGAAGAGCGACCTCTTTAAATCATGCTAGCATAATCATAATTATGAAGATTTAGCGACTCTATAATATCTTGGTAAGCTTATGTGAGGGTTGACCACTAATGACTAGTCCTCGACTATTCTTCATGCTAACTGCAGTATACAATAATATTGTTGAAAAGCTGGTAACGGACTGACTGACTTTTAGATAATTTTTGAAAACATAGATCACACTTTAATCCGAAAGTCGTTATCCGAATCAAGTTTGGAAACACAAATAATTGTGACATTATTGTCGTTAGAATAATGTTGCGGCCCAATGTACAGACTGCGATCAGATCAAAAGAATAATGTTGTATGAATTCTAGATTTGACACCCATAATAAACTAAAGGTGTGATTAATTAGGGCCTATAGGTGGCTATAATTTTATATTATTTTTAGGCAAGCTCTTTCCTCCAATAAAATTTAATGCCAAGCGTTGCAGAATGGTTGAGGTCTTAGGTTATAAAATGCATTGCCATATTTTATCAGAGACATTTAAATCAACTGCATGTTGTATCTGTTATACTATGCATGCGGAATAAAAGCGCAGTACTTAGTTAGAGTAAACAGCTTATTCTACGTGATTATGTGCATAAGAAGTTAGTCTGAGAATAATATTGCTCTCACTGTCTGGGACATCGTAGTTTGGATAGACCCAGTAGGTGGAGATTCCTTGGCAGGTGTCTGTGGCCACCTTGCTCAGAAGCGAAATATCCGGAATGGGAGTGTCAGATGTACGAGAACCATGGGAACCATCCTGTTTCTGAAATATACAAATGAAATGGAACTTTCTCAATGAACACTTTCACAGTCTTTGTATTTAAAATTTTTCTTGGGATTGTTTCGAAGGTATAGGCCCTAGTACTTGAAGATAACTGGAAGTGAGACATTGCATTATCTTTCCAGTCACTTTGCTGCTGCTGATGATGATGGTTCTCTGCCCGAAGGCAGGTTCATTGGCTTTACGCCCCTGGGGATGAGATGAGTGAGGTGGTTTCCCGTTGCCTTCCCCACAGACAATGATTGGTAAGCAACTTGCCCAAGGTCGCTCCGCAGGAGCTTGCGCCCCTGCGTCCCACACGTGCTAGCCCCTGCGTCCCACACGTGCTAGCCCCTGCCTCCCACACGTGCTTGCCCGAGATATCTAAATCTTTAAATGTCAACTCCCAGCCCGGGGCTTGAACCGCAGTCCAGTGTATCCAACAGACGAATACCGCTCTCGCTTACCGGTTATCTGCTAGAGATGCAAAAAATTATAGTCTTTAAAAATCCTAGAAATGCACCAAAGACGAAGACCTTGTGGCGCTGTGTAGAGAATATTTACACACTTTGGGTTTTTAGCCCTTCACTGCAGTTTATACCATTAATTTTGTGTGAAGTCCACATTTATTATTCGCCATTAATTCATGTTACAGTAGGCCTTAATATGTTATGTGGTCTGAGACTTCTAATCTGGAGCCTGGCATCGCCGTGCTCAGACAACAGCTGCTCGATACAACGGAGAAACTACATGTAGGCCTACGTGTCTGCATCAGAACTTATATAATTGTCAATCAAACAGCGCAATCGCTTTCACAAAAGTTGATGCAAGATAAATCGGGGCCCCGAGGCATAGCAGCCACGGATAAACCACTCGTAGACTATATTAAGGCTTAAAGAGAAACAATTTTTTAGAAACAAATTGAAGCGATTAGAATATAGGTAACCTATAAAATCTACAATGTTATCTACAATAATGTTTATTATATATAATATATATATATATATAGTCTAATTATTTATATATTATATCATGTGATTTTATTCAGTCGTTAACTTGATGTTTAAACTGATTGCAATTAATTTTCTCTATAACTTTTACAGACCCATCCACGCCATCTGTCTGCTGTCGATGGAATCCGTTGGTTAGCTCCACGTGACCTGTGTGTGTGTGTCACACACACACACACACAGTGTGTGCCTACCAATGATGAATCTTCCAGCTACAATGTAACTACGCATTGTTTGCTAACTGATGTAATAGCCTATATTTGTTCTTAATTAATAACACCTAATATCAAGTAGCTCAGCGCAGAGAGCGCTTCTAATTAGCTTTCTGAAAAAGCGCTATAAAATGGTTCGGACTCAATCAATCATAAATTTTATGTTTGCATAGGCATTAATTTAAACGCCCCTGAAATAGCACACAAAATCATCAGTCCAATGTAAATGTTCTTATAGTGCCCAACTATTCAAACGGCACTTTGGTTCACATCATCAGTGACATGGCATGACATTTAAATGACATCCTCGTTAAAAATAGATTCCCTTGCTAGGTTTTCCGCTCTATAAATGATTCGATCGTGTGGCCTCAGTGGTGGGAGGAGTAGGTTGAACGCAATGCCCTTAATAAAGCAGGGCAGCTGCGAAGAGCCTCCCGTCCGCCGTTCTACATAGCTCCTCGAAGGTAGGGTGGTTCTGACTCCTCCTGAAAGCATGTAGTGCAGTCGAATAAAGCATCATCTATAGAGCCAATCAATAGTTAAATAATAATAATAATATCTTCTTTAATGACTCAAACTTACAAACCGCAGAATGATTACAGGTACGTCGTCGTCGTCGTGCCCATCCTCATTGCTGCGGATCGGGGATCAGAGTCGACGACGCCATCCTCCTCCATTGCTCTCTGTTCCTTGCGATTACAGGTACAGGATATAGCCTACGAAATACGGCCCACTATACAACGACACGCATGTCGGCTTTACAGCAGTGGATTGTTTAAGACTTACCTTCATGTCTGATGGAGCATTGATTTTTGTTGGGTCGGATGCCGTAGTTCGATTCAATGGAGCCAAGTAGCAGTAGGTAGAATATTCTGTTTTGATTTTCATTGCTTGGATGTCCTATATCCACAACAAACGATAGATATACGTAGGCCTATGATCAGGTTTCGGAAATAATACGCACATTCCTGACCTGCGATGCAACTCGTTTATACTTGACCTGTAACTACTCCCATCAATGTTATACCTCCCTTCAACTCCGCCACTGGTTGCACTCTGCAAGTCCCAGTTCCAGGCCCGGATAAATGAGGAAGGCGTCGCTCCGTTATCCCATTGTGACGTTAAATTGCGACTGCTATTGCTACATGTACCTCCTTACTCCAGGGAAATGTTGATTCTCCAATTACACATCCTTTCAATCAACCCAATTATTACTTGCCTCCGGCGTCATAACTCCGCCACAGGACACCTCTTGGTGTGGCCTGTGCCTGTCCCAAGCCAGGATAAATTAGAAGGGTTCTGCGGTGGGCTTGCAACTCACCCAGGTAAAACACCTTGCGCAACAGAAACAATGCAGAAAACGATGCTGTTGAGGTGGAGATGAACACTGAACAGAGTGGAGTGGATAAACTGCATTGCCCGCTGTGCTGCAGATTTGCAGAGGAATGACTAAGGTCTAAGATAAGTAAGACGTCATTTCATTCAAGGCGCGTCGGTGCCGCACATGATGTCATCTTGGGATTCTCCCTAAATTATTATAAAATTATGAAAACTGCATTCTGCTAAACCTGAATTGCATAACCTGCAGCTTCAAATATCAATTTATTTGCCTCGTCCAGGCTTCCTTAAATTTCTCCAAAACTATATGCAAGGACTGCAGCTGAGCTCAGGTAAAGTAAACATAGTTTGTGGAATTGTGGTACCGTTAAAAGTTTGTAATGTTTGCAAAATCAGATGTAGGCCCGGTAGATAGGCCTATAAATAATTTTTTGTATTAATATATGCCTTTATTTTGCCTATTATAACCTTTCTCAGTCTCCTCTGTCCGTCACTCCTCGAGTTTTCCTTCTGAAATTAAAGTCTCAACTCTTTTCGAACTCTTACCCGACTCACCCGATCTTATACATGTACCTTCCAATTCACCGCCCACCCTAACAGCTACTCTACCACTTCAGCACTTTTGATCGTTTGGTAAAATTGACTACGACCTCTTTCGAACTATTCTACTTTTTTGGAAACACTTCTGACTAGACGCAGCACTCGTGAATAAGCTGGGTGCCATGCGCTCGGCTTTCGAGTGGCGCTTTAGACATTTTGGAGATTACGATTACCTATAATAATTATACGTTGCAGCAACTGTAGTGTCTCATTTCAACCTTGTGTTGGTAAGCGTATAATACATTATGTCGAAAGCGTCAGATCCAATTGGTGGGAAAATTAGATCGATTTAGAATCTTAGAGACTTAGACGATGTGACGATGTCGCTTACTCGATTGAAGTCATTCATGACCCACATCTCGTAATCTGGGTAGAGGACACGGTACTGAACGACGTTGGTGTCACTGATCACCTCCTTATTGCTGAACTATAAGCACATTATCGTATAAATATAAAATACCAGTAGCAAAATTATAGTCGTACCGTTGTATGAGATAAAGTTCAACCCTAGTCGTTTCGCGCTTCATGCATCTAACATTGGCTATGTTCATGTTTCGCTTGTGCCTTTGATGCGCATAGCCTACATACACACATGTATACATACATATATACACGCATGTATACATACATACATACATACATACATGCATACATACATACATACATACAAACATACATACATACAAACATACATACGTACATACATACATATATACATATATAGGCCTACATTATATACAATACATACATACATACACACATACATACATACATACATACATACATACATACATACATACATACATACATACATACATACATACATACATACATACATACATACATACATACATACATACATACATACATACATACATACATGTACATACATACATACACCGTGGTTCAAAAAAAAGTAAGCCAAATTGTTTTGCATATATCTCTAATACCTGGTGACATATCAAACTAAAATTTTCCAAATATTTAGAGAAGTGGACCAAGAATATGATTCCAAAATTTCATGAAATAAAGTTGAACGGATAAAAAGATATGAATATTTAAACTTCATATACCGAAATTGCAGTTTACAAGCAATTTTCTGTTAGATTCAATAAAAAGTAAGCCAAACTGTTTTTCTTACGTCTCTGATGTCTGATGAGTAATCATAAAAACGTTTTCCCAATATTTAAGGAATTGAACCAAGAATAGAATTCCAAAATATCAGGTCATAAATTTGAAGAGATAGAAAGATATGGATATTCAACTTCATCACCCGAAATGTCAGTTTTCAGCAAGTCTGTTATGGTGTCCGTTGCGGTTTCGACGCATGGCCGTTCCCATTTTAGTCTTCATTGATCCTGGAGTAAAAATTAAAGGAGCCTATTATCGCGATGTTCTGCTGTCACAATATCCTCTATCTGTAATCAGAAATTTAGTCCCAGAAGGCAGTTTTGTTTTTCAACAGAACAGCGCCAACCCACAGAACCAGGGAAACCATCGAAATGCTGACAAGAGAGACGCCAGGCTTCATTTCTCCCACATTATGACCTCCGAACAGCCCAGATTTGAATCCTGTCGACTATAAAAATGTGGAACTTGATGCAAGACCGAGCCTACCAGACAACAATCCATGATATAAACGATCTGGAACAACGCTTGTTGGAAGTGTGAGATGGCCTGGACCAGAGGATAATCGACGTTGCTGTTGCCATTGCAATGGCGCCAGCGCCTCCAGGCGTGCGTGCAAGCAGGAGGAGGACATTTTGAGCATCTTATTTAAATAAATTATCAAACCATACTGTTGGGGTCATATTGTTAGTTCAATTCTCTACATATCTGTAAAATTTTAGAATGATTAATCATCAGGCATTGGAGATAATAAGGAAACATTTTATCGAATCTGACAGAAAATTGCTTGTAAACTGCAATTTCGGTATATGAAGTTTAAATATTCATATCTTTTTATCCGTTCAACTTTATTTCATGAAATTTTGGAATCATATTCTTGGTCCACTTCTCTAAATATTTGGAAAAGTTTAGTTTGATATGTCATCAGGTGTTAGAGATATATGCAAAACAATTTGGCTTACTTTTTTTTGAACCACGGTGTACATACATACATACATACATACATACATACATACATACATACATACATACATACATACATACATACATGCATGCATGCATGCATGCATGTAGGCCTATATATATATATATATATATATCATGCATGCATAAGTAAGTAAGTACACACTGCAGTTCAATCGTTGCATGACGTTTAACTTCAACTTTATGCACTTCATGTATTAGGCTTATGCTTAATGCAATTCTTATTGAATTGACTTCATTCGTAAAATACATAACTTTGTGATAAGTAAAGATATAGATTCGTTCAACAGTTTGTTGTCTTTCTCTACCTTCAGAATGTCTTTCTGTCCTTCAGTAAAGAGATACATTCCAACCAAGATGGCCGTCAGAATGACTGCAACCGCCACAACTCCAGTCACGGCAATGATGACGTACTTCCGGTATGGGTGTGCCTTCGAAGAAGCAGGAGAAGGCGAAACCTGAAATTCAATTGTGCTATTACAGGGTGGGCCATAAAAAGTAACTCCTACGGTTTTTTGCTCATATCTTGGCCAGAAGTAAGATTTTCGAAATGAAATTTCACAGGCTTAAAGACAATTCAAATTTACACATAATGGCCAAATTTCATCAAAATATTTCAAAGCCTAGGATGTGTCCGGCCTATGACAAGTTTATTCAGACCGAAAAGCATCTGAGTCTTTCGAGGCCGATCTGCGTCGGCGGACATAATGTAGTAATAATCAGTCGCTCTTTCCTCTTTTCAAATGCATCTTTTCCTAGTACAATCCTTCGCTGTATTTCTCTGTGACATCTCGCATCTTCCGTAATAGTACTGCCGAAATAAGCGAATACCTTGACTTGTTCCAGTCCTTCTCCATTTAACTACCTTCTACTTTCCTTTGCTTAGTCTTATTCTCAGAACCTTTGTTTTCTTTTTGAAAAGTATATCCTACACAAACCCGAATCCTCACGACACTGTCGAAACGCAAACAACTGAGTACTGCACAATTGCTATTTTCACATACCCTAGTTAAATACTTTAGACTAAAACGGAAACAGGAAAACTCTACCGGCTTCGAATTAGGCAAATTTTACGTTGTGAATTGTTTTGGTGAGTGAGTATAGGTTTCTTTAGAAGTTCATAGAATGAATAAATGAATACATTTTTAAAATATGACACCTGACAATCTGACGAAGATTTATGACTCTCAATAAAGACACATAGGCCTACAATTAACACGCATAAGCTACAACTTACGATCTACAAAAGATACGCTCAGAATTATTTTCATATTAATTTTTACCATACTTTAAAGCTCACCTCATTCTCACTGATCATAATAATCGTTGGTTCAGAAGTCGTCTTTCTTCGGACATCTTTGGAAGCATTTCGGCTGAAAACTTTCACAACGGATGACGCAAGTCTTGCCAATGTCGAATTTCTTCAGTTGCTTCGGAGTCTGTGCAAACCTGCTTAGCAGATCGACGGAATTTATAAGCTTACAACTCAGTCACAAAGCAGAGCGAAAGATATAGAGATGTATTGTAAGTCACGCATGCCTTACTTACAAATCAACAACCTATTTTCAGATGTTTTAACATATATATATATATAAATATATATATATATATATCTTACAAGCAATTTGAAGCGAATGCCTATATACGGTGTGCAATCTCGTTTTTGACAAGGCGTCGCCTTTTTTTAGGAGCACAACAATAATTCAGCAAGCATGGGCTAGCACTCCAGTTCTACAGTTGAACCCTGGAGAGGAGTTGGATCCAGAGTTTCTGCCTCGACTCTCTGCAGTAAAAAAGTAAAATAAAAAGTAGAGAGTCTAAGTCAAGCTGTTTGTCAATATTTTTATGGCCTGATAATTAATCACTCTAAAAAAATTTCATGTAATATGTGGAGAATTGAACTAACAATAATTATAATTCCATCAGTATGGTTTGATTATTTAATTAAAATAATAAGAGGCTCAAAATGTCCTCTTCATACTCCTGCACGCAAGCCTGGAAGCGCTGGCGCCATTGGGCAACAGCATCGTGGATTATCCTCTGGTCCAGGTCATTCCACACGTCCAACAAGGGTTGCTTCAGATCGTTTATATCATGGATTGCTGTCTGGTAGACACGGTCTTGCATCGCACTACAAATAAATTATTTTATAGTCGACAAAATTCAAATTTGGGCTGTTCGGAGGCCATAATGTGGGAGAAATGAAGTCTTGTCAGCATTTTGATGGTTTCCTTGGCTCTGTGGGCTGGGGCACTGTGAATAAAAATCGGAACTCATTAAAATAAAATTGCAAGTAGGCCTATGTGCATATTCTCATTTTGAAAATATTTTTAATAAAATATAATTTGAGTTTTAAACATTTGTTTATCAGATTAAAATCGGCAGTCAAAGCTTGGCTGACTTTTTTATTGAATCTAACAGATTCAATAAAACTGAAATAAACTTAAACTGAAATATGGGCAAATGAAGTTGAAAGATGTTCAGATGGTCGTAAATTATTTTTCACGCTATTATAGCTGAAAGGTATTCAAAGCCTTAAAATGTCGAGGGCAAGAAATGTGCTAGTTGAGGCCAATTACATCCTGGTAATGTGTACTTTCCCCAACATGTTTTATTCATGCATTATAAATTATCATCTTTTTTGTTGTAAGGACATTGATAGAACAGCTAGACTAGAAAATCTAAGGAGACTATGAAAGACTATAATTATCTCTACAAATAGACTACGAGATAGGCCATAATTGTGTAAGTCACGGATGGCCCACTTCCAACTCAACAACCCATATGATTATATACATAATTATATCATATAATATTATAATATATCATGCATACATGGGTTGTTTGCGGGGCGTGGTGTTTCAGTGCTGAATTCGGTGTCTTGGAGTCAGAGGGTTCCAGGTTTGAATCCACCTCAAGCCGTCGCGTAGGAACCTTGAGCAAGTCCTTCACTTACAATAAACGCTCGGGCGCGTCAGCATCAACTTCCGATTCTGTGTCCACACTATTCGGTGGGGTCTCTGAATAGAGAGATTAAAGTGGCGTTATTGCGAATGCGAGAAATAAATAAATGGGAATAGGCTAAGCTTATATAGGCTACATAAGCTTATACAGCATATAATATAATATAATAAAAAATGATTTATGGATATCATTTGTGATTATCACTCATTAACATGAGTAGACCTGAGATCATTGGATTGAATAAATGTTTAAAGGTGCACTAACCACAGCACTTCTGGCCAGTGGTCACGTAGCTGACTGGTACAATATTCCATGTGGAACATCAATCCTGTGATTCAGCTATGATTTATTATTAAATCCAGCCAGTCAGGCCTATTATAGAACCCTGGCTGCCACCCAAAACCAACTTCATGACTCATCGCCGTATTGGCCCAATGCATTCGACGCTGGAACCTTAGACTTTAAGAAAAAATTGCAACGTCTGCTTCATTGTGACATAACACAAGAACTCGTAGACTTGAACAGACACTCGCAACGGTCCCGCCAAAAATGATTGACGATTGAAAGCCCTGTCGCCATTCAAATGAACGAATAAGATTTCATGACATCGAATTTAAGAAAGGAAGATAGATTCCATATATCATATTCTGTCTTTATTCTCATTAATAACGACAAAAACGAAAAAAAGTTTTTTGATAGCAACAACGGCACAACCCGTCTCGCATGGTGTCGCCCCAAGTCCCTCCGAATAAAGGAGGACCCTGGCAGCCAACGCATTTCTCTAAACAATGAAACAAAATGCATGATTTAATTCATGGATGGTGGCATAAGTTCAAAGAACGGTTCTGATAGTCACAGCAAATCGCTTAATGATTAACGTCTTTAATGGAAATCACTATGATTCAGCGGCGCACACAGTCGTACGCACTTGCACAAGTGCGTAAAACGCTGAAAGGGTAAAAAAATTAAAGTATAAATTAAAGCGTAAAATACTATCAGCCATGGAGTTATTATGCTATTGAATCTGCATAATAATCTATCGTTTCAAATAATGTAGCAACTTGTTCCTTCTAGGGCTCTAGGCCACCGTCTGCTTTCGTTACTTGCCACAGGCTAATATAGAGAGCTATCCAATTTCGTGGCAATGAACGTCTTCGGGAATCTTCGTGATTTAGTCTCGCCGGGAAAGCATTGTTTTTTGGGTTATGTAGTATTTATTTATTACATTATCGTTCACAGTCAATGCATTATGCTTGCAGAATCAATCATAGGCCCTAATACAATACAAAAGATAAAAAGACGAACGAACACATTTAAGCGAATCACTGCAAAGTTTGCAACAAGTCCTGTTGTAAAGTTTGATACAATTTCGATCCTGTGCAGTTGTTGATCGTTTCCTTTTAAGTTTAAACCATTGTTCAAAGTTCTAATCTCTAAACCTATCAGTGCGTTGTTGATTATTATTTTTTAAACAATTAGGCCTACGGTCGATGTAGATTGAAGAGTTTCCGTTTTCTTATTCGTTGAATATATTGGTGTCATTAGCAATTAGAATTAACCATAAGAATAGCATTGATTCCAGTGTTTACAACATAATTGCAAAAAAAAATTCCCGTTTTTTATTCTCTCCCAAAAAACGTCGATTTTTTGGTTTTTTTATTTTTCTCATCGTTTTTTATCGTTTTTTCTTTTTTCTTTAGCTTTATTTATTCATTTACTTTCTGTTATTATTTTCCTTAATTTTAATTTTTTCTGATATTTCTTATGTTTTCCGCCAACTCTCAAAGATTCAGCTAGCCTAACTAAAGTCATTGTTTCATCGTTTATCATCATCATTTCAGAGATAGCCTGCGTGTAGTAGGTTCCTATTCAAGGTTTTCAAGGTTAAAATGCGGTTTTAGATGTAGCAAAGCCAAATTATTTTCCGTGTCCGTTTTTTATCGTTTTTGTGGGTTTTTTTTCGAAAAAACTACGTTTTTTCCAGTTTTTTTCCGTTTCCATCGTTTTTTACATCTATGGTTTACAACATCCAGGGACGTTGAGGTTGCCATCCTCGTTTAAACAGGCTTAGGCCTGGCATCGCACGAGTATGACAGCAAAGCAAGTTTAGAATAACCAAGGGAGTGCAAACGCGGGCATTTAAAGAGCCTCAGAGATGCCACCTCAACCCCACTCAGCACCAAATCCGCCCGACGGGGTCGGTTGGGTGCTGGGTGGGACAGGGCGAACCAGAATTTGCGGGCGAACATAAAAAATGACCCGGCAACACCGATAACGGCGTCCGCACCTCAAACCTCAGAGAGTCACCAGGACTACCTCGTCCCAACCCAGTCCCCACCCCGCTACGCTGCTGCTGTGTGCAAAATGCAATCTGAGCAAGGTTACACTTCATACGAGTGTAGGAGAAGATATAGCCTAGTAGGCCTATTAGTAGTAGCCTATGTGCTACGACTGTAATTATCATTTTACGCAAACTTTCGTAATCCTCATCGTAATCTCCAAATTTCCACAGCGTCACTCGAAAGTCAAGCACAGGGCATCAGTTTATTCACAAGCACTGAGTTTACACGAGCGCTTCTATAATACGGCACCATTTTCAAAGAGATTTACATCATCAAAGAGGAAACACGAACCACTATCGAACAGTAAATAATGGTGTCCAATTTTTTGCGAAAAATAATGCAAAGCAATTTCTATTATGCCTGATAAAGATCATAAGACGAAGCATGGTCCGAGAAGGCACGATAGGCGGAGACAGCTATGGAGCGAGAGATGATGATGATGCTGCTACTTCTCGACAACTTTAGCAAGTTTCACTTTGCCCGCGAAACTTCCATTCTTCGACACTTCGATGGCATTGTTTCGATGGAATCGTATCATGTCGAAGATTGTCTCGAAGACCTGTTGACACATTTTAAAAAGCAATCTATCATGAGGACGGTGTAATTAACTCCCAACAATAACAATGTGCTAGGCGAGAACATGCATGAATTTAATTAGCAAGGGTCTTTAGATTATCACTGGAAAGAACATGGTACAGTTGGATAGGATTGTTTAATTAGTAGCCTATCAGAAAAAGTCGAATCTTAAAAAGTTTTTGTGGTCTGGATTCGCGGCGATTTTCTTCTGTATAATAGTCAGTTGCAGTTGCCATTTGCACTAATTTGAATAATAACGCCGCACTAAGTAATCTTATAAGATCTACAACTGTACTTAAAAGAAGCATTAAGCATTCCATGCTAATTTGAAAGTAAACAAGATTAAATTTTTCTGAACTATTTACAATCCAAGTTATATTAGCCTATATTGCGATAAGTTACGTCATGCTACATTATAATTATGTTATACATGTATGTTAGGTCATGTAAAATTATGTCATGTTACGATATTTATGCGTCAAATTACATTACGTAATGTCACGTTTTGTAGGCCCAACTTATGTTACAGTATGTTACGCTACATTAAGGCATGTTACAGAAGTTACGTCTGTTATGGAAGATATCAGAATTCGTAGCCGGTTCAATATATTATTGATCAAATATTATTTAGGAAATAAAGTCTATATCACTATGAGATAAATATTACTATTTGAATACATACAAAAAATATAATCTATAATATAATTATAACAATGTAAATTTTCAATTTTTTTACGATTATTCTGTTTGATTTTTAAAGTGAAACGGTATCTTGTTTAATATGTAAGAGCAAATGTAGACAAACATGTTCATCTGGTTTGTCTTTTCCGAGAGCGAACTTTCCGTCCGTCCTCTTCCGAATGGTTATATTGAAGACATCTTTTTTGTAGTAGATGCCCAGCGTGTACGGCTGGCCGCTTCCTTTGCTGTCTCGTACAAGGTACGTTCCATCCTGAACAAACCACAAGAAAGATATTTCAGGCATATAACACGCATATAGCACTACGCGAATATAACCCGCAGCTTATAGGGATTTGAGCAAAAAATTTAATTGATATGATTGTAGCCTATACCACGCACCAGATTATAACACGCATTCATTATCGTGCATCCACGTATAAGCGATTACGCGTTAGTAGGCTAAATTCTAAACCTCTCGAGTTATCACTTCAGCACGAAGAGTAGCATGGACGTGCGATCGATTTCTGCGACGCCATCCAAAAGGTTCATTCAGATTTTCATTCGACAGATGACATTCGTAAGAAGAATAGTAAGACAGATGCCGTCTTGTATTGTGGCCATACAATTCAATTCAACTCCTGTAATAGCTTGTGATCATCCGTTCTTAAATTTCATTGTAGCCATAAAGCGATTACTGTGCCAGTTTGAATCATTAATATATAAACCAACACAAGAAGGGTACGTTGAATTTTATACGGACAGAGAAGGGAACCAATGAAGTTGTTCAATCATGAATGTGAAGATATGGGAAGTCGAAGAAGGCTTTCTTGCAGCAACATTCAGCACAGACTGTTACAGTTACTGTAGAGGAGATAGTTTTTGTTATGTAACTATTAATAGCATTGAATCCCTTTTATTAACTAACCTCGGTCGATCCCAGCAACATTTTGTTGGCCTTGTCTCGCTCACAGTCACCAAAGTACCATGGCTGACGTGTGATATCATTCTATGTTGAAAAGTTATCAGAACATGATTGTAGACATTCCGATAACCGAGCATCATTAGGTCTATCTTAAATTTAAGATAACTTAACATCTTATCCTTAGGTTACAAATCACAATAGCCTAGGCTGACAAAAATATATTTACAGATAACACAATATTACGATATTATCTAAATTACAGAACATTACTTCTAAGGTGAAAGAAATTCACAGCATGGAATAAAAAGAGAGCATAACAGCTTAATAAAACAGAACTGCGCATCCTGAGATAACATCATATTATTAAACAGTAATGTAGCCTATATGTTTGTATAACTAAGTAGTCTACGATAGGCTATCTTTAGATAGCGGACACCAGAATTTAAAGATGGCCTAAGCACTTGAATTTATCTTGAAGTGGCGCTACATAACATTGTAAATATTAAAACAATTCAGCATAGGGCCCATCACTTTTCAAATTAACAACCCATGTTCATTGGACAGAATGTCTACATTCAATGGGAACACTCGTCTCAAACAAACGACAAGGGATTTATTCCAGCTTTTTTAATTATTTACATAGTATAATTTATTATTTGATGTGGATTCAATTCATTCAAATCTTCAAATTGGTCAATCGTTTTTTCCTCAATGATTTCAAATAATTATGCTCACCGGGTCTACAGCTGCAGGCGTAGCAATAACCACAGGACCTGGAAGAAGACATCATTGTTAGGCATAATTTCACAAACATTTTATATTCCACTTTCTGTCATTGTCACAAGAAAGGGTTTTATTACCAGAATGCTTCACACTTAGGCCTATTATCATTTGTTTTGTCTTACTTTTCGTGTTTATTAGTATGCTTTATTATTACTTCTATGTGTTATATTGCCTTACTTGTCAATGTCCCATTGTGCACTTGCAAATGGAGTAATAAAGGCCATATACTCACTTACATACTCATCTTAAAAGTAAAACTATCGTAAAAACAACATTTTGTATCTAATCTAATGACTTTTGTTGTGCTGTCACAATAACGCATAGATGGCTCCGGCAAGCGAAAGATTAATAAAAGTAATTCACATTCTGTTGGAGGAGCCAGGCGGGATTTCTCAAAGTTTAGAGAATTTATGGAATATCTAAGTCTCTAAGACTTCTCCTTTCTGCAGCAAAAACTTGACTGTCTCAAATCCAACTGTGCGAATAAAACTGGGTGGAAAAAGGAATATGATGAATATTTTTACCGTAATGCCAACACAATTATTTTAAGACGATGCTGGTAACATTTTGTAAAATTATTAGTTTGATTGGTTACTCCTATACCATTATGCCAATCTATCGTGATGATGTCTTACTGTTAATTGTCTCGGGTGGGCCTCCGGGTGGCCCGGGTGGTGGCGCCCTCCCCTGTTGACGTTTCGGTGGCTCTGGAGCCCCAGGGGCGTTGTTCTCAGCTGTCGAGGGAGACGGAAGAACCATTGCTGACCTTGCAGCAGGGGGTGGCAAAGGATTAGCTTTCGCAGGGGGTGGCAAAAGATTAACTTTCGCAGGGGGTTGCGAAGGATTGACTTTCGGTATCTTAACTTGTGGTTGAGCTTGCGCCTTCTCTGGAAACAAAGAAATAAGCAACTACTTTTAGAAACAGTAATGGAACTATGATAACTTACACCTTCGAATTACACAACACCAAGCATGAGCCAACGGCGCTGAGTGAAGGTAAGTGAAGGGTTTGCTCAAGGTGGTCCTACACAACAATGTGATAGTGTATTCCAAAATACGGTTGGTAATTTGTGAATAAATAAAATTATATTCTAACCACTGACAGTACAAGGACGCTCGCATACGTACCCTCAGCACTCCATGGTGGGCTATCTTAGAAGCTGTCCTCTATCCCAGTTAATGACCACAAATCTAAACGTAGCTAGGTCTAGGCCTACTGCTTGCTAGACAACCATCACTCAAAGGTCGCTAAGAGTGAAGTGGCAGCAACATTCATTGTAGAAGTAGGCCTACATGTAGAAGCCAAACAAAAATTTCACTAGACAGAGAAACCAGAAATCAGGCTACTGGGAGAGCTTACAAGTTTACAGTCATGAATGAGAGCAAGGTGGTAACAAAAATTGAGAGATCAAAATGAATTGATCAACGAATTCCAAAAGATTTTGACCCAAATGATGACTATTATAATGCCAATGTTGTTGTTGCTGTTGCTGTTGTTATTGATGATGATGATGATGACGACGACGACGATGACGAAGCAAGCAACAATTCATAAGAAATTACTTTGAAACATGTCCCTAATGCCACCAACTCCCGTAACAACTTCTTGAGGCTCGTCCGTTGCGACTTTTGCCGGACTGAAATCTCTCGGTATGCCCTTTCGCAGTTTGTTCTTCGCATCTCGCACAGCGCAAGAGTCCAACCCACCGATGCCGACGGACGGAACTCCAGATGTCAACTTTTTAGCTACGTTGTGGTAACAAATACTAAAAAATGTCAAAGTAAGCTTACTGAAGGCAAGAAATAACCCCTAAGGATTGAACATTCCAAATTAGTTGCATTTCAAGCTTATATAAATTATTACTAAATGAGTTGCATGATATTACAAGTTACATATTCCAGATGAGTCGAATTTCAATGTTAATTACCAAAATAAGTCGTATGCTTTTAAGCAAGAAATTATTTCACAGTATTTTTTTTATTATTATGTTGATATGCACACAATAAAAAGCTTCTGTCGAATCTACTTCTAAGTTGTAAGCCCATCTGTCTGGACTTGCTCATTTGGAGATACTACTATTGCCTATAATAGGGTTGATTCATCAGTGTTTTACAAGTTCCATGAAACCTGTATGTATCACCGTGGTTGGACTGAGCGCCTCTGATTGTTTTTTTCAGGGGGCGCTACATAATTGTTGAATGATTAAATGAATTAATCTACTTCATGCGATGCAGGTGTTAGTACTAATACTATGAACGGTTCACCCTATTAGTGGCGCTTTGTACATGTGTTGATACAATGCTATGCAATACAATACAATCACACACAGAGACAATCAAATCTAAAGACGCATGCACGAAGACATTCATCCACCCACCCACACACAGACATACGCGCACGAGCACACACACCACACACACACAAAGAGAAATACATAGACCAACCAAATTGTAGTTTTTCTGGCTTCTCTGGGGGATTATCTTCGTATTTGCGGTTCACCTATACGCAATGGATAGGAATAGTTACGGTAAAGAAGCTCAACGACGAAAAAGTGAAGTAAGGTAAGATAGACAAACGTAAAAAGGTAAAACGAGGTAACAAAAATATAAAAAAATTAAAATGATAATAAATAGTAGTTTGGACTGTCAAATATAAGGCAAAAGGTAAGGTAATGGAAATTAAG
Source organism: Lumbricus rubellus (assembly GCA_945859605.1). Classification (NCBI taxonomy): domain Eukaryota; kingdom Metazoa; phylum Annelida; class Clitellata; order Crassiclitellata; family Lumbricidae; genus Lumbricus; species Lumbricus rubellus. The sequence continues at coordinate 31,011,860 of OX243823.1, read as the reverse complement.
AAAAGTGAGATAAAGAAATAGCCTACAAGGCAAGATAAGGTGAAGAAAATAAAACAATACGAACAAGGTGCGGAAGGATACAGAAATTAAAATAAGTTGGAGTAATTAAATGGAAGGTGAGGTGAGTAAAGTTAAGACACGTTAATAGAAGCTATAGCAGATAAAGCACTGGAAAGTGAGTAAAGAAAAAGAAATGAATAGGCTTACAGATAAAGTTGGTAAAGGAAAGGTTAGGCCTATTCGTGGTAAGTAACGATAACATAAGAAAAGAAAACGTTGATAATAATTATATGGAAAACGATTACAGATAATGAAATAATTATGATAAAGTGAGGTAGGTGAACTAAAGGCAAGGCCGACAGCATAAATTATGTGTGCATACGAGTAATAATTCTTTATTGTTTTGCTGTGAAAACAATGACATGAAAGCATAATAATTTTTCAGCAAGGAGCAAGCAGGGGCGGATACAGAAATTTTGGACGGGGGGGGGGGCAAACATTCTTGGTCCTGGTCTGGAATTTTTTTCGTATCCACCACAAAAGTTGCCCGATGCCCGACCTTTTTTTAGTCATCGCCGACTTTTTGGAAAAAATTTACCATTTTTGCCGAAAAAGTTGATGATAAAACAAATGGGGGGCACGATACATGCACATTTCTAAATGGGGGACCATGGCCAGATTGCCCCTTCCTGGATCCGCCCTTGGGAGCAAGTCACCTTTAACTTGGGCAGCTATAATTATTATTATTTAATGCATCTACCTGTGGTTCATCATCGGTTTCTTCGTATATCTCGCCATCGTTTGGGTCCGGCACTGGTCTAGGAGGGGGCGCCCTCTGTCCTGGTCTGGCTAAACTGCTTGGATGGGGAGGAAGAGGCTGCTGTGGCAACCGTGGGGAACTCTTCAACAAAATAAATTGGGCGAAACATTGCAAGTTAACATTGAAAATTGAACTGCCGTTTGTTCCTCTGTTGATAATAATAATAATAATAATAATAATAATAATAATAATAATAATAATAATAATAATGCAATTTCATGCAGCATCTTTGTCGGCGCCTACATGTTCATTCATTCATTCATTTTGTGAATTTATTATAGCGTCTCTTCAAGAAACCTACTCAGAGGCGCTCCCAGCCCAGTCACAGCTAAAAAGGTTTTGTAGTTATTATGATCCAGCGATTCAATGCGGTTGCATTCCGCGGTATAGCCTACCCTTTCAGCGCAGGATTTCTATGACGATTAGGTGCCGTCGCAGATGTGTTTTTTTAATTCTGCTCTTAATAAATTATAAATGGACGGACAAAATGTTCCGGACAAAATGTCCCCGGAAAAAGTGTCCCCGTATAAAATGTCCCCGGATAAAATTTCCCCGGACAAAATGTCCCCGGACCTCTGAATGGACTGTTCTTGCCTAACATCTGGTTGATCCGACCTATTTGGAATTACCCTCCACCATCGATAATGGCGAAATTACATGTAACGACTCGCTTTTTCCTCATTTGTCTCTCATTAGACATTTCCTTTCTCTCGGAGTGTCATGCTGAGAGAGCCTCTGAATAGTCATTCTGCAACAGGCGCTATATAAATCTATAGATGCAACTTTATGGGTAGTTACGTAGTCACATAAAATTTATCTATGCTAGAATTTCACGTGTATTAATTAGATGGTCCACATCATTGGCTCCATACAGGTATCAAACGCGTAGGCCTATCTACATGTATATTGTATATTGGCTATAATGTACATTATGTGCAGACGTAAAAAGTTGGCTGGATATCTAAGCATTCATCTAGTGTTGTATGATAAAGGCAGAAATAATTAACGACACACAATAATTGACCTGAAACTAGCTGAACTGTGAATGAATGAAACCATTATTTTTGCTAATCTACCCGTTCAATTACTTTTACATATTGTAATCAGAGGAGAGAACCAATATTCATGAATGCCACCTACCACTGTATCAGTAGGCTCGTACATATCGTCTGAATCCTCAGATGGTACTGGTACTGGTACGGGTGCTCGTCTACTTACTCCGGAAGATTCTTGCTTCTAAACAGACCATACAGTGGGAAAAATCAGAGACAGTTGTTGACAGAATCTTTGAAAGAGCGAAATCGCTGTATACATGTAGAGATTCCCAATTATGTCGCACAAAAAGCAATTCTTAGGCTTCATCTTCGTTGAAGGAGCTCAGTCAAAACATAATCTATGGGTAGGTACTATCAGAATTGGTTACCTGTCAAGATCTAAAGGGTCAGGCAGGCAGGCAGGGAGGCAGAGAGGCACGCAGGCAGACGGCTACGTGGGATGGTGCATAGAATAGATGCGGCAAGAGAGGTAAATAGAAGATGCAACTATAAATGTTGTCAAACAGGACACGATTTTAGTAAAATATTTTCAGTTTCAGAGAATCTTTACAGATACCGTAATAGGCGTGGCCATCGCCAGTTCGTAGGTTGAATCAGAGAATTGAAAGATAATTAAAAGAAAGCGTGCAATCACGAAGACAGGCAGATTGAAGTTCATGTATAATAAAGACAAAATAAAGGAGACATAACTGTCTTAGTGTCTCGTCAGAAATATTATGTCCAGACGCAGCGGTTCCCATTGCGATTGTGGCTTCAGACTGCGTTGCTTGAGAACACGTTGATTTTAGTGCGTTGCAAAAGCTGCTTTCGAAGTTTAGAAGTCTTAGCCTAAGAGGAATTTTTCGAAGAGTTACATGTAGACTACTTCTTACCATCTTGGCTTTCACGTCTTCAACGGATTCGTATTCTGAATTTATAGGCGCCTGTAATAAAAAAATCTTATTATTAGGCCTACTAACAAATATGCTTCCTGTTGCACAGTTGGTCTCTTCTCAAATAGTGGGTGGAAGACTGTTGACTTTGTAATCTTACTTTGTCTACCTCAAAATAAGTTAATTAACCATCTACCTTTACGTTAGATTACACTATTATCATCTTTACTCCCTTTGCTATATTTAGCTCCATTTAAATGTCTTAACTTCTTACATTACTTTTCCAAGTTGCCATATTAAACTTTTGTGTCTTTCGATACTCTTACTCCGACTCACCTGACCTTCCATCTTCGAATTTTCTACATTAAACACCACCCACTAGGCCTATATAGCAGCTACTCTGCCACCTCTGATTCTTTGGTGACCGAACTATGACCACCATTGGACATTGACAACCCGCTGACTTCACACAGAATAAGCTGGTACCCTGAGCTTGGCTTTCGAGTGGCGCTCTTACATGTAATTAACGAATCCGATCACAGGTAGCCTAATGCGCCCGAAAGAATTCGGCTAAGATAGAAACAGCAAGTCATTTCATTTCAGGATATAGTCAGAACGAGTTGGAACAAGCACGCACCGGATCTTGTGGATCTTCGTAGACTTCAGATGGGGGTCTTGGTGGAAGAACACGTGCGTCTCGCCCGGGCGGAAGAGAAGGTGGCTTCTGGTAAGCAAAAATCAAAAGCATACGTTCAGTGTACATCAACCAGTTACAAATATTTTGCGATATTGACAAGAAAGTGAATAAAGAAATCAAATAAAGCAGAAATTAATTTGTATCAACCAATGGTGTAAAGCAAACGGGTTAAGGAATGAACGAAAACCAAGGGCGGATCCAGATCGAGTGGGCCAATCCGGCCATGACCCCTCATTTAGAACTGTCCATGTATCGTGCCCCCCCCCCCATTTGGTTTCAACAAGCTTTCGAACAATGTATCATGAGGACATGATGACTTTAAAAAAGGTCATCAACTTTTTGGCGGATACGAAAAAACATTTCCACACCATCGTCAAGAATATTTGCCCCCCTCCAAAGTTTCTGTATCCGCCCCTGACGAAAACCTAGATTATTGCATTAATGAATAAACGAGCAACGACTTTAAAAATCGTAATCGTAATCGCAACTCAGAACTCGTTGGGAGTCGTTTCAGAACAAGTTGGAATCAAGCACTCACCTCATCGTGTGGATCTTCATAGACCTCGGATGTGGGTCTTGGCGGAAGAACACGAGGGTCTCTGACAGGCGGAAGAGAAGGTGGCTGGTTGTAGAGAAATTTAAAGTAAACATCAAGTGAGCAAGTTACACATATTTATCGATTTTGGTAGAAAGGCGGTTAGAAAAATTAATGAAGCATTGTATTGTAAGAGACGCTTTATAAATGCTTATAATTATAGCCTACAATACAATATAAGGCGTACTTTCTAATCAACCAACGAACGAGAGAATGAATGTTTGAGCAAATGAGTGAATGAAAGCATGAATGAATGACTAAGAAAAGCATGAATTAATGCACAAATAATCCCAAACAACCGAACAAACGACCGAGTAAAAAATTACTGAATAAATGAAAGATTCGATCTGTTGTATTTCAAGTTGAAGTTGCAGTTTTATTTCTGATTATTTATAGGGGCCTACTATAAGGCGAAGTCGAATAATTATTCTGTGGGGATGTCCCGTTGTGCGCAAAACTCCCGCGGTCAAAGGCTTTTACTCTAAATAGATCTAATTCACGAAATTATTATTTTTATATTCGTATGCGAATCTGGAATTCATCGTGACTATTGGCAGCTCCTAATTCGCTTCAAAACCAAAGTTATAGACATTTTAAATTTCGATGTGGTAGTTAGTGCCTATAATTTATACATATATTTTAAGAAGCGATTTAAGCTTGCGCCGCCATTATTTTAGCAAACGGCTGCATGACGTCATTCGTGACGCTCACAGTATTAATCAAGTTATTAATAGGCGCTCTTAGTGCATAAAGCATAGACTAGAGAAAGGAGAATGTTAATATGGGTGGGTGAATGTGTGTGCGTTTGTAAATAATTATACACGTACAGTTTCACAGCTATTGATCACCAGAACGACCCAGTGAAAGGGTTGGTGAATGAATTTAGCTAACCACGGAGGCCTGCGCGGATACGATATTCGCGCAGTTTCGGAGCTTTAAGCTACACCTCAAACACCTTGCAGCTAGCCTACAGATAGAATGCGCCCACAGTCAGCATACACACCCCGCCTTGCAGGGGCAAGTCGGGTTTGGTTGTGGGAGGGGTTTACCAAAAGTGTGCAAGGGCTAACCAAAATGTTCCGGGAAACGCGTGTAGCCGCAAAGGAGTGGAGTCTGGGTGGGGCGGGGTCAGAAAGCGGGGAGGGCGTAGCGGTTGGAGGTGGGGTAGGGCCGTGGGTGATGCGGGGTGATGCGGGGTAGAAGCGGTGAGCGGTGTATGGAAGCGGAAAAGGTGGGACGATGGCTGGGGTGGGAGCGGTGAGCAGGGTGGGAGCGGAGAGGGGCGGTGTGTGGGTGCGGAAGGGGGTGGGACGAGGACGGGGGAGTGGTGAGCAGGGTTGGATCTGGGTGCCGTGGAGGGATAGGTGAAAACCCAAATTCCCCGGGCAACGCCGGGTTCCACAGCTAGTAAACTATATTTTAAAGTAGCCTACAATAAACAGCAATATATGCTTATAAATAATAATTGGAGTCAATAGAGGAACGAATACTCGAATAAATGAATAAATATCAATATTATTGGTAAACAAATTCAATCAATCAACTAATAAGTTAACAAGAAAAATAATTAACGACTATTTCAATCAAAAATGTCACGATGAGACCCTGAAAAACTTGTTTACCTCGATATCGTCGGGGTGTTCATAAATTTCTTGGGGAGATGAGCCCGCCTGTAACAACAAAACGCTTTTCACAATCGTGACGATAATGATGACGATAATAATGTTAATAAAGGATCGTCTAAAAAATCGAATGTTTTTAATTCACTGTCCCAAATACTTCCAACCTACTTTCTCAACTTTCATCCAATTGAATGTCGCACGTGCTACTGCTATGCGTTTGTGCTGCATAAGGCTTGACTACTGCAACGCAGTCTATGCTGGTCTCCCATGTGGCGCATGGGACAGCTTGAACACGTCCAATTTTTTCCATTTTCTGTCTCTTCTTCGTGTGACCGAATGTTCTTCACTTTGTACACTTTTTGAACAGCGTTCACAAAAGTTTTAACTCTGTGTTCTCGTTTTTTAAAGAGCATTTCGATAAATTCTAGAAGTACATTTACGAGAATGAAATGATGACGATTATGATAATAATTATAATAATCACAGGCCCTGCTTATTGAAATAATAATAATACGAACAACAACAATATGACGACGACAATAACGATGGTGATGACGACAAAGACGATGACGACGATGATGATGGTGATGATGCGATGACAATGACCATAAAAAATATTGGTCATTGCTTTTTATCTCGACGACTTAGAGTGGCTTGATGAGTGGTCATTGGTCACACACCTGTAAAACTTGTTTACCTCGATATTATCGTCAGTCGGTTCATACAATTCCTCAGGATCCGGTTGGGGCACTGGTAGGGGCGCCCGGCCACGAACACCAGGTGGAGCTGTAATCTGAGGAATTCAAATAAACAGAAAACGACATTATTATTGAAACTATTCTGATTGTAATCATCTCATCTTTGAATTTGTTCTCGAAGGCCGAATCTGAATCTCATACAATCAGTGTTCGATTTAAGCATCATTCCCACCACAGGAAAAAATCAGCAGATGTTGCTTGCATGCACATAGGTAATATTCCCGCCACAAAAATTATTATGCGTAACGCCCACCCATAGAAAAATTGGAGAAGTCTTGTTTACAGGGATATAATATAAATTTTTACGTTTTTTGGATATACATGTAAGTACCCAAGTTACTATGTTTCTCGGAATTTTTAGCAGAAGGACCAAGCAAGGATGCCGACGATAATTCTAATGCTTGTGATAAACAATGATAAAGATCAAAACGAATGATCAGAAAATGATTATCGTGAAAGGATTTCCACGTATTTCCATCGATGAGTTAAATGATTATCAAAAGACTGATGATTCTATGAAAACCGTCAAAGCAGACATACCTTGGGTCCGGTGGGACCAGATGGTCCACTAGATCTAGAAATCGGAAGAGGAGAAGAGGCGTTGCGCGGAGGAGGGGCAGGAAATACCTAGACAACACCAACAAACACACAATCATTGTCTGTTAGTGTGGCCAACTCTTACATTCACCAATTCATACACCAATTCATCCATAAATTTCTACAATAGCCCTTTCAAGAAACAACTCATGGCGAATCACAAACCTCTTGATGGCTTTTCTGACTCAAGAGCCGATCAATCAAAGCAATAAGTCAACCAATCAACTATTAATCAACCATTGTCCAATAACCAACCAATCGCAGAGCAATCAATAAATACATCAATAATTGAGCAATCAATCAGTCAACCAACCTAACAATCAATAAACCAGTCACAAATCGTCCAACCTAAAACAAAGCGAAGGGCACCGGCGTCTTCACGAGTGCTACCTATAATTGTCGGAAGCTATCCTTATAAATAATTGTGTCAAGTGAAGATCCGTGCCTCTTTGGTACACGTTATGTATGATTGACGATAATTATTACATCCATGGGCGGAGTTTATCAGGAGCTAGAGGGGGGGGGGGGGCTAAGCCCCTCCAAAAAGGCCCAGATTCAACTTTTTTACCATTAAAATGGTATCATTTTTCGGGGTTAGCCCCCCCCAATAAGGTCCAGACTAGGGGTTAGCCCCCTAAGAACGCAAACCAAACTCCGCCCATGATTAGGCTTTAGGCTACATCAGACGTTAAATTCTCTTGAATAGGCGACACAAGTCTCACCGGTTCACTTTCATCGTATGCTGACGATTGGTGAGGAGGGGCAACGGGAGGGCGACCACCTCGTGGAGGTAGAATGATCGGACCCTGCAAATGGACACAAATTCCTGCATGAATAAAATCGCCTAATTGCAAGTTATTGAAGACCGTTCTTTCAAATGTGGTCCTGGGCTGTCAAACATGAGACAACTCCGTCGAGTTTTAAATGAGTTTGGATATACAATAATAAAAATAGCAATCAACTTCTATAGAAAACTGCACGTATTGTTAATAGTATAGCAAACAGCAGTATTAATTAGCAATAGTTGTATTAGTTGTCGGGGTTTCTATCCCTATACAGGACGAGCGGAACTTGGTCGCATTGACAAACAGGGGATCGGAAATTAGGGAAAGGAGGACCCTGGAGAGGAAGGAGAGGTTTGAGCCCGGTTGCCTAGGCGTAGAGAAGTCATTGGTAGTTGTGGTATTAGTAACAGCAGTAGTAGTTTTTAGAACTAACAGTATAGTCACTGGTGGTGGCTGTGGTCGTGGAAGTAGTTGTAGTTGTTGCTGTTTTTGTTTTGCTACTATTGTTTACTGCAGCAACAGAAGCAGTAGATAGTAGTCAATTATGATCGGGTAGCTGTGATTATAGTTGTTTGATTTGCTACCTGGGGAGGTGCCTGTGGCACCGTTCGTTGTATTTGCGGAGGTGGGTTTCGAGGCGGAGGGATCCTTCCTGGAATCTAAACGAAGAAACGAAGCACTCGTCATAATGCAAAAAGATTGCAGTTCAGTGTATAGGCTACATGTACATGTAGGCTACCAACTAGCAGTTGCGTGACTTGCATCCCAGTTGAAAAATCTATTTACCATGAAACTCTTTGCATTGTCAGTTAGCACAGTTAAGCATCCTGGTGCTGACAGGACTTTGCAACTTGTGGCAATAACAATTAAAATTAAATTCCAATACAGCTGCCGTAGTCTTTTTAAAAATTACCTTATCTTTTAGCATCGAGAATAATCTTGTGAAGTCTGGAGATGTCTAGACGAATCTAGATGAGACAAGTCTAGTCTTATCTACAAGTTAGTCTAAAATAATCTTAGGTCAAATAGATCATTAGAGTAATTGAATAGTCTTAGCTCAGCAGATAATCATTCACTTGTCTTGATTGGTAAAACCCGCATCACTAAACTATAGCAGACAATGTTATAACGATTAACAATAATAGGGATGGTCAAGGAACTACACTAGACCAGCTCAGACTAGATTAGACAAGACGAAACAGAACATTTATAAATAAGACTTGAGTAGACTAGACGAGACTACATTAGATTAAAACAGATTAAATCAGAATGTATAAGATTAAATCTGATATGATCTGGTTAGATAAGATTATGGACTACCATTGCTGGATTGGCTCTCTCGTACAAGCCGTCGTCATCGTCATCATCGACAGGAGGAGGGGGCGGAGGACGAACGTTTGGTGCAGGATCCTGAAAACAGGTCGGACCAGTTGATGAATAATTTTTAATTATTAATAGTTACCAGACGAGAATTAGCTCATTGCTCACCGCAATCAGAGCCGTTGTCGCGGGGAAGGCCTAGGCTATTTGCTAAAAGCTTAAAATTATAACACTTGTAAATTAAGTTCTTCCTCACAAATGTCATGTCCGGGTTCTTGTGTAAGGTGTATGAAACAGTTTCATAGGCAGATACTTGGTCTAGAAGTTTGGTGGGACGAACGAGCGGCCAAAGGACGATCGCCAAAGCGCATAATTTTTTTTGGGGGGGAGGGGGCATTTTCCATTTTCATCGATGAAGTTTTCTGACGACCATTCTAATTAGTCGGTTCGTCATGTGTTTGAAAATATCTTCATATACAACGTTTTACGTCACCAGTAGCCTATGTATAGGCTTATTCATCAGAATGTGCATATCCTAACACTTAACCATTGGAGGGGGAAATGCTTGGACGGTCTTCCCCCACCACAAAAATTGAGGGGTCCGCCCCCTGTCCCTCCCCTAATTCACCACCCATGAACAGTCTTGCCCGTCTTGTACGTGCAGCCACCTGCGTGCATTGTCCACGTCAAACACCAGGCTCGCATATAAAAAAATCATCACATTTTAAATTCAACAGCAATTTTATTCGTCATATCCAAATGAATTATTTATAGTTTTGGTCTTGTGAAATAAAATTTTTACTTTAATTAAAATCTATGCGAAACCTTAGTCAGTAGAATAAACGAAAAGGAAAAAATGAAAGAATTTGGATTCAGTCAGTCAGTCAGTCAGTCAGTCAGTCAGTCAGTCAGTCAGTCAGTCAGTCAGTCAGTCAGTCAGTCAGTCAGTCAGTCAGTCAGTCAGTCAGTCAGAGAGTCAGAGGTCCAGGTACTAACTGGACGTTTCACTTACTGGCAGTTAGTAAGTTAGTAGGCAAGACAATCATTCGGTCGTTAGGCCTACTTCATCTTTACCCTAATTCGCCGCCCTACCTTACGTGACTTTTATTTGGTCATAGAAGCATTTCCTACCGCTGGTTGGACATAATCTTCATCATCTTCCTCATCGTCATCGGGAGGAGTGATACGAGGAGGAGGCGGAGGAAGCACATTACTTCCGCGACCCTATTGAATGAAATAAAATAAAAATTATTGAAAGGAAAGAAAGCAGGATGAAATAATTAAGCAATAATATTATGTCAAGCAAGCATTCATGCAGTCACTCAATCAGCAATCAATGGGACAATCAATTAACCATTCATTTAATGAGTCAAGAAATCAACCAGCTACGTATTCAGTCAGTCAGCCGAAAATGCAATCAGTCAATCATACTGTCGTTCAATCATTCGATCAGTCAATCAATCAGGCAACCAGTTTTACAGTTAATCATTCGGTCAGTCATTCAATCAATCATCCGACCATTTACTCTTTCAATAAGTCAATCCGCCAATAAACCAATAACTTAGTCACTTAATTAACCAGGTGAATAAGTTTGATAACTACATGTATGTCAATAAGTCAATTAACCAGGTTAATGAGCCGATTACATGTAACTAGGACAATAACTCAATTAACGAGGTCAATAAGTCAATTAACTAATTAAATAAGGTAATCAATCAACTATGTCAAAAGCCAATTAAATAGGACAATAATATTTTAAGTCAATTAGCTAGGTGAAAAGTGAATAATTATTAACTAAGTCAATATGTCAGGGCTATGTGGATGGGAAAAGGGCCCGAGGAAGGCCGAGAAGAAGATGGATGGATGACGTGGAGGAGTGGACGGGGATGGCGATGGTGGACTGCGTGAGGACCGCGAGGAACAGAGAGCAATGGAGGAGGATGACGTCGTCGACTCTGATCCCCGATCCGCAGCAATGAGGATGGGCACGACGACGACGACGACGACGAAGTCAATAAGTAAATCAATGCATCAACTAATCAGATAAAATAAAGCAGGAATAATAGTCCTCGTGTTACCTTTGGAGGTTGTAGGATTTCGTCATTATCATAGACATCTTGGTCATCATCCTAACCCCAAGCAGATAACAGATCAAAATTTAGTCTTCATCATTATGCAATGTATGCATGAATGCATACGAAAATTTATATAGCTCCTTACAAAATAACCTCAATGATCTCATGCAACTCTTTGGGGTTGAACTCATTGTGATACATATGGACGAAATATCTCTGAACCAGAGAAAGTCCGCGATTGGCTACCATGCAATTGTATCATGTCATAGGCTCATAGCAAATGACACCTTCCTCCGTCATTCAGTATTGAGACTGGCATTAAAAATATGGAGAGTAGCGGAGTTAAATACTTCGTTATGAAGGACAACGTAGGCTCCTTGAGAAAGTGGATTAGAAGACTATTATAATTATATCAGTCCCATCAGCAAGTCGTATGGCAGTCATAATTTTGTATGAAGCATTGACGACTTCATTTTCTTAGCCTCTGCATATGAAGTCTAGTGGCCTCTGATATTTCAGTTATTCAAATGCATGCATTATTTTATGTCAGAATTGATAATGTATCGAAATGTGACATTAGAAGCTTAGTCCAAAAAAAATCAAAAGTGTTTACCCATTCATCTTCATCATTCAAGTAGTACTCTGCAATTTAAAAACAAAAGACAAAGTCAGGTTATATAATATACATGTATAATGTATATAGACCCATGCGATAAGATATTATGGAAAAAATTATCGGTATTCCAGTATGGTAAGATATGATAATACATAATGAGGTATGGCTAAATAATGGTAAATATGGAATACAATGTAATTTATGTTAATTTGTTAAGACATGGTAATAATAATCCTTGGTTGCTGGTTAGATATGGTAAAATATGCAAAATAATTATAGTAAAATATGGCATGATTTTTGCATGGCAAGATTATGGTAATACGTGATTATATGGTAAGGTATAATGCGAGAATGTGTGTCGCGGTGGTGTAGAGGTGGGTTCGGTGCCTTGGAGCCAGGTATACTATCTGGACCAGCTTTTGTTTGTTGTGGCCCTTAGAATAGCGCCATATAAATACACGATCACATGCAAAACACAGAGCATGAAGGTCAAGGTCAAGGTCTACCGACCATCGTCAACGTCATCTTCCGGTCTGGGTGGAGCACCGCGAGTGGGGACAGACGGAGCTGGAGGATGGGCATTGACTGCTGGAACGGGTGGAACTGTTCTGCCATTAGGCGTCTTCTGAACCCTACAGAAAAAAATTGTGGATTTAACAATATT
>OX243823.1:30789384-30994384 GCA_945859605.1 Lumbricus rubellus | reverse complement strand
TCGGTATTCTGCTGAAAGCAGTGGTCGGACCGAATACGAATAGTGGACACGTAACAGCTGTTTCTGGCACTTTTTTGCATAAATTATGGGGGCTGCTATATCGAGTGTACGCTGCAGACTTGCACAAGGATGCAAAAAAATACATGTAGCTAACTGTTCACTATTAGTTTATGATTGTATAAATTAGCCTACATTAACGGAACTGAAACTTTTGCTTACATTTGAAATTTTCAATGTTGTCGATGAATCTATTTTATACACCATTCGTATTGGTTTTCGGCCGAATAGTTGGTAAAATTAGTCGTATTCTGACGAATAGCGAAAATAAGAAATATAAACTAACCGGTATAATTCTGTACAGTAGGCCTAATAGCAAGCAGAAAAGGGCGCTGTACATGTATGTAGCCTAATAATCAAGTGACTAGACTAAGTTCTGATTTTTGGCATGATGCTCACGATTTTGCGTTCTTCTGCATCTTTGCTCTCTCTTTCTCAAACTCCTTCAGTCGTTTCAACAGTATTCTGAAATCAACGATAAAGACATTGTAACTCTAAACGAAAGCACGACAGTAAAATCGTAATTTATTTTTGATATAGCCTATACATGTAACTGTAGTTGGTGATGTTTTAAATATTGCACTCAATGCAATTCTAATCGTCAACAATGCCACCATTATAATCATCGTCACATCATCATTATCATCATCAGCAGCACAACTATCGGCTTCTTCGTCGTTGTCGGCGCTGAAATTGCTTCATACATGTATTAAGTGCTGTAATATGCCAAGCAAATTTCTGTCCATGGTAACGACCTCTGTTGTCATACATGTAGACCCTGGTCAAATCGGATCCATCCATCGTTCAATAAATTTTTAATCAACTATATTATATTCAACGATCTTTCTTGCCATAAGCTGCCATTGAACTCTAGATCCACCGATGCAATAACTTTCAGAATCTAGACGACCATTACGTTACATAGCCTAAGCCTAGTCGCTGGAGAAGACAAATACAAAGATTTCGTACTCACTCTCTTTTAGGCTTCGGAACATTTTTGCAGTTTGAGATTCTTCCTTTGTCGAGTTTCTACAAAAATTGAGAAATAGGAATTGAGGTCAGACAGATTAATTATGTATGTCACGTGTAAGAAAAGTCAATGTGAAGCAGAGTAAAGTTAAGCAAGTTAAGGTAGTACTTAGGATGAGGTAGGCTAAGTGATAGCCTACGATTATGCAGGAAAACTAGGAAACATCGTTACAACGCCTTTTATTACTTCACGCATGCGCTAGAAACTCAGAAATGCATGCTATGATGCTAATTAAGTAAGATTATAACTTATAAGTAATTTTATTAAGTTAACAGGTAATTAATTCATGCTGATGCTATAATTAGCCTAATATAATTGTGATCTGCTTAAACACCTTTGAATCTCTGCTTCCCAGATCAATAGAAGAATTTTGTAAAGTGACTCTTGTATGGCGAACCGTTCATTGATCCGCACAGCGCCAAGGCTCCGCGAGAAGAATCAGCTTTTAGCATTGGCAGAGCAAAGGAGAGAGAATCCTACCTATCGGGTATTATGGTTGTGGAACGCATTTAAAGGAGCAGTAGCCTACATTGAAACAAGATATCGGCACTGAGGGGAAGGAGAGGGCTATTCTTAGTTTAAACATTGGTACAACCATAGGCAGAGACTTGGTTCAGAAGTTGGAGGTGGGGGGACAAACGAAGCCAATGTGAAGTTACGTCGGGTAATGCAAAGCAAGATAAGGTTAATGTAGTGCGAGGTAAGGTGATTAATCTGATTTATTGACAGTGAACTGTTTCAAAATGCATCTTAATTACACGAAAACATGAATTTAGCTAAATCTGTTGCTCTTGCTGACAAAAATGAATGTCATTAATAAAAAACATATTTAATTCCTTCTGTTAAAGGTTTACAAAAACTTACTTAAAACTGAAAAGTTCTGAAAACTGAAACTAAAACTAAAACTGGAAAGATTTGAGAAATAAAACTAAACTGAAAAGTTAAAACTAAAACTGAAACTAAAAAGTAAGTTGAAAATTAAATAACACTGTCACCTAACTGCATTCTGTTAATTTAAAATTTCAAACTCGGTAACTTTTAGTTTCAATAAAAGTACATGTAGTTATAGTTATGTTTATTCTGAGTCCAAGGGCTGATCTCGCCCTCTGAGTACACCGTAACAAGATCTATAATGACCATTCGAAGCTATTACAGAAGACAGTTGTACAATGAAATAGATAACACAGTATAGTATAAAAATAATGGAGATAATGATATTATAAGATAAGATAAGAATATTCTTTAATATACCAATTGCTATCCGCATTTTGGTGCACAGACAATAATGGCATAATAAACAAACGTACAGAATTTCTATATCCAATCAATGTCAAAATGTTTTCAAATAGCACAAAAAATCCTAGGTCCAAACTTCAATATAAATTTTGTTTAAAAAAAATTGTGTTCTCTTATTGACCAACAATTTATAAGTAATAAAAGGCTTAGAACTTCAAGATGTCGTTGTAGAAGTTAAGAGGCGGAAGTGATAAACCGAAATCTCAAACATCCGAGACCATTGACTATTCAAGGGTCCGAAATAGACGTGTTGGGCAGCATGATATGTGGCATGTGAAAGCATTCCGCCTCTGAGTAGAGATCTTGAAGAGGGGCTATATAAATTTATGTGATTGATTCAGATAAGCTCGGTATACACTGTAAGTTCATTATTGAAGGTTTACGAAGGCCTGTAGCAGTGTAGCTGCTCTTATCAAACGTTTCACTAAGATGTATGAAATGCGACCAGAAACCTGTGATCTCAAGTGGATCTGTAGGTCCTTAAGCACACGGATTAATGTACTGATGTTATAATCTACCAAAAAGAATTTATGTAAAGGAAAATTTGAATTGAACTACATGTATGTAGCCGAAATTCATTCAGACCTAAGACTTTCAGCCATGACTTCCAAACTAGGTCAATAGAATTATTTATAGTATTCCCCACCCTCCAGGGTATGCATGGCCTCTCAGTGCTATGGGGCACTACCCAATCGATTAGTCAAACGGCTAGTTGTAATTATACTCGATTATATATGAAAAATTAATTCTAATCCATTAGCTATTTTCATGAGTCAATAGTGTTTTTTGACACCTTTAATTATTATCACACACACCGTTATAAGTACATTTCTTATTTTTCTTGCTTATTTCAAGACTACACATGGTAATCTATTGAACTATCCAATCAGCCAGGGTAGCCTATATTAATCGCCTAACATGACATTGTCAGCCTAAAGTGTAGGCCTATAGGCTTTTTGCTGTTAGTGGGAAGCTCTGGTGCCTCTTGATTCCTATTCTGGTGTGGTCGATTCTAATTTTAGTGAATTAGAAAGTCAACCAATCATTGATGGAGAGTATACAAATTATAAAATGTTCTCCATTCTTCATCTAATCTAATATAAGTCAATGATTTCAATAGCACCGTCATCATACAAGACTCTATAGTACAGTCAATGGCAGCTTATCAGACTAATTATATAATTATAGCCTGCGAATCAAGATTCCTGATTCATTGGAGATGCTGGTCGAAAATCCGACAAATGCGAAAGACCAGAAGTTAGGTGGAAATGTATACCGGTAAACTGAAAGAGTCAGACCTACATACATGTAGGTATGGCACCCGCAGAAACTTTAAGAGGAGGGGCAAAACACGATGGTCAAGAGTAATTATTTTTTTACCAAGAGCTCGAAAAATGTAAAGTAAGATACATGTAGCCTATTAACAACATGACATTGTGTATCGTTCACAGAAGTTTCTAAATGTAATGCTCTCAGTTTCACTTTATGTTTTAGTATGGTCATTTTTGTAAAGTAGTAGTTAGCAAAATAGGTGTAAATTCTCCATTTGGGGGCACAAGTGACCCTCCTTGGGGGCGCCCATGGTTGCATGAATGGTTTAGGATGAGACGGAATGACGTTAAATAACCTGCAAAACAGATTGAACTGAACAGCGAAGTCTTGACCATCTAATCAAACACTTTTCCATCTTACACATCAGTCTTACAGAAACAGAACATTCAGATCGTTTCAATGATTAGGACTAAAATTACTAAGCGAATCACTCACGATGAAATCTGGTCCATCAATCCTCTCGTCAGACACGAGAACTTTGAACTCGGCCAAATTGTTCTGAAAGCATCCAACGACAGTGGCTTAGGAATAATATATTACGGTAGGCCTAATTATAGACTACACCAACGGAAAGGTTGGTGAATCATGCCATATATTATAGTCTGGAGAATATTTGTTACCTCAATCGGAACCAGGCTACAGTTCTGCTTAATAAACCAGGAAGTAAGCCAGTCAGACAATTGTCATTCGATACAATTACACAGTGAGACAGTCAGTCAGTCAGTTACTTATTCAGTCAGTCAGTCAGTCAGTCAGTCAGTCAGTCAGTCAGTCAGTCAGTCTGCTGCTTAGTTAGTCACTGAGTGAGTTATTCAATCAGTCACTCAATCATTCAGCCAGCAAAAGGCCATCAAACAAGAATTTGGCCAGTCAAACCAGGAAAACCACATGATTAGTCAATCAACGTAAACGATCATCAACCAGACAAGTACCAACCACCCTATAGCAGCCAGACTACATGTATAAAACCACGCAGCGAGCACAGCCAGTAAATCAATAAAACAATCAAAGCCAATCAGTCGTTCGTTCAGCCAGTAAAACACGTGAGAAACACAACATAGCATTCTCTCATAGTCCACAATAATTATAATCTCACGTGATAGACAAGTCATGATCTCCTTGTTCAAATAACAAGAACTGCTCCAGCATTCGATCTCATTGCATCTTGGAATCATCTCTCTCCATTGACACGTTCTTCGTTATTAACTAGTACCCGAATCACATCGTTCCGCTGTCTTACAACCACTTTCTTTTCCCTGTGTCTTTCGTACTGGGAGCGCCTCTGATTGGTGCACATTAGTGTGAGAGGCGCTATATAAATTCATAGATACAATACAGCAAATCACATACGTACCCTTCCCAACCATTCCAGCACGTCGTCAACGGACCATCGCATCACCTCATCATAAGTGAAGCCGCTCGCCATAGCGTTGCTTTCAAACGGTACTGTACACTTAAATCCACAGCAGTAATCCCTGATAGTATCCGAACTTTATCAGCAAAGACTCGCTCAACCAAGACGGCTTTTTCACATGGTTTTTCAGTCAGAATATCCAGCAGCGACAATATTCGTGTAAAAATAGTTCCCCCTGCAGAATAGCCTACAATGCAACCATGTATATCTTTAGCTGACTAATATTGACACGCACACACGGTATAAAGATAGCAAAAGTTAGTTTATGCACGAGTTAGCACGCAACAGTTGGCCAAAATGTTTGCCAAGAGTAACCATTACTGAGTTGCAGGCTACTGTCAGATAAAGGAGGCCTATATTATTGTCAAAGTAAATTTATTACCGATTGTCAAATAGTTCGACTGGCCACATTATTTACCTGATTAAAATATGCAGTGATGTGTAGGCCTATTTTATCAAATAGGACGCAATAGTTTCTTCGGAGAATAAAAAGTTGTTGAGTGTTAAATGGATTACATTGATAGAACGCCATGCTTTATCGTTAAAAGATGGATTCAAAAAATATGTCGATCTCTCTATTGTATGCATTATTTTGGATAATATAATCTTTGAATATGACAAACTGCGTCTTTGCGTCGCTTCGTCCATCCAGGCCAAAAATCTAACCATTCAATAATCCGTCCATCCATCCATGATCCAACCCCACCTCCACCAGCCAACCTATCCAAACCATCCATCCATTTCATCCCACCAATCAAATGCATCCATACAACCCATCCAACTCATCCATTCTACACATCCATGCAATCCATCCATCTAACCACGCAGTGAGCACTATTCCAATCCATCCATCCATCCATCCATCCAACCTATTCGTTCAAACACCGATTCATCCACCCTTTCAACCCAATCATTCACCAACCCAAGTCCATCCACCAACCCATCCATCCAATCATCCACCTACCCACCTTCCACCCACCCATCCACACATCCAACCATATGACCATCTGTACATCTATTCGGCTGTCTCTCCATCCATCCATCCATTCAGCCAGCCATCAAAAGAACCTTTTGTTGTGGAACAAAGTAGTTTAACTTTCAATTAATCAATCGTTACCTAACTTGACACAACTATGTCCCTCCAAGTCTTCATCTTGTCATCCAAACTCATCACAACAATCAGATACCTTCGCACACATAACCTTCACCGTGGAGCGACCTTGAGCAAGTCCTTCACTCGCAATGGCTCAGTCCTATCGATTGATGATGCACGGTCAACTTCGGATCATTAAATGCATGAAATATACACCGTGATTCAAAAAAAAGTAAGCCAAATTGTTTTTCATGTATCTCTAATGCCTGATAACATATCACGCTAAATTTTCCAAATATTTAGAGAATTGGACCAAGAATATGATTCCAAAATTTCATGAGATAAAGTTGAACGGATACAAAGATATGAATCTTTGAACTTCATGTGCCAAAATTGCCGTTTACAAGCAATTTTCTGTCAGATTCAGTAAAATGTAAGTCAAACTTTTTCTCATATCTCTAATGCCTGATGATCAATCATTCTAAAATTTTCCAGATATGTAGATAATTGAACTAGCAATATGACCCCAACAGCATGATTTGATTATTTAATTAAATAAGATGCTCAAAATGTCCTCCTCCAGCTTGCACGCAAGCCTTGAGGCGCTGGCGCCATTATAGGCAACAGCATCGTCTGGTCCAGGCCATCCCACACTTCCAACAAGCGTTGCTTCAGATCGTTTATATCATGGATTGTTGTCTGGTAGACTCGGTCTTTCATTATGCACGCTTCACACTTTATATTCCGTAAAATGTTACTCCAGGATCACTGAAGACCAAAATTGGGAACTATCAGGCATCAAAACTGCAGCGAACACCATAACAGATTTGCTGAAAACTGAAATTTCTGGAGATGAAGTTTAAATATTCATATCTTTCTATCCGTTCACATTTAGTACATGATATTTTGGAAACCTATTCTAGGTTCAATTCTCTAAATATCTGGAAACTTTTAGTATGATTAATTATCAGGCATTGGAGATATAATAAAAACAGTTTAGCTTACTTTTTTTATTGAATCTGACCAAAAATTGCTTGTAAACGGCAATTTCGGCCAGTGGCGCAACTAGGGGGGTGCTGGGGGGTGCTTGAGCACCCCCCAGGCTAAAAAGGTGACCCACGCAATTTTTCAAAATCCGATGAGTTTTTTGGTGCGTGGGGGGGGGGGTAGGGGTCATTCGGTCTTTAAGATACACAATCAAGCAAGTTCCTTTGGCACTCGCTATTTCGCAACATCGGCGCTTACAATAATAATTCTGAGCACCCCCCAGGAAAATTTTCTGGTTGCGCCCCTGATTTCGGCATATGAAGTTTAAAGATGCATATATTTTTATCCATTCAATTTTATCCCATGAAATTTTGGAATCATATTCTTCGTCCAATTCTCTAAACATTTGGAAAATTTTAACGTGATACATGTATGTTATCAGGCACTAGAGATATATGAAAAATAATTTGGCTTACTTTTTTTTGAATCACGGTGTAAATATCTGCCTTAACTAGACACTATTTTGAAGACTAAGAAGACGCCGGTGATGCGTGACAGAGTGTCCCCCTTAAAATTTTCTTTCCACAGGAGATTATTTTTGGAGCAGATCCCCCTCCCCCTGCGCATCTGTTCCAGAAAATTCGGCCGACTATATTCTTAAATAAAGTTTCCAGGTGAGCCAATATATCCTCCGTCGACGAAATAAAGTCTCCCCCCGTTCAGAGTGATATGGGTTACAGTTGCATAAAATTTGCAGATGAGCAGGTTAAGCGGTTAGTTTACATTGCTACGTTATTTAACAAGAGCATATTCATTAATAATAATAATTATGTACTTTTTATCAGAAAATTTCTTCCAATGCAAAGTTTCAGCCAGAGGGAGACGTTTTTACGGGGGAGACTTTATATCGGGGTAAAGTTTATGCCGTGACACCGGTCTTATTATAGGCTTGCATGACTTTAGGCCACGGTCCATATATCGGCAACAAGCTATTCTTTGCTTATTTAATGACATAAGCCCAAGGTGAAGTTGCGCTTGAGAGAATCTGCTGTGGCTCACAATCTCATGCGTAAGGTAACTGTGGGGAATAAGGCCCACCTAAGGAATTTTGCTTAATAACTATTACTGGTATGCATCTGTAGCTTTGCAAAACAGCTATATGAGGAGTGTGTGGATGCAGTTACATAATGAATTAATTATTTTGATAAAATAAATTGTCGTATAAGAGAAAAAAAATTTTTATGAAAGGTCATGATGTGGGCCTTATTACCCAACACGTCGGGTAATAAGGCCCATCTAACAAACTATTCTATTTTGTTGTCTAAACGTCTGCTTTACAATTTCAAACATCATATTTGAGCTCGTATTTAAACTAACCAAACATATTAAATGGATGGATAGATATCAATTAATTATAATTGCCTGAAATAAAGAAGTGTGATGAAAACGTACAACCAACCCGACCCCCCCCCCCACCCCATCTCACTCCACCCCACCAAATCCCACCTACCCCACCCCTCGCATCTATTCACAAGCAAATATAGCCAAAAATGTGTTAAAACAGCTTCAAGAACTCCTATCCAATACTAAATCATGAACAATTAAATATGTACCACAGTACCGGAGTTGTGGGTAATAAGGCCCATTGGCCTGAAGATAGGGCCTTATTACCCACAAAAAGGTGGGCCTTTTTACCCTCAACCTCACACCATGGATTCCAAGACCAAAATCTGGGTAATTCCTAAGTGCAGACTCTATTTTTCAGCCTATATCGTCTTTCTAATATCCTCTCTTAGCGAATATTATTATAGCAACATGCATGAACTACCCGGATTGAGGATTAATTAATAAAGTAATAAAATAAAAAATGGATAATTGCGAAATAATTGATCGCGCAAATATTATCATCTGCATAAATCAAACATGTCACCAAAAAGAAAACTCATCGGTAACTAGAGTAGTTCACAGATGAAACTCGGTCAACAAAATTAAATTATAGCGACACCTGACGAATACATTCGGAGATATTCCTTGTTTTATCTGGTGGGCCTTATTTCCACCCGGGCCTTATTACCCAGAGGTACTTCCTTGATAGTTTGTACCAAACACGATTAGCGTGCGCGTGCGTGTGCTGCTCGCATGTGCGTGTGTTGTGTATGTATGCATGCGAATGTACATGTAGGCCTACATGTACACTCGTTATAGCGCCCTTTCAAGCTCTCTCTACTCAGAGGCGCTTTTGAATGCAGAGCGGGCACTGCATCAGAGTTTCACGCCGAAGCGCTGAACAATTGTATGTGAAGGACTTGCCCAAAGTCCTTACGCGGCGAGGTGGATTCGAACCTCGAACCTTCCGGCTCCAAGGCAACGACGCCACCACTACACCACCGCGCCCCACTAGTACTCACGTTTTTGTGTGAAAGTATTCTGTGATCCTTCTTTCTACCTTTGCGACACTTGCAGGCTTTTTTATAACCATATCCTTGTACAAGTTTGATCAGTTGCTTTGGTGATTCCTTCTTCTTTATTCCTCTCCACAGTTCATCATGCCATAATTATTATTATGCTGTCGAATGACTGCTTGAAGTCTCTTACGTTGACGAATTAGCAACTCTCTGGTTGTGTTTACTAGGCTATCCCCAAATGTACAACTACTACCATCACCACCACGGCAACTCTAATCACCGTCACTAATACTAAACACTGCTACTACCATTTCCATTAGGCCTACTAACCACCAGCGCTGCACCTTGTGTGGTGCACTGATTGTGTAGGCCTATTAAGCACGCGCCAGTGCGTTAAAAACCATTTGCTTTCCTCAGGGTCTTTCGAACTGAAAACGCCTCTGCTTGATATGCACTATACAAACTTATGAATACAATACAATACATTTGTCAATAGTAGAGCTACTACTCTATTGCTACTACCACCACGCCAACAACAATAATAAACAATAATTATTAATTCTTGTAGTAGTAACTAATAATAATGATAATATTGTCGATCAGGTAGTATTTACCTACCTTGTCCTCAAAAAGCAAACGACTGAAATTGTGTTGGTTCAAAGGTGACTACTGGCTTAGGCTTAGACCAGGCCCGTAGGCCTAAAATTATAGGCCACCTGTGGGTCCATAGTCTGTCTACCTGTAAGACCTATAGGCTGTCAACGTAGGCTTATAGGCGTAGGCCACCTGAACTTCTGCTAGGCTCATGCTGTCCCACATGAGTTCAAATAGTCTGCATTCGTTAGTCTATGTCTGTCTGTGTGTGTGTGTGTTTGTGTGTGTGTGTGTCTGTCTGTCTGTGTGTGTGTCTGTCTCTGTCTCACGATTTTAGCGTTTGGTTTCTCATGCAGATTTATTAAGTCACTGGAACACACCACGTTACTTAATATTATATTCAGACACATAGTTATGTGGGGCATGTGAGAGTGAGGGAGGAAGTGAGAGACACAGGCAGAATCAGACAGAGACAGCCAGACAAAAACAGACAGGCAGAGACAGGAACACAGACAGAGGCAAGTTGAGAAACACTATAGGAAATGGAATATTACATATCTACCAATATATAATCAGACACAACGAAACAGGTGGTATAGCCCAAATACCTTCATGAACTCTTCCCCATTTCCATTTTTTTTCGACCCATTCCACCTTTACCAGTAATGTATAACAGTGTCAATTACTTCAACCGAGTCGTATCCAACCAACACTGCACCACGTCTCTGGAACGATCCTGAATTTCGCACCTTTGCGGTTCCTGCACGAACAATTATTATACCAATCATTCCACCATCGCAATTATCAGGCTAATCTGTTCATCTATTATGGGTTTTCTACCCGAGACCAATGTCTTATCCCTTTTGAACTCAAACCACATCTCACCTCATCACCGACTTCCTAATTCTCGACCGAAGCAACACCTACTTTAACATCGAACCTCCCTCGGACTACCCTCTGAGTTATCTCTGTCTAGAGTCAAGCGCTCGCGAATAAGCTGGAGCCCTTCGCGTTTTGTTTTGATAAAGCTTTGGAAGTTTGGGGATTAAGATTAATGTAGGCTATGTATGATGACAAACAGAAATACTCACGCTGATGAAGATGAACACAGACAGACAGTTAAATGTACGTGTGTAAATAGTTTGAACGAGCAATGATTTTGAGGACATTCAGAGGGTTATAAATATACATATCGACAAAGAGACAATTATGACAGACAAAGACAGACAGAGGCAGACAAAGATACACTAAGGCAGAGAAAGAGGCATAGAGGCAAACTAAAAAGCAGACACAGGCAGGCAAATAGACATTGAGACAGACAATGGAACACTGAGACATAAAGATACACTGAGGAAGACAGAGGGACACTTAGACTGACAAAGATGCACAGAGGCAGACAAAGACAGACATAGGCAGACAAAGGGACACAGAGGCAAACAAACAGACACTAACTCAGACAAAGTAACAAAGCACGCGGTCAAATGCAGCCGGGGGAGGGGTCCCCTATCCGAAGTTAGTTTGTATGCATGACGAGAAGAGGGTGTTGGTATGCTAAGAGTCTTGCGGAGAGGTTGTGGGCTGTTCCAGGGTTGACATCTGTTTCGGAGGGTGGACAGCAGGGTCGTTGATGTCTCCCGGTCTCTCGGACTGTCATCGTATGCTAAACGAGTGGAATACCTGATCCAGTGACCACGGACCCACTCCACTCGACGAGAGAACTGAGGGAATATGGATTGAAAGAATTGAAAGGAGGAGGAGGAGGAGGAGGAGGAGGAGGAGGAGGAGGAGGAGGAGGAGGAGGAGGAGGAGGAGGAGGAGGGACGAGCAGGAGGAGGAGGAGGAGGAGGAGGAGGAGGAAGAAGAAACCTCATGTTAGAAAGGTCAGGACAGGGCTTATTGTCTGCCCCAACTGTTGTCATAATCTTTGTCTTCTTTATGTTTGTCTTCTTTTCGCTTTCTCTCTTTAGTCTTTTTATTAGTAGTAGTAAATCTGCTTTTTTTCCTGCCAATAATGTAGTATCATCTGCGTGTCTCAAATTATTTTTCTCCACTATGTGTAGGCGACCATAAAATCAAATTCAATTTAATTTACACTATGTTTTAATGCTTACAAAGTTTCATTTTTAACGGTGTTTGTTCGCGTCCTCATGAGTTGTATGGAACAAGTACGTAAAATTGGAAAGATTTCAATATTTTCTAATTACACAATAATTTCGTTACGCCAGCGTTTTTCCATATTTATAAATAACTGTTTCGGGAATTTGGGATTGATGTCGTTCAGTGTAAAACAATAAAATTGCATTATTTGCTAATTGAAATTAAATTGTGTGTATAACGATTTTAATGTTTAAAAAGTCCTTAAAAGGATTCTACTAAACTGAACTCTGTTGTTTCTTTTTAGTTTGATCTTGTATTTTCGTGTTCTATTAAAAATTAAGCTTTTGCCATTTCAACTCGTAAATTACTACCATTAGTCATTCACTGCAATGGGCAGAGTTCCCCGCACTAAGGAGTTAATGGCACTTCTGTGGACCGATATAATTGGGGTGCAGTTGTTCCGTTATAAGCCACACATATACATGTATCCAGGTATCCGCACCTGTGCTGCTTCTAACTTTATTATTAGGCCTAATCTATAATAATAATAATAATAAAGCAGACTGTGATTATTTTTATATTGGGCGGTAGTGAAGTCCCTGTATATACCACGGGGCATAAAAAATATTTTTTTAAACCAAAATAATAATAATAATATTAATAATATATAATAATAATAATAATAATAATAATTAAATGGATGAGTTTAACCGTTCCAGGCACATTGCTTTTGTATTTTATAAGTCCCTGGGGGAACGAAGTACCTCAGGGCAACACACAAAAAAATCAATCTGGTTAGACACCTTTAAATCATGCTTTATTGATACAATATTAATTTAGACGCTACGATTTGTTTCATTCATGTTTGTAGGCTTAATAAAACAACCTAACGACGAAATCATTTTTAACATGGATGCTTTATCTTATTGAAACGTCAGGCACATTGCGGTGTAAATGGTTGGTCATCATAAGAATACAGTATTTTTTTATAATTAGTGGATTTAGGATTCTGTGTATAATTTTAAATTATTTGACTTTTTATTGGCTCAATTAGCCTAGAATAGATGATGTCCGTTTGTTACATTGTCTGTGCACAAAGATGTGGATAGCAATAAAATTGATCAATTATTAAAGAATATTCTTATCGTAAATCAGCCAGGTGATCGACTACTAACATTATTATATAGGCTACTGCAAGATATTATACCAGACGCTGTATTTTGGAGTTCAGTAAAATAATGAAATTATTTTAATAGTCCAGCCTCCTTATCCCGTTTACAGAAATGGCGCTACTGAGTACCGGTTGGTGACGGAATCAAGCTAGCAATTCAACGAAGATGAGAAGTGGGATTATAATTATAACATTGAGAAAAGGTTGATCCATAAAAAAATTATAGTATAACGGCACCAACTTTTTGCACACCACTGACGATGATGTTGATGTCGGCAGAAATCATTTTGAAGAACTTTCGCCGTTCCAATGAAGAAAAGAACTCATATAACTGCGTGTGAAAGAGAAACGAAATTTCTGCTCAAGATCTTCATGTTATAATTTATGTAAGCTTATACAACATTTTGGAATTGGAACAGTTCCTTAAGTTAACCATCCTCACATCACCAAGATTGACCAAAATGATTTAGACCAGGGGTTCTCAAACTGTGGTACGCGTACCCCAAGGGGTACGCCAGGCGCCGGTAAGGGGTACGCGAAAATATCCAGAAATATAAATTTTTCTTTGAGTTTATGGACTTTGTGTCCATTTTCCTTGTTTAGCAATGGCTTTTAACGTTGCAACATAGAGTACAACAGCATCGTCAATTCTTTCTTTCACAACATGTGATTAAACTCGCATAAACATACTAAGCTTAAGCTTATATTATATTGCATGCAACATGTTTATGTTTAGGCCTGTCACTATAAATTCGAAACAAAATAATGTGTAATTGGTTGAAAGAACCGAAGCCGAAAGTTATCAGCGCATGCAATGAGCGCAGGCTATTATAGAGCTCAATAAGGATAGCTGAATAATAATTATTGTTCTAAGGATTAATTTCTGAACGAGCTTTAAAATTTGTGATTCCTTTCAGCACGCCATATAATTCTAGGTCTGTTTGAAACTAGTTTTTGAACTGTATATTCTTGCTATCAAAAATAAATATGGGCTAAATTTGAGTTTAAAATTGACAAATATTAAACCAGGCAGCCTAATTTTTTTCATCTGTGCTATGGTCAAAACATTGCAAGCGCGCAGCAATATAACGCTATAGGTTAGCTCTTTCTTACAGGCATAATAATCCAATTTTCCCTTTTTGTTCATATGATTGCATCATTAGCATGATTAAAACTTTGCATATTTTCAATTTTGCTTCCTGTAAGGGCCTGTAGATCTGGGGGTACGCCACCATTCGATTATTTTACTTGGGGGTACAATAAAAATAAAGTTTGAGAACCCCTGATTTAGACATATTTACCTATTATAATATTATTGAATGATGAAAATATATAAATTGGTTAGTGAGTGATTTAAAGGTGTCTGTCATGTCATGTCACTTCGGGACGGTTGGCTGCATGAATGGACCAATGCATTCCAGCATGATCTGTCCTTTACGGTCCTCAATAGATCCGCTCTCGATAGTCCGGTCCACGACATGATGTTATCAAGCCAGTATGTTCTAGGTCTACCGCGGCTACGAACACCCTCAACCAGTCTCGTCGACCAAAACACTACACTCAACACCATCCTGCTGTCGCATGATGTGACCACAGGTGTCTAAACAGAGACTAATATTAATATAGAATAGAGAACGGATTTGACCAGGGTCTATGACAACAGAGGTCGTTACCCTGGACAGAAATTTGCTTGGCATATTGCAGCACTTAATAAGCAATTCCAAACGACGACAGATAATTATAGCACAACCTATTAATAGCCCAAATGTAGATTTTTGTTTTAGTGAAGTAGAGTTTGGATTGCCTATTTGGTGAAAATGACTGAAATAAATTTAAGAAATGCTTCACCAATTGCTGAAAATTCACGCTTTTAACGTGAAATCCTTCGTGGAGAAAAACCTGGATATTGAGAAAAGCACCTGGATACCTAAGCAATACGGAAAACCTAGATCTGGGTGGAATAAGCTGTGGGTGGCTTCACTTTTCAATCAAGACCTACATAAAAACTGAGACATTGAAATATATGAGTAAGAGGTAAGCGCTTTAAAGGTGTGTAAGTGAAGACATTAATTATCAGTTCATTAAAATTTGATTACGCCTATCTAGCAGTATTAAAGCAGTGGAATTTAACAGCAGAGGGAAAGCATCTTAAAGGTGACTAAACCGGATTCATTAGCAGCATTCCGCTCTGTTGCTTTTTGGTTTAGTTAGTTGTCATGCAAAATATTTCTTTAAAATTCGTTCTCGAAGATGTGCCCCAAGGAGATTTAACATCTTAAAAATAGTTTAAAAAATTAAACATTAAAGATTGGGATAATTAACGCACATCGATAAAGACAAGAAGCCTCAACCAAGTGGATGGCGGAGAACTTCAGAGGTAAAGTCTGCAGATATCGTGGGGAGCTGTGGTGTAGTGGTGGCGTCGTTACCTTGGAGCCGAAAGGTTCGAGGTTCGAATCCACCTCGCCACGTAAAGACTTTGGGCAAGTCCTTCACTCACAATTGCTCAGCGCTTCGGCGTGAAGCTCCGATGCAGTGTCCGCTCTGCATTCGGGAGCGCCTCTGAGTAGAGAGAGAGAGAGATTGAATTGGCGCTATAACAAGTGCACATACAAAAAGGTGCACATACAAACAAGCAAAACAAAAGCAATGAATATACGCCAGTAACATTGAATTCTCTCCACTTTGCATCACTGGACAACCCCTATGACGCAGTTCTCTTGAATAAGCTGGTAGCTTTCGCTTGTGTTTTTAGGACTGTTACAGTAGTGCTATAAGAAATTCGCGAATCTCGCGATTACGAATGCCAATTCATGCAGACGCGTAAGGGTTTTGATGGCTATAAAGGCACGAATGTTAGGCGCTATTTGAACACCTTTAAATGGGATCTACATGTACAACCGTTATTATTATTCAATTCAGCGGCGCCGCCAGGATTTTATTTCTGTACGCACAACTTGCACAAAATAATATGAAGCGAACAGCGATCGATACGAGCTTATATTCAGGGGCGGATTCAGGATTTCTGGTTAGGGGGGCGTAAATACTACCAATCCAATCCCATATATATATATATACAGTGCTTAAAGTGTAAAAAAGTGCCAGGACGCTGTATTGTAGGCCTAATTGGTCGTCAGTGGCGGCGCCGAAGGCGGGAAGTTGCGAGTGCCGAAGGCACGAAGCCCATCCCGACTAGGGGGTCTGGGGGAGCGTCGTAAGCTCCCCCAGCGGGGTCTGGGGCGGAGCCCCAGCGACCAGCGCATTTTTGGCTGTTTCGACCTTAAATGGAGCCATTTTAGGCTCTTGTTTGCCAGCTATTTTGTGAACGACAAAGTCGCGAAATTTTTAAGAATAAGTCGTTTTTCAGTGTCGCAAGTTACCAGGATAACAGTAAAAATCAAAATGTTATTGTAAAAGAGAAAGGTTTTGTCTTTACAGTAAGCTCCTTCAGAGGGGTCTGGGGGGCGGAGACCCAGCGACCAGCGCATTTTTGGCTGTGTCGACCTCAAATGGAGCCATTTTTAGGCAGTCATATTGAACCTATATAATATATCTTTCTTTGGGCGCATAACGTATAGGTAGGATAGGATCTATAGGATTCTCTCGTGGTAATATGGAAATTCAAACTGTCACCCAATAAATTTAGACCATGTGACAATTATATGAAAGTTTGCGCCCCTAGAAAAATTCCTGCGGACGCCCATGCTAAAGGCTTCAAATTATTACCCCCTCCTAAACATTACCCCCCCCCCTGCAAACTGTAATTTGCATCAATCGTCGCATTTATTGGACTAAAAATATCAGAAAAATAATCCCGCTTCTTGTTTTGGTCTGAAGATTTTCATCCGTTATCCCACTTCGTGGTTTGGTTTGTTATAAATATTTCATCTGTAACTAAAATACTAAATCGCCGCTGAAGTTACATGGAGAAATGGCTTCGAGGCTATTATTTTTTCCGAGTAAAATACTGATAACAAACCACAGTGGGATGACGGATAAATCTATGCAAATCTAGTGTCCGGGGGTAATCTGAAACCGGTTACGGTACAAGTTACCGGGGGGGGTGATGTTTAGGAGGTGCAATTTGATACCTTTAGATCGGCACATTGCTATGCTATCGTCGCCTTGAAGCCGGAATTTTCCAGGTTCGAATCCACCTCGCCGCGTAAGGACCTTGGGCAAGTCCTTCACTCACAATTGCTCAGCGCTTCGGCCGGAGTAGAGAGCTTGAAGGGGCGCTATAACCAGTGGCGGATCCAGAACTCTTCCAAGGGGGGGGGGCAAAAATCTTAGAACCTGAGATGGGACAGGTGAAACAAATTTCGAAATTTGGTTGTTGGTCGAAAATAAATAGGGATCAGTCTTTGGTTGAAGTACTTTTCATCCGCCAAAAAAGTTGATGAGGTTTTTTTTTAGTCATCTGCCAAAACTTTTGTGGAGAAAATCATACCATTTCATCCGACAAAAAAGTTGATGATCTTTTTTTACTCCTCCACTTGAAAACCGACTGGGGGGCCACGTCCCATGCCATTTTCCGAATGGGGGGGGGCAATATGCCATTACACCCATATGCATATTACTAATTTCATACCAAAAGGGGGGCCACGTCCCATGGCAGTTTTAAATGGGGGCCATGGCCGGATTGCCCCCCTGGATCCGCCCCTGGCTATAAAAAGTGCACATAAAAACCCATACAAACAAAAATTAAATTTAAAAAAAAAGTTTTAACGGTTTTACATCCAGGAATCCCAGGATCCATAGACCTCTAGGGCCTAGGCGGCTATAAGACGCTCAATGCCAAGATGGCTCTCTATTAGAGTGTAAGTAAGTAAGGAAGTAAGTATATTCTATAGATTATAAAATTTCAATAGAATTTCAGCGCTTATAATAAATTTGCAATTTGTGAAAAAAAAAATTTTTTGCCTTTCCGCGCTGTACGCACTTGCGTACGTGCGTACGCCTAGCGGCGCCCCTGATTCAATTTAATATTCGGTCAGCAATCTGAGCTGCCCATCGATAATTATGTGCTCCTAACTCCAAATTCCAGAGCTATTATAATAATCGGCAACAGAAATTCGGGTACCTGCATGGGCAGAACAACCCGCAAGCCAACTTTAGAATGTATTAAAGAATCAAAAAGAAATTATTATAAGAAAAGTGCTAGTATGAGTCGTACAACCGAGCGATTTTAAATTATGACTTTATTCAGTTTTTAGATTTTCAGAAGATCATAGACAGGAATAAATCACTCACTTTGTATGACTACCCGGGTCTATCCCCGGACGCCTAAGAGCCATCGGATCCTTGGGCATATTACCATGTCCCCTCTCAGAGATCCTGGCTATAATTTGATGAGAACTGCTCAATAAATAACTAATTCCATCTAAGTTAAATCATCGGCCTTTCGAGGTGTAGGACCAACGTCGTAGGTCTACACAGCAAGGCGTTTTAGCGTGCAGCAGCTCTACTAAAAAACGCAGCTCTAAATGGAATTATGGCTATTCAGTTGCAAAAGCACTTAGTCTTATGTGGTAAGTTGTGTGCAGCTAAAAATAGTAGAAAGGTCATTGTCCGCCGATTGAGAGTGATTTACAATGGAGGATGGAAAAGAAAAGAATGGGTTGTGCAGTCCTGAAATTCATTTGAAAAGTCCTGCTACACGAAGGTGCGTTCATGTATGATTGATCAGTGATGAGCTCTCCGACGTTTCTGGTCCTCGGTCCAAACTTTTCACCGCACTGCTAAGTTTTTATTCCATCTATCCGTTCTTATAGGCTACATGTAAGTTCTGTACTTACGAAAGTTACGATCATCATCATCATCAGTTACAGCTGATGGCCATTACCGACCGATGCCAGGAATGCTATGTGTACGCTATATTAATTATTGATGACATATTTAGACCTACATTGTAGGCTATGTAGGCTACGTCACTCACTGACAAGGAAATGAAATATTCATAAATAGGTCATTGCATAAATTGATTATTCATCACTCACCGTTCAGTGTGTGTGTGTGGGTTTTTTTATAGATCAGTTCATAAGCCAATACGTTATGCTTCCCCCCAGAACTTTTCCGATGTCGAAAGCGTTACGTCGAAGAATTGCGATTTCACGCTATGCCTATCATTCTACTGTAATTTAAGAGCTTCGCCACTCTTCGTGCTCTGGCAGTGCCAGTCCAAATCTTCGGTGAAGGATGTGGGCGAAGCTAATGATCTATGCTATCATGCAGTGTCGTTAAACTGAAATCTTTACTACCACTTTATAAAGGATAAGATGTGATAGGCAATGACAAGTGCTTTCCTCTTGAGCACACCTTTATTAGCGTTAAACATATGCCTATATTACGCAAAGCAATTATTTCCTACACACCGTCGAAACTGTTTTCGTTGCTGCTATACAAGGTGGAGTCGCGATAGGCAATTCATCGAATTCGCGTCTGCTATCTTTTTACAGCGCTGTTAGCGTAACATTGTGCATCTTGGTGTCACAAGCAAAAAGAAAGATATTTGGATAACAAAAAGAAAGTATGAAAAAGTGTGACATAATGCTAATCTAAAATGAGGAAAAGTTTTCCTGCGTTTCCCTTTGGATGCAGTCCAGGAGCAGCAAACCAAAATGTGGATATAGGCCATAGCCAGGCTAACTGAGAGGTGTAGGAATACGAGCACAATGGCATCCCAACAGTGTCAAACAATAACTGGACCGCACCCCGTCACTTACGATCATCATCACCATCAGGGCCGGATTTACATGTAATCCAACTAAGCAACTGCTTAGGACCTCCGGAATTTGGGGGGGCCTCCAAAAGTGAACCAAAGAAAAAAAACTCAGTGGTTTATAAATTATAACTAAAAAATTGTAAGCCACAGAATTTTTTCTTTAGTTCATGATTGATTATAACTCATAATCAACCATTTTATCTTACTTTTTAATAGGAATTGATGCATCAGGAATATACTTGGATCTGGCAATATTCATTTTGTCTGTTTTTATCCTTAAGTGGGGCCTCATAATTGAAATTGCTTAGGGCCTCACTCCGTTCAAATCCGACCCTGATCACCATCATCATCATCATCATCATCATTGTCATGAGTTATCTTAAATGGCGAGTTAGCCCTAGCCTATTAAGGAAAGGGTGTCTAGAATATTGTCATCGAAATACTAGAAAACAAAGCATGAACTCGTTTAGAAAATTATTCAGATAAAAAGACAACTGAAATTAAACTAAAAGACATATACATATAGAGCAAAAACAGTATCGTTAATAGGCTACGCCTATAGCGCCCTAATCGATGGTCGTGCCCTCCCCCCAGACCCCTCCCAACAAAACTTCGCCCCCACTCACGTTTCCGTTCGCATGGAGACAGTTCTGCAGGTGTGAAGAAGTCCTGTTACGCAGCGAAGGGCTTCGGTCGGCTCACTGGTCTGGTTGTCGTCTGGTTTTGAAGTCGTCCGTTGGTCCGTTCTCGAACCCAGCGTCGAGAATTCCAGTCCCGCTGGCGTTCCAGCTACGACCGCTGGTCGCGTCTTGTAGAGGAGTGCCAGTTTCTTCCGGCACCACCCACCTCTGTCGTAGAAGTGGCGGAGAAGATTCCGCTCTCACAGACACCGCCCACGTCTAGCATAGACGTGGTCACGTGGTAGAGAAGTTGCGACGAAGTGGCGGAAAGCGACGGAGAAAATGGCGGGAAAGCGTCCGCCCCTTCTAGACCGTCCTCGTCTGGCAGTAGCACCGTTGTGCTCGGACTTCGCCTGGTAGCACCGTTGTGCCCAGTATTCACCTTCTTGCACCGTTGTGCGTTGTCATACGCTCGAGCCTCCTTCAGTAAAGTTCAGCGTGCAGCCCACTTGTCCACTTCGCATCTCCGACCGACGACTGATGACTGACGACTCGCCGACGACAGCTTCCGACGACTGACCCCCAGACAGTCCGTTCTCTTGCCTATATAGGCCTATCTGCCTTCCAGACAGATGACCTTTACCCCCGACACACCTTTTGGACCCAACGACCATCGTCGACCATCGATATAATTATATCAGCTATATCATTATAAGTATAGGCCTATATGCTATTGTCCATTTGTTATGTAAGCACATAGTATATACGATAAAACACAATATAGTAATAACGCATAGGTCTACAACAATGGGCCCAATAATATTTACAAGGGCAACTCGTGACAATGGCCCCACACTTAAGAGAAAACTAACTTAGCTTTTCTTTACAACTAAAACTAAAACTATTGCCCTGTTAATATCTAGGTTTACTTATCCTAGTCCCTATTTAGGCCTACAGATGGCGGCTTAAAAAATCGGCCCCCACATTTTCAGACCCTTTAATGGAGCGTATAGTAAAGGAATACGGCTGCAAAATTAAAGCCCAGCGCATTAGTCTTCCATTGACTGGATTGGCTCTTTGAATATGGATCAGAGGCTGATGATCCGTCTCTAACCAGAAGTGTTTTCCAAACAAGTACACCTGGAATTTTTGTAGCGCCCATACTATTGCAAGTCCTTCTCTTTCAATCGTTGAGTATCGGGTCTCTCTCGGTAGAAACTTTCTGCTTGCGTAGGCGATAGGATGCTTAACGCCATCTACTTCCTGTAGAAGCACAGCGCCTGCCCCATAATTCGAAGCGTCCGTCTGCAAAATGAACTCTGCGCTCCAGTCCGGCAATCTCAGAATTGGATAATTCATCAAATGCTGCTTTAGCTCCTGGAAAGCTAATTCTTGCGCGCCACCCCAAATGACTTTGTTCGGCTGATTCTTCCTCGTCAGATCAGTTAGCGGAGCGGCTATGCTGGAAAAGTTCGGTATGAACTTTTGGTAATAGCCCACTAAACCGAGATATGAGCGAATCTGTTTCTTGGTTTCTGGCCGTGAAGCTTCTGCGATCTTTTCTATTTTCTCTGCTCTTGGCTGAATCATTCCATCACTTATCTTAATATGCCCTAAGAAGTCGATGCCTTGTTCGCCAATTTGACATTTGGTTGGTCTAAGTGTTAGACCGGCCCTGCGTACTCTTGCAAAGAAGTCCCGCAGAGAACTCAGATGATCTGGCCATCCAACAGTATGGCATAGCACATCATCAAGATAGTTGTCCAGATTCTGACTACGATCCAAGAGCTTCCGCATGGCTCTTGAAAACGTCGAAGGAGCCGTTACTAATCCGAATGGCATAGTAACAAACCGATAGAGTCCACGGTGCGTTATAAACGACGTGCAGTCCCTGGATTCTGGTTCGACTTCGATTCCCCAGTAGCCCTTTGAAAGATCAAACTTTGAGAAGAACTTGTTGCCTGCTAACTTGGCAAAAATCTCATCGGCCTGTGACATCGGTTCCGCATCAAATTCCGTGATCCGGTTCAAGTCCCGGAAGTCCACACAAGGCCTATTGGATCCGTCTGACTTTTTTACTAGCAACATAGGAGAGGCGTATGCTGATGTTGAAGGCTCAATTACTCCCAACCTGATCATGTCATCGATTTCTTTGTCCAATTCTTGCCTCATTGCATAAGGCACAGGATACGGCCTCTTCCGCACTGGGACATTCGACGTAAGCTGGATCCGATGTCTGACTAGGTTGGTTCTTCCTGGCACATCACTGAAGATGTCCTGGAATTCTTCCAAGAGTGTTTCAACCTCCTTCTTCTGATCCGCTGACAGATCATGGCCTATCTCCACATCTTTGTAGGTCTCTTTCTGCATATTGTTAAACAGTGGCAGATTTCCTTCACCTGTCATCCTCATCTCTGCATCCGACAATTCTTCGACGACGACAGCCGCTCCTACAGCTTGCATTTCGTCGTTCACGGCTTCCTCGCTCGATCTATTCTCTGTCTCTGGTTGACGCTCATAATAGCGTTTCAGCATGTTCGCATGGAACGTCTTTGCTCGGTGAGGAAACTGGATTACATAATCAGCTTCTCCGAATCGTACTTTATCGCCTGGATCAAACTTTCGAGGCTTGGCATGCTTGTCAAAATTGCGCTTATATTTATCAGCGGCTCTTTGCAGATTTTCTTGCGCTAAATGACAAGTCTCTTGAAGACGATTCCTCAGATCGACAACATACTCATAAGTCGTCTTCTCCTCTGGTTCAGCAATGTCTTTAGTCCACAGTTCTTTCAAGATAGCCATGGATCCTCGCACAGGTCTTCCGTAAATCATCTCAAATGGACTGAATCCCGTACTTTCATTACTGACCTCACGATATGCGAACATCAAAGGATCTAAGTATCGATCCCAATCTTTCACTTTCTCTGCACACATTTTCCGAAGCATTTGTTTGATGACTCCGTTATATCTTTCAACCAATCCACAGTTTTGACTGTGATATGGAGTGCTGAATAATTGTTTTATCGACAGAAGTCGACCTACTTCCTTCATCATTGCTCCTGTGAACTGTGATCCATTGTCCGAGAGCAGCTCCAATGGTGCCCCCATCCTTGAAAAGATGCTAAGCAATGCTTCTGCAACAGAACAGGTGTCAATTTGCTTAAGCGCGATACACTCAGGATAGCGGCTTGCACAATCCACCAATGTTAAAATGTACCGGTGTCCTCGCTCTGAGCATGGAAGTGGTCCAATGAGGTCGACCACGCATCTCTTAAAGACCGTGTCAATTATCGGCATTTTGATCAAAGGCACTTTCTGAACTCGCCCCTTCGGCAAGGTTCTTTGACAAATATCGCAGGATCGACAGTATCTTCCTATATCACTGTAGCATCCTGGCCAAAAGAATTGAGATAGAATTCTCTCTTGAGTTTTGTGAATGCCCAAGTGTCCTCCAAGAATTGAGCTATGGGCTATTTCCATTACTCTGGTTCTCAACCTGGATGGAATTACCAGCTGTTTCACTTCATCGCCGAAGTTATGATGTGGTGATCGAAACTTGCGATACAGCAGTCCTCGTTCCACATCAAAGCGTACGATGCGATCGTCATCGTTCGTTCCAGTCGCTTCTTTCTGTGTAGAATACTCCCAGTATTTCTTCAATGAACTGTCCTCAGCTTGTTCCTTCTTCAACGTCTCCAATGTGACTTCATTCTGAAATTCTGGGACTCGTAACTGCTTTGGCAATGCTCTTGCTTTCTCTTTCATATGTCGGGTTTCCACAGCTGATGTCACATTCAACTGCTCTTCAGTACACCCCGCATCTTTCTCTGCGTTAATCAACAAGTCTTGTTCATGTACCTCAGTACTCTTGTCGAAGGATCTGGGCCGTAGTTCCACTCCAGATATATTTCCAATTACAAGGTCGTATAATGTTTCCTTCATGCAGAGCGCTTTCACTTTCCCTGTGAAGTAGTCCGTTCTGACTTCAATGATAGCGGTTGGCACTTTCCTCGTAGTTTTGTCAATCAGAATGCACAACTCATGCTTCCCAGTCATCTGATTCTTTTTCACCAGCCTCCTGGCTACAACCACTGACGAACATCCGGTGTCTCGAAGCACTTCGACCTGTTGATCTCCTACATAACCAATCGTTGTCTTCATATCAGTTCCGTATTTACCCGGTCTACAGGCTTCAGCTATGACGTGCGCTTTGCAACCACATCTTAGTTCGACATCTTCACCATCGGACAGATTTTTCAACGCCTGACCAGCATTTTCGTCACACCCTTCCTTGACCAGCGTTCCTTCTGGATCGGTTGAAGTTGCGGTCGTTTGGTGCGTTTTCTTATCACCTGCGGAAGATGCTGATTTATCTTTCTTGTTCTCAGCTTTTTTCTTCTGGTTCTGCCGTGCATTTCTAGGCTTCCAGGAAGTCTGCATTCCTGCTGCTTTATGTGACGTATTCATTCTAAACCGACATGAATTATAGGAGTGCCCGTATCGGTTACAAAAAAAACAAGGCCTATCAGTAGCCCCGTTACGTTTTTGGTCTTTCTTTCCAGCCCTCTCATTTTCCTTAGCGAAGTCTGGCTTGAGAAATTTTCCCTCTGTTCTTACTTCTTTCTCTCCATAGTCCGACTGGTATGGCTGTTTTGACTTTCCTTCGTGTGCCTCTATGTAAGTCTCCGCTAATTTAGCGAGTTCTTGAAGGTCTTTTGGCGCCCTTTCTCTCAAGAACAGCGACAATTCTTTGCTCACTACAGAGAGATACTGCTCCTTTACCAGCAAACTCTTCAGTCCATCAAAGTCTTGAGTGACTTTGGCGAGCTCAATCCATCTCATCAAGTAGCTTTCTAACCTGGTGATGAATTGTTGAGGCGCTTCTCCAGTTTCCGGTCTACAGTTATTAAACCGCTTGTGAAAGCCTTCTTCCGTCATCTGATATCTTTTCAGAAGAGCATCTTTCAATGCGTCGTAATCGTCGTATTGTTCAGGCGGCATACGCGCAAACACATCTAAAGCGCGTCCTTTCAAAAGTGCGGCCAAATAAACTGCCCATTCCTGTCTTTTCCATTTTCGAATAGACGCATATTTCTCAAATCTTCTCAGATAAGCGTCCATATTATCTTTGCCATCCTCAAATGGAGGCAGCTTTGGTCCTTTCCTCGCATTGACTGTAAAATCCGAGGTCCGCTCCTCTTCCTCCTCCTCTTCACCATCCTCTTCCGATGCTGCGTTTTCACTACCACTTCTAATACTAGACTGCCGTAGGCCTACAGCCTTCCCTTCGAGCTTAGCTTTCTCCAAAGCCATAGACTGCTCGTGCTGTTCCTTTTGCATTTCCAATGCTTGCTCGTGCGCCTCTGTTTTCATCTTTCTTTCAAGTTCCAATTTTTTCATGGCACATTCATCGGCTTCGGCTTTTGCTCGTCTCTCCAAATCTAAGGCTTCAGCTTTTGCCTGTCTCTCCAATTCAAACTTCCTCATTGCATTGGCTTCGGCCTCGGCCGTGGCCTGTCTCTCCAAATCTAACTTCTTCATGGCGTTTTCTTCGGCTACAGCTTTAGCCTGTTGCTCCATCTCAAACTTCTTGAGTGCAATTTCCTCTGCGTCGGCTTTTGCCTGTCGCTCCAATTCAAACTTGCGCATCTCTCTGTCAGCTGCTCTCTCTTCTCGCTCAAGAATCCGTTTCTGCCGCGCTTCTTCGTCAGTTCTGTGCTTTTCCACAAACTCAAGAAGCTCAGGCCCTTTCAAGCCACTCCTTTCGGCAAGTGCTATCAATTGCTCCATGTTGCAATATAATTAGCCGGCTGGGCTAAACTGAAACAGAATATCCCCTAAGCGACAAATGCTAGTCTAATCAGTCTAGATAATTATCTTAGACCTCACTATAGGCGACACTATAGAAGAAGTATGTTTACCTAAGTCTACAACAGATCTTTAAACAATCCCTCTGGCCTATTTTATGCAGCGTGAAACACCTACGCTATCCACACTTTGACGCTATCCTAGCATAAATTATCTTTAGCAATGCTTCAATGCGTTTAGCTAAATCGTTTAATCAGTGTCTAAATCCCCGTTTATTTCTATCGAGTCAAATAAAGCCTATGTTCCTAATACAACGACCATATCCTAAACAAACTCAACCATCCCACCTATGCTGCCACCAAATTGTCATGAGTTATCTTAAATGGCGAGTTAGCCCTAGCCTATTAAGGAAAGGGTGTCTAGAATATTGTCATCGAAATACTAGAAAACAAAGCATAAACTCGTTTAGAAAATTATTCAGATAAAAAGACAACTGAAATTAAACTAAAAGACATATACATATAGAGCAAAAACAGTATCGTTAATAGGCTACGCCTATAGCGCCCTAATCGATGGTCGTGCCCTCCCCCAGACCCCTCCCAACAAAACTTCGCCCCCACTCACGTTTCCGTTCGCATTGAGACAGTTCTGCAGGTGTGAAGAAGTCCTGTTACGCAGCGAAGGGCTTCGGTCGGCTCACTGGTCTGGTTGTCGTCTGGTTTTGAAGTCGTCCGTTGGTCCGTTCTCGAACCCAGCGTCGAGAATTCCAGTCCCGCTGGCGTTCCACCTACGACCGCTGGTCGCGTCTTGTAGAGGAGTGCCAGTTTCTTCCGGCACCACCCACCTCTGTCGTAGAAGTGGCGGAGAAGATTCCGCTCTCACAGACACCGCCCACGTCTAGCATAGACGTGGTCACGTGGTAGAGAAGTTGCGACGAAGTGGCGGAAAGCGACGGAGAAAATGGCGGGAAAGCGTCCGCCCCTTCTAGACCGTCCTCGTCTGGTAGTAGCACCGTTGTGCTCGGACTTCGCCTGGTAGCACCGTTGTGCCCAGTATTCACCTTCTTGCACCGTTGTGCGTTGTCATACGCTCGAGCCTCCTTCAGTAAAGTTCAGCGTGCAGCCCACTTGTCCACTTCGCATCTCCGACCGACGACTGATGACTGACGACTCGCCGACGACAGCTTCCGACGACTGACCCCCAGACAGTCCGTTCTCTTGCCTATATAGGCCTATCTGCCTTCCAGACAGATGACCTTTACCCCCGACACACCTTTTGGACCCAACGACCATCGTCGACCATCGATATAATTATATCAGCTATATCATTATAAGTATAGGCCTATATGCTATTGTCCAATTGTTATGTAAGCACATAGTATATACGATAAAACACAATATAGTAATAACGCATAGGTCTACAACAATGGGCCCAATAATATTTACAAGGGCAACTCGTGACAATCATCATCATCATCATCATCATCATCATCATCATCATCAGTTACAGGCTTACAGCTGATGGCCATTACCGATCGATGC
Source organism: Lumbricus rubellus (assembly GCA_945859605.1). NCBI lineage: Eukaryota > Metazoa > Annelida > Clitellata > Crassiclitellata > Lumbricidae > Lumbricus > Lumbricus rubellus. The sequence goes on along the minus strand of OX243823.1, from coordinate 30,966,215 downwards.
ATTGTTTTCCTCCAGAACTTTTCCGATGTCGAAAGCGTTCCGTCGAAGAATTGCGAATTCTTGCAATGCAATGTACATTCTACTGTAGTCTAATAGCTTCGCCACTCTTTGTTCTCTGGCAGTGCCAGTCCAAACTTCAGTGAAGAAGGTGGGCGATTCTAGTGACCTATATATACATGACATTGTATGTTATCACGCAGTGTCGTTAAACTAAAACCTTTACTACCACTGTATAAAGGATAAGATGTGATAGGCAACGACAAATGCTCTCCTCTTGTGCACACCTTTATTAGCGGGAAAATATGCCTATATTAGCGAAAGCAATTATTGCCTTACACACCGTCGAAACTGTTTTTGTTGCTGTTATACAAGGGGGAGTCACGATAAGCAATTAATGGGATCCCTAGCTTCCATCTTTTTCCAGCGGTGTTAGCGTAACATTGCGCATCTTGGTGCCACAAGCAACAAAAGAAAGATATTTTGATATCAAAAAGAAAGTACGAAAAAGTGTTTTATATGGTGCTAATCTAAAATGAGAAAAAGTTTCCTGCTTTTCCCTTTGGATGTACAATGTAGTCCAGGAGCAGCGGACCAAAATGTGGATACAGCCCATAATTTATAGCTAGCTGAATTTTGTAGGAGATGTGTAGGAATACGGGCAGAATGACATCCCAAAAGTGTCAAACAATAGGCTAACTGGACCGCACCCCGTCACTTACGATCCTCCTCCTCCTCCTCCTCATCATCATCATCATCATCATCATCATCATCATCATCATTATCATCATCAATACAGCTTATTGCCATTACCAACCGATGCCTTCTTTCCCTCTAGAACTTTTCCGATGTCGAAAGCGTTCCGTCGAAGAATTGCGATTACACGAAATCCCTATCATTCTACTGTAATTTAAGAGCTTCGCCACTCTTCGTTCTCAGGCAGTGCCAGTCCCAATCTTCTGTGAAGGAGGTGGGCGACGCTAATGATCTACGTTATCATGCAGTGTCGTTAAACTTAAACCTTTACTACCACTGCATAAAGGATGAGATGTGACAGGCAGTGACAAAATAATGCTCTCCTCTTGTACACACCTTTATTAGCATAAATAAATGTGCCTATATTAATCAAATCACTTGCCTTACACACCGTCGAAACTGTTTTCGATGCTGCTATACAAGATGGAGTCGCGATAGGCAATTAATCATTAATAATTGCATAATCAATAATCAATTAATAATTGCAAAAAAACAAAAGAAAGAGGTAAGATTTTAGAAGAAATTCTTAATGATAAAAGTTTAACTGTCTTAAATACTGGCCAACCCACATTAATACCTGCTATACACTCAAAAAATCGTTCAGTTATAGACATGTCTATTGTGACAAAGGAGTTGGCATTAAATTGTCAACATTATGTTTCTAATAATAGCATGGGTTCAGACCACTATTTGTGTAATATAATTGTAAATGAGGAGGTTGTAGTGGAACCAAACATGAGTATGCAAATGTGGAAATTGAAGAAGGCCGATTGGAAAGTTTTTAAGACAAATAGTCAATATTATTTGACTGAAGGTCTTATCGATGAAAATAACAATGAAACGTTCAAAAATATTGTAGAATCACTCACATTATTAGCTAATGAGACACTACCTTGTAAGAAAAATAATTCCAATAATAAATGTTACCAACTAAATAAGAAACGTAAACCTACCCCTTTTTGGAATAACAAATGCTCCGAAGTAATCTATAGTAGAAATAAAGCTAGAAACAAATCTACAAAATCAAAAGAATTGAAAGACTATATCGAATTTAAGCATCAAGAGGCAATAGTAAAGGTGACCTTAAAATCAGAAGCAAAAGCTAGTTGGGAAAACTATTGTTCTGAATTAACTGACCAAACTAAATTGGGTAAAGTATGGGACATGGCTCGACGGATGAATGGTATAACATCGTATAGTTCTATCCCAACCTTAAATTATAATGGATTACTTGCAGAAAATAATTTAGACAAATCTAATCTATTAGCGCAAATGTATGCCAAGACGAGTAGCAATACTAACTATGATCTTAAATTTGTTGAGCATTTAAAACGTGTAAAAAATGAACATAGCCCAATTCCATCAGATAATTTACCAGGTATAGCAGACATTGAGGCTCTTAATGAAAACTTCTCACTCAAAGAATTTAAAGATGCTATTCGAAATTCTAAGTGCAGTAAATCTCCAGGCGATGACAAAATTCCTTATAAATTTTTTAAACATCTGCATCGTAAAGCACTTAAAATACTGTTAGAATTTTACAATAAGATATGGACAGAAGGTGAATTACCAGAGGATTGGCACCATGCAATTATATTACCTCTTCTTAAACCAAATAAAAGTTCATCTAGTCCTGAATCTTATAGGCCCATCTCACTGACATCCACCATTTGTAAAATCATGGAGAAAATGATTACTAACAGATTACAGTGGTTTGTGGAGAAAAACAATTTGCTTTCAAAAAATCAGTCAGGTTTCCGAAAAAATAAAAGTACCATAAACCAGATACTTAAATTGCAAGATGATATTTTGAAAAAGTTTAAAAATAAAGAAGATGTACTAGCAATATTTATTGATTTTGAACGTGCATATGACATGCTCCACATTCCTACACTACTAAAAAAGCTCTTAAATATGGGAATCATAGGAAAAACATACAGATGGATAGCAAACTTTTTATCCAATAGAACATTCCGGGTCAATTATACTTTAGAAAATGGTACACCTCAAGGGTCCATTATATCACCCTTAATATTTCTGATTATGATAAATGACATTCCTCATGGGTTAGATGGGGTAGAAATGACATTGTTTGCTGACGATAGTTCCATTTATGCAAGTCATCGAGACCGTAGTAAATTACAGAAAAGAATTCAGTTATCCTTGAATGCAATTGATATTTGGTGCAAAAAGAACGGTTTTAAAATTTCTATAAGTAAAACTATAGGAGTTATGTTTACTAAGAAAAACAAGAGTTCAAACATTGAAATAAAAGTTGGGAGTAAACCCATAAAAATTGAAAAGACAGCTAAATTCCTTGGGGTAATTTTTGATCATAGGTTATCATGGAAACCACATATAGAATATGTTATTGCTAAATGTAAAAATCGTATGAATCTGATGAGAGCAGTATCTGGAAATCATTGGGGAGCTTCGAAAAAAGCTCTAATTCATATTTACCGGGCTCTTATTAGATCAGTAATTGATTATGGCGATGTAGTTTTTTCCTCAGCACCTAAATCATATCTAGATAAGTTATCATCTATACAGACTGAGGCGCTAAGATTGTGCTGCGGAGCTGCCAAAGGAACTGCAGCCTTAGCTCTTCAAAATGAATGTGGTGAAATGCCTTTGCATATGAGAAGATTGAAAAATTCCATAAAATTGGGTGCTAAAATATTGGGTGGTCCAAATCATCCACTCGGATCTGCTTATCAACCGCATTGGACGGATGAGTTCAGAACATATGGTCAAAAAAATCAATCCACTTACATTAGGACACATAGTTTTTTCTCCTCTCTTAATGTCCCTTTTCAATCCCCTACCTTTCCAACGAATCCCCCTTGGCTAAATAAAGACATTGATGTTGATATAACTCTTCACAAAGAAATAAGTAAGAAATACGACAGTCCTGAACTTTTACGTCTTATGTCATTAGAACATATAAATAAATATCCTACTTACACGCACATATATACAGATGGTTCAAAAGCTGATAATTTAGTCGCTGCTGCTTATACAATCCCTGCCCTAAACTTAGATAAACAAATTCGTATTTGTGACTATTCTAGCATATTTGCTGCGGAACTAACTGCTATTAAAGAAGTATTCTCCTGGATATCAGAAAGTGAAGACCAAGACCTTAAAGACTTTGTTATATTTTCTGACTCTTTAAGTGTTCTGACGTCTATTAAGAATTCGTTTACAAAGTCCCGTCCAAACCTATTACAAGAAACAATAAGAATCTTTAATCAAATTAAAATTAGTAAAGTTCTTTTGATCTGGATCCCGAGTCATGTAAATACACGGTGATTCATTAAAAAACGTCCCACTGCATATTTCACTGTAACTCCGTCAAATGTCATGCTATGTGAAATAAATTTTAAAGGAATACAGAGGAGTTATTTCTAAACATTCTGAAAGTTAAAGTTTGTGTTCAAATTGACCCCCTTTGGCAGCTACGCATGCGCGAAAACGAGTACGCCTGTTTGACTGATTCATCAATGATGCGCTGATCCATCTCATCCCATGCCTCCACAATTCGACTTCGCAACTCACTGACATCACATATTCGAGATCTGTAGACCTTCTCTTGCATGACACTTCATATCTTATAGTCCACTGGATTTAAATCAGGGCTGTTGGGTGGCCACAAAGTAGGCGGGAGGAAATCAGGTGTTTCAGTTTCCAGTAGCGCAACAGTGCCCCGTGCTCTGTGCGCAGGAGCGCCATCCTGCTGGAAGATTAAATACTCATCGGTAATGTCACGAATGTCTGGTAAAAGGCCCTGTTTTAGTAGAACATCTCTGTGATATTGTCCATTGATCTTAACGCCCGGTTCGATGAAATGGATAATTATGTTCGTACGACCGTGTGCAGAGACCCCGACAGATACGGATTTGCCGAAAATTGGTCGATTCCGCAAAAGACGATTTACTGGAACGTCCCTCTCCTGTGTACCGGCAGATGCGTGATTGTGAACAGTCTGATTGTTACTGGGTGATGCCAGAGTAAACAATTTCTCACCAGGAGGCTAAACCAGATTAAATTGACCAGGTTTGCATGATACAACCTCAGTGACTGATAGGAACGTTGGATATTGCTTGTGTCTCGAGATTATCGTGACGTCATTAGTTTCGTCATCCGCGTTACGTCATTATAGCTCTGAACGTGACATAATGTATATAGCACTTGGCTAGATCATCAAGCTTCATTATTCTGAAATTTCATTAAATTTGATGGTCATCCACATGAGTTATGCCAATTTATATATGGGACGTTTTTTAATGAATCACCGTGTATATTAGGCAATGAGAGAGCGGATGCTTTAGCAAAGCAATCACTGACTATGCCAATTATTAATTCAACAAAATATTTAGAATTGCAAGAAGTTGCTTCAATTGTAAAATTGCATGTAATTGAGAAGTGGCAGATATACTATGACAGTGATCCCAAGGGCCATCACTATAAATATATATCTCCAGTTGTGAACACAAACTTGAAATTTACAGACCTTGATAGAAAGAAGGAGGTTCAAATTTCAAGATTAAGATTAGGAAAGGTAAATCTAAATGAAAGACTCTATCTTATGAAAAAGCATGAAAATGGTCTTTGTAATTTATGTAAAGTTCCAGAGAACATAGATCATTTATTATTAACTTGCAAAAAAGAAAATATCTCTACCACTTTAAGAGATTCCTGTGTTTCTTTTAAAGTAGACTTCAACATCAAGAATTTGCTTGATAATGGTTATATGCAAAGTGTTGTTTATAGGCTTATAAACCAGATAAATAAAGGAAAAATTGTATAATCTCCGTCATTTGTAAGACAGTGTAGAAATGTGCAAACACCATTTTAGTCTAGGAAGCATTGCTTTATTTCTGAATGTTTGTTGTTATTTTTGATGTTGTTTGATTTTGTCGTAAATTGTGTGGGCTAAATTAAGAAATAGAACAAGATTCGTACGTTGGTTGATCTACAGAGTTATAGAGACATTGAGTAACATATTAACAGTTTTGAAACATAGTTGTTTAGTATAACAAATATGATAAAAAAATTAATTTGTGTGACAATGTATTCTGTTGTTTTGCTATTATTGATTGTCATGCAATTGTAACATGATTGTGTGGGAATATATTTTGTCATCATTGCTTTTGTTACAGCAAAACTATATCTAATAGTAACCTGTTTAAGAATTTCTTTTAATAAAATGTAGAAGTTTTGAATCAAATTCGTATTAAGAATGGTAATCAAGAAAATTATGTGACATTTCTTGCATGTGACAATTACTGCAGTACATAACTGAATTTCCTAAGCAAAGGTTTTAACATAACTTGAATTGTTGATGTTATTAACTGTTAACCATTTTGCTCTCAAGCAATGAACACTAATGACATTGAAAACTAATATTATGTGATAGCTATGGCCACGAACATTGATTTTGTTATGACAACGTTATATGGTGTATTTTGAACGCCATAAATTCACTATTACTGTCCTGTATAAGCTGTAAATTGTCGTCAACGGCCTTAGATGCCATACGACGACGTTAAACTTTGGTTAAATAAATAAGGCAATTAATCGGATCCGTAGCTGCTATCATTTACCAGCGGTGTTAGCGTAACATTGCGCATCTTGCCGCCTGTCGTGGTTATATTAAATGATTATCAAATTAAACACTTGCTATGCATGTATAATTATTAATTATAGGTAGAAGTTAAGCTAGGCAATTTAATTGGCGAGTTTAGGTAATATGTGTGGCAACATATAAAATATTTATGCATAAAACCAATGACTGCAGCAAAGCGCGTTAACGAGTGGTCAAGGTTACCATGCCAACAAAGGACGCTAAGCTTATTCGTGATTGGTGCAAACTGGAAACGAATGACGTGACGAGTTAAAAATGACGTCAGCGAAGTGGACGTTGAGTTTTGAACTCTATACAGGTATATCTGGAAATGGTGGTTGGTTCGCTGCGGTGATCCATCTAAAGTTGTGATTTCCAGAGTAGAGACGAAGGTAATTGAACTGTTCGGACTATCAACCGACAGTTCAAAGTATTGTGCATTAAGTGCAACGAAATTCGAATGAGAAATTTGCGTTGATGCATAATAATCATCGTGTGAAGTGTGAGACACTTGCGAAGATAACGAACTCTTAGGCAACGGTCTGAAGAGTCGTGTAATTTGAATCGGCTAGAGAACAGCTGATCGGTGTGTGAAGTACGACGGACGTTTGGGTCAACTGGAGAAGAGCTGTGAGGTGAATGCGACGATTCATCTTGTGTGCAACTGATTCACGGCAAGATACGAGTAAGGCGATTGGTGTGGTTGCTTCCATGACTGCATTTCAACCGTCTGATCAACATTCTTGACTGCGACGATTAGACGACGGAGAGAAGCCGAAGACTTTCGAGTTTCATACAACTCGACAGATAAGCGCAAATATAATATTTCCTAAGTAACTCGCCACACTAGGTAAATAGGATTGTTATTTGTTTGTGCATTTGAATGATATTGAATAACTTTATATTATATATATTTCATAAGAACTGGGAGTTTGTTGAATTTAGAAGAATTTCTTGAGTCAGTTAAACCCAACCGATCAACCACTAGGATAAAAAGTGCCCTTTAACACAAGTAAAAAGATAGAGATTTTGATATAAAAAATAAAGTATGAAAAAGTGCGATGTAGTGCTAGTTGAAAATGGAAAAAATGTTTTCCTTCTCTTAGGATGTAGTCCAGAAGCAGCAAACCAAAATGTGGATATAGCCGATAGCTGGATGAATTATTCAGGAGAGGTGTAGGAATACGAGTTGAATGACATCTCAAAAGTGCCAAACAATCCTCTTGGACCTTGACTTGGCTTAATCTGGACCGCACCCCGTCACTTCGGATCATCTTTTTTCTCAATAAAACGAATATATATCTATATAAATAAAAATGAAACTTTCCAACAGTTTGCAATGAGTGTTCTCGAAAACTGACGGCCCAATTGCTTTGAAAATTTTACAAAACCTTCCATTCCAATAGAACCGCGTTGTATTATGCTTTTTTCCGAAAAAACCGCAATCTTTTCCACAAAAAGAGAACTTTGAAATCCGTTCGACCGCCATTTGCAAATTATACACTTCCCAACGTCCATGAGGGTTGCCAGATTTCGGAAACGTTTTTGTCGCGACATCACGTTGTAAAGTCGCCCAAAAGTCGCGAGATGACCAACTTCGATCAGGGTTGCCCAAAAGTCGACCAAAAGTCGCGATAGCGCATATGTCGCTGTCGGGAAGTAACGGTGTGAGGGAGGAAAGGAGGGAGCTGGACGAAGAGGGAGGGATGGGACCGGAGGGGAGGGATGGAGAAGGGAGGGATGCAGGGAGGCAGAGGGAGGGATGGAAATGGGACTGAGAGGGAAAGGGCGGACGGGTAGGGGAGGAAGAGGAAAGGGAGGGCGGAAGAGGGGGACGGGCGAGAGGAGGGAACGGGGAGGGGCGGGGGATGGCGAGGGGAGGACGGTCTTTTCTGCCACAGCAACGCGTGGCCGGGTACAGCTAGTAATTATATATATATATATATATCATCAGTCCCAATTTTCTGTGTAGGAGGTGGGCGACGCTAAGATCTTTGTCATCGCGCAGTTTCGCTAAACTGAAACTGCTACTACTGCTACTGCGTAGAAGCCTTAATTAAGTGAAACTGCGACAATTACTGCGTATACGGAGGAGATTTTAGGATAGTGGATGACAAAATAATGCTTTCACTCGCTTACACACCTTTATTAGAAAGGCGAATGTGATAATTATGTATTAACCCGAAAAATTGCCTTAGACAGCGTGAAAACTGTTTCAATTGCTTCTATATAAGAGGAGTTGTGACTAAAAAGAGTTAAATTGAGTATAACTGCCGAGCAATAGAGCTCATTCAGTTAGTCTGGGACAATACCAAGCTGACACTGCCGAACCAAAGTAGCAATCCTATTATAACCAATGTGTTGCCGGGTAGTAAGTCAGTGTAAAGACACTACGCTGGTAAGTTGCAAACGCACGCCAGTCTGTTTTTATTCGAACCTCCGTGTACCGTCGTTTTATTAAATCAGTGGCCGTTGACGTCAAATTCTTCTTCAGGTTCTCTGTCTCTATAGCCATATTCGAATGCAAAATGTCGCCACTCAACCCTCCATAGTGTTGAGTTTGTTGTAACCCTCCTCCATCATCCAGTCCATGCAGCATCATCTGGCTCAGTCTTCCTCTTGTTCTTTCCACTCCAGTTTTTCCTCAATCACTTTTCTTAGCCGACAATCTTCTCTCAGCGTGTGTCCAATTCTTTTTTCGTATCTTCCTCTTATCGTTCTGATCAGTTTTCTCTCTTCTCCAGCTCTTTTCAGCACTTCTTCGTTTTTTTATGCTCTGTCCAGCTGATCTTCTCCATTCTTTTTATATCCTCATTTCTCGTCTTCCCACCGACAGTACATACTCATCATTATTTTTATCTGGCGGTAATTTGAACCACAACCTGTCGACTAATAGTTCACGATGATAACCACTAGCTCATGGTCCACATGGATACACGGTATACTTTGTTAGATGTGGTTGAATATACTATAGGTTCATAATTATTATAACATACACAGTTTCGTAGGAATCGATGTTTAACCCGAAAGGGTTGTTTACAATCAATATGCACACATAATTATATTATTGGATAGGGTGCTAAAATTTGTGTAAAGTATTTAATTATTTATACAGTCAGCAGTCAGGCTCCGTGTGCAAAAAAATTTATTTACACATGATCGACAGGATATATATATATATATATATAGTTATATATACACGTATATATATAAATTATATAGATCCCGTATAGCACTATATTCTATGGAACAGTGTTTTTTAATCCGTATACAAATTTGCCCATATTCAAAGAAACCAGAAGTAGATTTTACGTTCATCGTTACTTTCTGTTTCTTCTCCATTCAAAAGAATCTCCGACTGATTCTTTCACCAGCCGAAGACGCGCGGACGCCCTGAGCGATAATAGACTGTATATTATTCCATCAGACCGGAAGCACGGGGATCGGATTAGTTACGCCGTGTGAACTCATTCGTCGTCCGGTCTGTCGTTACGTCTGCTTCAATAACTACTTCTACAAAATATGTGTAAGACTTTGGCGTGCCACGGTGTGTGTTTGTGTTTGTGTGTGTGTGTGTCTGTGTGTGTTTGTGGTGATAGTTAACACCATGGTTTTTTTGCGTGCAGTTGTACTCAAAACGTGCACTTGCAAATGAATTTGTGCAGTTGTAAAGCAATCGTGTGCATTGAAAATCATTAGAAAAAGGAAAAAGGTAACTGCAGCCGATTGACCATAGCGGAACGAAATGGAACGGTTGTGCAGTAAGAAAAATAAACCGAAAGTCGAAATTTGGGGTGAATGACTAAAAAAAAGGTCGTCAGAAATTTTCCCACTAAAGGCACACCAGAAATCATAGGCGTGCGAGGCGGGGGTCCAGAGGGGGCAAATATTCTTCAGATAGGTACATTAATTTTTAGTTAGGCCGACGTGAGGCTCCGTTATGACGCATAATCCTTAATTAAATTCGTGTAATTACCCAGAACTGTCAATATAGGCCTACAATATACAGGATAAGTGCATAATTATTATAGTTGTGTTTGGATAGGGCACATAGATTTCGGAAGACTGTGCGAAATCATGCGGGACAGTAAAACCATTATCTCATAAATGTCAAGTGCGCTACTTAAAAGTTAAGATGAATCCTATCTGGTGTAATGGTGTGCTAGAGTGCTAGACATTTAGGCGTCGTGTCTGGCAGGAAAATTAATTTACATCAGACATCATTTGGGTGACTTGTTTGATTATGTCTCATGCCAGTTCTAGTTAATTTTTTTGCATTATTTATTTCTGTTCATTTAATTGCCTCTTTACGTCAATTTTTAATTAATTAGTTATTTAATATTATTTGCACAGAAATCATATGCTAAGTCTTCAAAAATTAGATTTCGCAGACCGAAAATAGTATTTAAAAATACAAAATAATGATATACATAACAAAATGCTGCTAAAACACCTTCATTTCGGTTTACTCTAGTGCTATATATAAAAATATTATAGCACTTAGTCTGTAGGATCATAAAATAATGTAATAATAAAATAATTATTTCTAACTCAATCATGATGTACATAATTATGTAATCACCAAGGGGATTTCATTTTGAAACTCTTATTTCTATGTGGCGTTTTACAATAGATTATAATAGATCAGCCTCCGAATCCCTAAGTCAGTTGATTCGGTTGATTGTCGGCTTGCTCAAGGTCGAGTAAACACCCCCACCCACCCCCTCCACCCAAATGAAATTCTGGCTACGGCCGTGATTAAGATAACAGATTAGTAAGCGTCATATTGAGCTATTTTCAGACACAATAAATAGTTCACACTCCTTATTTTCATTGCATAAGCTTATCTTCAATAAGCATGAAACATCTTCCTCCCTTTCTATGTCTATCTGTCAGCCAATCTCCTGTGCGCGTGTGTCTGCCAGTCTGCCTACCTTTTATCTGTCTGTCTGTCTGTCTGTCTATTTGTCTGAATATATGTCCTAGTCCACTGTGGCATATCGTGCTCGGCATGTACGCGTAGCTGATATCTTCATTAAGCACGCATCCGCCTCTTGATCTAACCTTCTTGATGTTTATCTCTGCTCAAGGCAACGCCATAGCCATGATTTTGTTTCGGGGGTGTTTCCTCGACCTTGAGCAAGTCGAAAAGCGGTCGAGTCAATACGTACACTACACTGCAGAACAGTTGCATGTATCACATAATTTCGTATTAAACTTTTTGGGCAGAACACTTGCATGTGGCTATAGCTTACGACATAATTTCGTATGAAATTTTTTGTTTCTTTTAACCATCACGCATCACTGAGCACTTATCCCAAATTATTAAGAAATCATGACTTGTGATCATCTAACTATTCCCCTCGCAGTTCCTCCGCCACCTCTTCATCGCGCACAGAGAGTTTTGTGTCATCTGCAAACTGACTCCACAAGGAGTGAACCAGTGACTTGCATTTACCGAGGACATGAGAAAATCTAAATACCAGTAAACTTCTAATAAAGCTGCTAGCGTGACACCCATGTCGGGTATAAAATACCTGCCCAAGGATGAGGTATCGAGGAAACAAACTGGTCACCCGCCTTCGTATGCCGATCCAAACAAAATGAACACGTCATACCCCCATAAAAATTACTATGAGATCGCCGAAGGACCCTTGTGATTAAGATTCGTTGAAATGGATGTTTCATCTTTTTCATAATAGCCATCGGAGATCTGCATTTAAAAGACATCGTAGATTTGTTTGCTTACAATACTTGCTTACAGGATCTAGCTTATCAAAACGGCGATTAAAGTTATTCCTATAGCCATTAAGAGTCACATTTAAAAGGTGTCTAAAAGAAATCGCTTTAACAACTGTAGACAAAGTGCATGAAAGAAGTGAATGCCCATGCAGCGGGCCAGTATCTTAGGACGATGTTGCATGATGGGCTGTCAAGCGACATGTCGGGTATAAAATACCAACTCAATGAATCATATGCCGATCAAAAAAATGAAGTGGTCATGCCCCCATAATTATGGGATGGCCGTAGGACTCTTGTGATTAAGATTAGTTGAAATGGATGCTTTATCTTTTTCATAATAGCCAACAAGATCTGCATTTAAAAGACATCGTAGATTCACTTGCTCAGAGGACATAGCTTATTAAACCAGCCATTCAATTATTTCTTATAGCCATTTAGACTCAAATTAAAAAGGTGTCTAAAAATCGCTTTAACAGCTGTAGCCGAAGTGAAAGATCTACATGTAATCGTAGTGGCCTCCACCATGCCATGTGGTATACATATAATTATAACAAATATGTTATATATTCATTATATATATATATATATCACATCGACTAAAAGTTCGCAAAGTGAGGGACGTGATACATTAACCGAAGTCAACAGTGTGTTCATAAACATAAATTCTGTGATGAATTTGCATGTCAGACCGGATACTAAAGAGAGAACTTCCTGCATTGATTATCTACTTAAAACTCGAGTTGTTTGTTCAATTCATGTAGGTCCACCGTATACCCTCTGCGTCAAACCGTTTCCACTTAGTGCTCTATTACATTGACGACAATTGTGTGTGTGTAGGCTTGTTAACACATGTACTTCATTGTCGAAACGGATATCAGCAACAAAAATATTTAATTGTTCTTCTGTATTTGCACGTACCACATCGTCCATGGAAAATTTGAATCGATAGATGAATAATTAGCGATTTGCTTTCGATGCGTAACGATATCTTATGACCTTATTTGACAGCTATTTGATACAATGACTCGGAAAACACCAATTATTTGAATTATTATTTATTATTCAACAGTTTAACGACATCTTATAGCTACAAAGGCTGTTGACGTCTTTAAAGTTACGGTATCAATATATTTCAGTTCACTGTTGTTTAAATGTTCCGCAGTTTCTGTCTTTATTGTCTATCTGTTTTCTTTTCATTGTTCTTTCTGGAATTTGTATGATGATCTATGTCCATGGCGACAGTGTTCATAAGGTGGTTGCTGTAGATCCTCTTTGATGCATTGGTCATTATTTAGTGTCACTATTTAACATGCATGCATATATTTAACTATACATTCATTTCCTGATTTTTATTTTATTTATTTTTAATTAATACATATATAAGCAAATAGATTAGATATTAAACATTTATATGAAAATCAAATCATTCAGCCATCATCTATAAGCTTAACAATAATAGCAAAAATCATTTTATTCAATGCCTATTTAATCTATTACAGAATTAGTTAACACAGACACATACACACAAACACATACACACACACAAACACACAACAAATACAACTAAAATTATAATTCATATGCAATACTTCTTACATAATTTTTCCATTAGTTATGGTCATAAGTATATTATAAGCTTCAAGATAAATATCTTGATTAGAGAATATATTTTTAACAGTACATTCCACTTTTTTCTCTACACATTTTTTAAGCAGTAGGATTGAAATGTCATTCTTTTTACAAGCAAACAGCACATGTTCGATTGTTTCAGGCACTTGGCATTTAGAACAAAGGTCTGTTTGGCTTTTACCTATCACTTTCAACCAGGAGTTAGTAAGGGCATGCCCCATTCTAAGTCTGGTAATTTGAACTTCTCTTTTTCTTATGGAGTCCATAAATTTTATATCAGTTGATACCAAAGGTTGGATCGATTTATAAAAACGCCCTTTTCGTTCATTGTCGTATTCAATTTGCCATAAATTAATAACATATTTTTTAATTAACGAATAGATTTCCTTTAATTCCAAATAATTTGTTGAATTGACCTCCTCTAATTCTTGCCCTTTCTTTGCTAGGGTGTCTGCCATTTCATTTCCAGATAATCCAATATGACTAGGGATCCATGCTATGATTATACTGCTGCTTTTAAGTTTATTAACATTATCTATAAACTCCAGAAATAAATTAGGCCGTGAACAAGACTTGTTTTCTTTTATAGATGTGGCCACACTTAATGAATCAGTATATATAATATACTTATTTGCATTTGCAGTTTCATTCACATTTTCATTTTGGATAATCCATTTTGTCGCTTCAATAATGGCCGTTAATTCAGCAGAATAAATTGAGGAGTTATCTGCTATCCTATAAACGTTGTGAGAATTCATGGAGGGTACATAGAAAGCTTATTATTTGAATGTTATTTGAATTATTTGAATGTTACCGTAATCGCCATGATATAAAGTTACAAGAAACAAGTTAAAGGTGTCTAAAGCACTCAGAAATGCGTTTATTTACCGAATATTTTTTACTCAATGCTTTAAGTACTGCTTTTTTATAAGTCATTTATTCTAATTTGTTTCTAACGCACTCAGTGTCAAGTAATCTTGTGAGCTTTAGCGAGATTTGTTGTATATTCGATTGTTCAATTATTATCAGAGGAAGTATTCTGCGGATTGCAGCAATTGACCTATCGAAGGATCATCTGGATCTCATCCTGATCTGGGATCTAACTCAGATCTTCAGCCAAGATCGGATCGAAATCTCCTCTTCTCAAGTCCACCATTGTAATCTGGATCGATGTCAATTCCCTTCGATGAGCCGACCAGTTTCCGAAGACGTTCCTCACCATCGGAGCTCGAAGGAGACAGAGGAAGTCTGTTGTTCCAAGATTCCAAGGTCAAGGACCTTTTCCGTCCAAGGTCACCTCTGAAGGCGTAGCGTCTCTTTTCGTCCGCATCCAGTAATTCGGGCGACCGCTTTCCCAGGTCTCCCCGAAATGCGTACTTCCCTCTCTTCGGGTACGACCCTCTTTCCTCCGTCTCTTCCATGCTATCTCCTTCTTCTCCTTGTTCTCCATACCCGTAGTCGACCTTGAACCTCTTTCCAAGATCAGCTCGAAACGAGGACTTGGCTCTTTTACGGATGTCCATCCATCTCTCTGAAGGACTTTCCTCCTCCACCTGCCTTTCCAACTCGCCAACCGCGAACCTCTTTCTCCTCACGGATCCATCCTTCGACCCAGTCGCTTCTTCGTACCTCGCCTCCTTCAGCTGTTCACCATCATCGTCCTTGAAGTCTGGATGCATCGGCAGCTCGTACTTCCATCCTCGTTTATCAAGGTCTGGCCGGAAGGATGTCTTCGAGCCGCGTTTGCCCTCCAACCGAGACCAGTCCACGGAGAACCTCTTCCCAAGGTCCGCTCTGAACGAGCTTCGACGTCGTTGGGGGACTGGTCTCACTTCCGGTGGTGACGTCAGATCAGTTCCGGTTCCGTCGTCACTTCCGGTGGTGTCTCTGGTCGGATCGAAGAGAGTGTTCGGGTCTTGAGGAACGTCCAAGGATGATTCCAAAGCAGATGACTGGTCAGCTAGGATAGTCAAGGTCAAAGAACTAAGTAAGAGAAGAACGATCAGGTAGATCGGATCGCAACTTCTCGACTTCTAAAAGACAAAGAGCAGAAAAAATGACAAAATATTACAATGTGCAATGCAATACGAAACAATGTAATAAAATGAATTGTAAGTAGCTACGCAACGGTGCAACGCAAAGCTAGTCCTGCTTTGGTGTCAGAAGGAATCGAAGTTTCGGGATAGGTGGGTTGACAAATGACAACCGTTCGAGGTTTTTCCCCCATATCGCAATCTTTTTCTTTGGGGTATATATAATTATGTCTCTATTATGTCTGTCTTATGTTTTTTCTGATGACTTTTTAACGTTTACTCTATTTCAGACGTTCATCTGAGGATGAACTATTCGTCTAAGCAAGTAAAACAATACATCTGTAAAATTTTCCATCATATGTTTTATGGGGGAATATCATTCCTGGTGAGAGGGACTTCCCAGAGATGTTTAGACTAAACACTCAACATAGCCTTCAACCACACGACGACTAAGTAACATTATGAGACACCTTTTTTAGATATATTCCAAACTTATATAAACTTTTAAAGAGCTCCTTTTACCAGTGAATGGCTTATGAATAGATGAAAATCGATCGATCGTCAATATAGTTTTAAATGGCCTACAATTATTGTCTAACAACATTTACACCTAACTTTGCACAATCTGCACTCTGATAGTGCCAGTCCCATGCCTGGAGAGGGGAGCGAAATGTCATTGCAGGTGGGGAGGACTTTCCCCACTCCCCAGAGATGCCCTGTAGCGCTTTGGATAACACGCTGACGTAGAGAGCGAGAGGTAACGAGTTCGCGCCCCGTAGGGCGGACATGCTTTGTAGGCTGCTATTAGCACCGGTTATTGCAGGCTGTCTGTTCTGTTAGTATAATAGTTAAGATTTGTGTATTCTGTGATCTGAGTTCCTGTAAATTGTTTCAACTGCATAGTTCAAATCAAATCAAATCATTTTATTTGGCAACCAAATAATCAAGAAAACAAGAACAAATCGAATCAAGCATCAAAGAGAACAGAGTTAACAAATATAAAAAAGCAATACTTAACTAATGATGCCAAAAGTTGGAATTTGATTGCACAGGGGACCCAAAAGGGTCTTGCAACCCCGCTAGGCGAGTCCCCTGGGCGGTAGCATCAAGATGATGATGGCCATTGAGTTGCCATAGAGTGGTTCTGACATAGTTTATGAATCAAAATAACTATGGAAAAAAAACAGCAAACACCTTAACTAAAGCACAGTTACACATCGATGATCAAAGAACTTGTTGTATGAGGTTTAGGCACGGAGGTCATTGGATGGTCGAGAAATACACAAGTACATGTAGTAGGGATTTATAATCTAATTTAGGTCGCCACCAAATTTACTCAATGCGGGAGATAGGATAAATTAGTCGCAACGTGCCGGGATAATTCAACAGTTAATGTCGAGTATCAGGGAACGTAAACGTAACTTAAAAAGACAAAGACTAGGCAGCAGTCTAATGGAAATAGGAATCACATTCCATGTTTGAACTCCACTGTATTTAACAGAGAAGCGTCGAGTGTTTGTGTGGGCATAGGGCAAATGGTAAGAATCAGCGTGTCTGGTATGGTATGAATGCACCTCAGTAGTATGTAGTATGCAGACTATTACCGGTTGCGTTCTGTCAAACGGATTGTTGAATTTAAAAAATTATTATCTTCTGACAGAGAATCAACAAGGAATCTGTTCTGCGACAGCCAACAATCGTTATTATTATTATTATTATTATTATTATTATAATCCCTCAGGTGTCAGGTGTATTATTATTATTATTATTATTATTATTATTATTATTATTATTATTATTATTATTATTATAATTACAAATGATTACTAATTATTGTTTAAAAACTAGTCCGGAATTGTCAAGCCTCGTCTTCATGCTTTGAACAGAAAGAGCCTTGGAAGGCTATTATTATTATTATTATTATTATTATTATTATTATTATTATTATTATTTTTTTTTTTTGCGCCCGAGGTAGTAAGGATCCCTCAGGCTAAAAGTGTAAAAATAAAAATTAAAATCAGGTTATAGGTTCTCGTCTCCAACGTGCTCAAAGGTGCCTTTAAATGCCACGGCGTTAAATCGTTGCGTGCACACTGACAAACGCTGGAAAAGGTGCAGTGTCTCACGGGTGTCGCCCGTTGCCTCTGTCATGCGGCGGCCCAACTCTTGTAGGAACTCTAATCCTGTTCGGTTTATGGGGCCAAGTGATTCTATGGCCACTGGGATGAATTCGTGAGTAGCGGGGAGGGATGCATACTTGGTGCTTTTTCGTTCAGCAGCTTGCTCCGCCGCTCCACCCGCTACTGTCGACGTCAGATGAAGGTACGACGACGCGCACGTGTGGATTGCTGTTGCATCCCATGCAATGAATCTGCCTCTTGTCCATGGGACCAATGTGGCTCCATCTGGTCTTTTGCCATCGGTGCGGCTCAGTCCTGACGGTTCCTTTGAACTTGGAATATCCGCCTTCGACAGGGCTCTCCAGATGATGTCATTTAGCGCAGCGTGTCGCGCTGCCCTTCCCATCGACCTTCTGCAGACCAGTCCATGATGACCACCTGGATCTGCGATCTCGCCACACTGGCACCCATGTGATGCACAAAGAGTCAGACCAAGGCGGAATCCCACAGCAACCCTAACCGCCTCATTGCTCAACCCAAGGCCGCATGCAGCCAAGGGGATGGTCCCGAGCCAGTCTCCGGCGTGTGCAGCTGACAATGCTCGAAGTCTTGCCTGGCTGAGTGGATCATCGCATCTGTTCGAAATCTTCATCTTGTCACTGTCGATAAGCGGTCGATCCCAGGTCTTCTGTTCTGTCGGGATAGGCTCCATCACTGCAGGAAGCGAGTCTTTGCGAGCTTCCATCATCTCATCCCGGTATGCATCGCTCCACTCCTCCGCGACCAGGATGGCACCCACGAGTCCGGCGGTCGACGCAGCTGACGCCAAATAGGCTGATGATGCCAGCATCGATATCCGCCTGATCCCAAGGCCTCCATCTCTGATCGGGAGCGAAGCCTGCAACCACTGCATGTCGCTCAGCTCGTTGTTGATGATATTCTCCAAACCTGTCTTCAGTTGGTGGTCCATTTCATCGAGTAATGGGTGATTCCAGCACGGGGAGGTTCGCAGCATGTAGGTCATTTTTGCTGCCCCGAAGCACGATCTTAGCAGCAGCAGTGCTGCTTGTGCCTGGATATCCGTCAGATCCTTCAATACTCGATCCAAGGTGTTGCTATGCTCTTGAAGAGACTCGTCCAGCGCCTTCCCTCTGAAGAGCGGGGCACCGAGCAGAGTCAATTCATCCCGATCCCTTCGACTGAAGTGCTCGAATTCCACCTCCTTCACCTCGGTCTTAGAAAAGATTTCACATTTATGTCTGTTGAGTGAAATTCCGAGTGTGGCCTCCAGCTCTTCGATCCTTGCCAGGTCCAGACGAACCTCGTCCACGCTCCCACCCAAGGAGAGGTCATCCAAGTAACCCAACTTGAACGGGGATTATTATTATTATCCTTTTAATATCTTTGACAAACAACATCAGACACATAAAGCACGATAAACAACAATTATTATTATAAACAACAATTATTATAATTATAAACAACAATTATTATTATTATAATTATTATTATTATTAGCCTATATTAAACAATGCACAAAGCCCGTCCGCCACTCACGACTAAGCAACATTCCGAAACACCATTTTATGAGAGACTAGACAAATATATAAGCTTTAAAGAGCACCAGTTATTGGCTAGGACGAAGATCAAGAGTTCTAGACTATTGAAACTGATCAATTGTCAATATTATATTGATTTCTCCACAGAAATGAACTAATTCTGTCTTGACCATAATCAACATCTAACTCCGTAAAAGTCCGTAGTGCCAGTCTCAAGATGGAAAAAGGAGGAGGGTCACGGTATGTAACTTTGCCATGATCTCAGTGGAAGACTTAGATGCCAGTCCATCCCGTCTTTTCCGGAAAAAGATAATTGTAACTTTATCTCTAGAGTACTATTCAAAACATTTTTAACCTAGTAAACCTAGATCCAATTTTTAACCTAACAAACTTATGGATCAATTAATATGAATTCAAGCAAAATATTTGTTTATGTTGCATATATGGACTGAACTTATATATAAAACCTTTGTAAAAGTAATTGTATGTAACATGCTGCGTTCTGCCAGCCTGAAGTTTTGATTAAATGAAAATTGATTGATTGATTGATTGATTGATTGATTGATTGATTGATTGATTGATTGATTGATTGATTGATTGATTGATTGATTGCAGGACTGCACATCGAGCAACGCAGCTTCTATTCTGTTTCTGTTGATAAAGTTGTTTTACTTGTTTGCGATGCAAATCGTCTGAACGCAGAAATTGCGGTGTCCTTGGCTCCTCTAGGTCTGCCTGGGTTCCTGCCAAATTCGGTGTTCCTAAGGGTTCTGTGCTTTGTCCATTGCTTTTCATCTTGTGTACGCGGCCTTACTTGAAAATATCAGGCAAATAATCACATACTTTTTTCTGAGATACCTTTAAACTGCGTCTTCTAGCTCAATATCATGACGAATATCGTTCAGACAAAAGAAATAAAATAAATAAAATGAAAATACAAACGAGCTGTATTATGCCAAACAAAGTTTTCGAGGGCAACGGCCTCTGTTGTCATAGGCTCTCGTCAAATTTGGATCCATCCATACACAAATAATTCATCTCAGAACTCATTAATTTAAAATTAGTGACCAATGAGAAAGCACTAACGTATTCAACGAAGAACTAGCGTGTATTGATACATGGATGGATGGATCCGATTTGACCAGGATCTATGACAACAGCGGCCGTTACCCTGGACAGAAATTTGCTTGGCATAATTATTACAGCACTTAATTATTTTATTTAGCTTTTGCAGAACGCGTCCAGCCACTGAACAGCAGCCTCGTCAGCCAATGTAAGGCGGCTAAACCACCCGGGAAGCGAGTTGTTTTGCAGTCATTTACGATGTGTGACATTGTCTGGATTTCACCACAGCTACACAGTGGGTCCGAAGCCTGTCTCCATCGAACCATGTTAGCAGCACCAATGCCCACGTGGCAGATCATGGCTAGGGGCCAGACAGAATGCACGACCACGAGAGAATGGTTCACAACATCAGATGCCAACCATTCAGCACACCAGGCCGATATAGCTCTCATGTCCTCCGCTGGTGGATTTAAGCAAATGGGTCGTCTCGAAAGAAGACGAACATTCGGGTGGAACACAATGTCCGTATATACACGGTGTCCCAATTGAACTGATACCCTTTTTGTTTTGGCGATATACTTGTAAATTCTAAATGAAACTCTATAAAATTTCAGAGCATGTAAGAGGGATAAATTATGAATGTTTTCTGAAAATTTAACCCAATTCTACGAACAGAGTCCGCAGTTATGCATGTTCCAATTTGGGCAACGAAAATTTTAAGTTTCCAACATGTAAAAGATAAGAAATTAGTGTTAGCGCTGCTCTTCAAAGCTGATGCTCAAAATGCCCGCCATTAGCTTGAATGCATGCTCTAAGGCGCTTTCGCCATTCATTGATTGCATTGTCAAAAACCCCTTGATCAAAACGATTCCATTCTTCCACATTTCGCTGTTCGAAGTGGTCACTGGTCAACGTCACGTATGCGAGTTTCATAAGGCTGCGATGAGCCAGTTGCTGTTAGGAAATACCTTTAAAAACATTTTGCACCGTAATGTTTTTCTTCTATTAAATTTTTTTATTAAAACTCAAATCATCTTTGCTGAAAACCATTTTTATTATTGTCCCTTAACATGGAAATGACTGAAACATGACGTAATATTTGTTCATTTAATAAATAAGGTGCGCAGTTGCAAGCAATAATTTCCTATCTTTTACATGTTGGAAACTTAAAATTTCCGTTGCCCAAATTTGAATGTGCATAACTTCGGACTCTGTTGGCAAAATTGGATAAAATTTTCAGCAAACATTTATAGTTTATCCCTATTACATTCTCTGAAATTTGATAGAGTTTCATTTAGAATTGACAAGTATATCTCCAAAACAAAAAGGGTATCAGTTCAATTGGGACACCGTGTAGTTGGAGTCTGTCATTTGCACTTAATAAGCTAATAATTATATTGATGCGGTGTCATTGATATAGTGTCATTAAACAGAAACTTATTTGCGTCTGAACGCAGAAATTGCGGTGTCCTTGGTTCCTCTTGGTTTGCCTGGGTTCCGTGGATAAAATCATGCCAGCAGTGATTAAATTATGTCACCTTGGATCAAATCATGTCACTAGAGGTTAAATCATGTCACCGTGGATCAAATCATGCCACCGTTGAACAAATCATGTCACCGTTGATTCATGCCACAATGGATTAAATCATGTCACCGTGGTTAAAATCATGTCACCGTTGATCAAATCACGTCACCAGAGATTGCATCATGTCACCGCGGATCAAATAATGTCACTATAGAGATTAAATCATGTCACCTTGGATCAAATCATGTCACCAGATATTAAATCATGTCACCGCGGATCAAATAATGTCACTATAGAGATTAAATCTTGTCACCTTGGATCAAATCACGTCACCAGATATTAAATCATGTCACCGCGGATCAAATAATGTCACTATAGAGATTAAATCTTGTCACCTTGGATCAAATCACGTCTCCAGATATTAAATCATGTCACCGCGGATCAAATAATGTCACTATAGAGATTAAATCTTGTCACCTTGGATCAAATCACGTCACCAGATATTAAATCATGTCACCGCGGATCAAATAATGTCACTATAGAGATTAAATCTTGTCACCTTGGATCAAATCACGTCACCAGATATTAAATCATGTCACCGCGGATCAAATAATGTCACTATAGAGATTAAATCTTGTCACCTTGGATCAAATCACGTCACCAGATATTAAATCATGTCACCGCGGATCAAATAATGTCACTATAGAGATTAAATCTTGTCACCTTGGATCAAATCACGTCACCGTTGATCAAGTTATATCACCGATTATAAAATAATATCACAGTGGATCAAATCATGTCACCATGGATTAAATCATGTCACCGTTGATCAAATCATTTCACCGAGGATCAAACCATGTCTTCAGGGGTTAAATTATATGACCGTAAAATATCAAATAATATTACATGGGTCACATCATGCCACCATTATAGACAGAATCATGTCACAATATAACAATTAACATAAAATATGTCGCATCGCATGAAAATAAATTATAATTTTGGTCTACATCCGTCACGTCATCGTAAGCAATCAGCAGATATCCTGGCCTCTCATAAGCTATAACCCACTCCTTGTCAAGTTAACATCCCGAAAGTCAGAGTGCGAATGCGCGTAACATAGACCGTCATCCCAGAGTTCATTTCGGCTGGGATAACCATATCAGACGAGTCATAATATACGAATAATATCTTGCTATAAAACGAGAAGTTCACGACGTTCTCGCTAGATGTCGAAAGGCTTTCACTCGATCTGAAACCAACCGCCAGATGGCGTGCGGTGCAGCTGGGAATTCTGGGATCGGCGGAAGCTGAACTGAAACAAGGGCACCGCAATGGGGAATTGAATCACGTGACATCCAGTTGACCCAGTTAAAGATTAAACCAGGTCAAAGTATGTATTCATCCGACGCTGTTTGTTTCGAAGTCCAAAGTAATTGCGTTCAGTTACGCAAATCCTTCGCTAAAACGCCACTCTTAAGCTAACCGCAAACAACTAGTTTTCACGAGTGTTGTCAGAGGCGTTATCGGTGTGCGGTTGAAGTAGGCTACGCGTTCAGTCGCCATGGAGACCAGAGAATAGGTTTATTTGGGGCAAAATCATTTGACCTATTTCTTAATTAATCAAGAGTAGGCCTATTCGTTCAATGAAGTGCCTGAAAGTTTGCAGATTATTAAGTGCTGTAATATGCGAAGCAAATTTCTGTCCAGGGTAACGGCCTCTCCTGTCATAGACCCTGGTCAAATCGGATCCATCCATCCAGAATCTAGCACTCTTATTACCCGCTGTTATTTCAACACCTCTTTTAAGTATAATAACCATTTGTATATAAATTGTGGGAAAAATACATTGTGAATAATTTTTTCCTTTTTCTCAGGAGTTATATCAATTGTTATAATACTTAAAAGAGGTGTTGAAATGAGAGAGGGCAAATCGTGAGCCAAAGAAACTGTAAATAATCATACAGAAAGAGCTGTATTATGCCAAACAAACAAAAATCTGTCCAGGGAAACGGCCTCTGTTGTCATAGGCCCTGCCGCCCTGGTGAAATTTGGATCCATCCGTCCAACTGTGGATAACATGCAAAGAACGTCCTCGGTATTTTATGCCCCCAAATATCTGCAAATGTTTTGAATTATATCACATCGGGTGGTGCCAGACCTGCGCCTGGGTTACGAATATTGACGCTGGTCATCTTAGGCATGAAACAGCGTTTAGAAGCAACTCGAACTACTACTGCTACTATGTGCCTTCCATTTCCATGGAATTCCTGTGAAGACAGTGAAAGAATAGCGTGCATCAACGACCTTGGCATTGCAGATGCAAAATATGTATGAGTATGTATATACCATGCATAGGCACTTGCTATAGCGACCCTTCAAGAATGCTACTAAGAGGCGCTCCCAACTACAGCGTGGACGCTGAATCGGAGTTTCACGCCGAAGCGCAAGGGCAGTTGCAAGTTAAGGACTTGAATGCTTAGGGTCCCCACGCGGTGGCCTGAGGTGGATTCGAAACCGCAACCTTCCGGCTCCAAGGTACGGAAATTCCCCTGCACCATAATAAGGCTGACACAGTCCGAATCCAAGCTGCGCCAGTGCACGTCCGCGCCCTATTGTAAGAGTGCCAGACTCAATCCTGGTGGAAGGGTATGGTGACTCTAACGTTATTTGTTATCACACAGTGTCGTTAATCTGAAACTACTATAATCAAAATCTATCCTGTTTCAATTTTTGGTGACAGTTTCAACACTTCTTTTACTGATACTAAACTCCTATAAGTATATTTGTGTTAGACAGGTTTTTTTAGTATAAAGTATGGCTTCTTCTATTCACTCATAGATTTTAACATAATAGAGATTGCACTTCTAATGCAAGAGAAATCACATTGCGCTTCTAAATGGAAAAAGAAATTTTTCTGTAGGCTAATCTGTGGTCTGTTCTTTGTTCATCGCAAAAAAACCAGGTCGAGCACACCGTTCAGCTATAAGTTGCTAATGGCGAACTGAATCGAGTGGAAAGATGGGAAGACAGAGAGAGAACATCAACAACGTATAGTAGTAATTAGGCGATGAAAAACTATGGAATAAAAAAATCATTTTATTTCTGACTCAAATTGCATGGCGTATATAATATGGAACGTTTAAAAATGTAGACATAATAATTTATTTATCCTATTCATGTCAACAGCCATTGATGCCGTAAGATAGCATTACACAATTCGACCTATAGTAACATTAACAATATTCAGAACAGTAAGCTAGGCCTACTTAAAATTCTAGTGAAATTCTAAATTTTTTGCCGAAAATTATGTTGTTGTCGACTTCAATGGCTTCCAGTGAAAAAGATTTCGTTTAAACTTAGTAATTTTTCGACACCTTCAATTCGGTTCATACAGATGTTTTTAGCCTGTCATTTTCACTTAATAACAATTCACCATCCATTGTAAACGCTTAACTACTGTATACATTGCAATAAGTGCTGTAATAAATAATTATTATGCCCAAAAATTTCTGTTGAGGGCAACGGCCTCTGCTGTCATAGACCCTCGTCAAATTTTTCTTCCTCCCTAATCACCAATCATCCACAAACCTGTTGCGATCGACCAAATACATAGCTGTTTTCACTGGCACTCTTGTCTTTGAAAGGAACTTGTCAAAACAAACAGCCAAACTGCTCAAAGTGTTTTCTTCATCAATTTCAACGGCATATCTCAATAAACCCGGCTCAACGCCCACTTTATATACGACTGAAATGATTAGAATTATAACTCATAAACTATTTCCACTTATTAATTTGACTTATTAATTAAAACAGATTGGGCGCCAGTGAAGCAGTTATGCATTCAGTCGATCGAAGCAGGTTTTGTGCATTGATAGTCGATCTGGTCAAACTTATTCTATAATGGTGTTCCTCAAGAATCGATCCTTGGTCCTCTTTTATTTTTAATTTACATCGTCGACTTTCACAAATTTCAATACGCTAAGCTTATATATTATTTTTATTAGCTGGCGACTCTAACGCATTTGATCTCATGCATCTTATGATCAACTGATTAAACTAGGCAACGAGGAACGACCAATAGCTAACGTTTGGTTAAAAGCAAACAAGCTTACCTTAAACCTTTCTAAAACTGATTCTATTACTTTCAGGGCAACTAAAGAAGTATTCCCGTTCACGAATGTTAAAGAAATTATTGACAATAGAATTTGCGGTGTCCTTGGCTTGACAATTATAGGCAGAAACATAAAAATTTCTCGGTGTCTTCGTTGACCAATGACCACAGCATGAAATGGCATGCTCATAATTATCAATGATTAGCGTAGAGAACAAACATAATAATAATCCTCACCTTCATTTCGATCCTCACAGAAACAACTCTTGCAATCTATAATACACGCGAACTTCTCAAGACGACCTTCTGCCTATCACTCACACTAAAAAATCGCGCAGTAACACCGGCCAACGCTTTACCGGTCCGTTGTAAGTCTATCCGCAAGCAAGGTAAGACCCGACACTTATAAAGCAGCGCTAGATATCGACTCGCACGCGCTTTGGCTGCCGTAGCACTCACAACGTCCTCGTAAGGACTCATATCATCATCCAATAAAATGACGACAATTTGCTTGCATGGTGACTTGGCGCTTGCAGCGTTGAGGCTTTCGTTATGTTGGGCGGATTGACAAATTCAAGAGGATTTCGGATGGAAATTAATGTCGGACGCAAACAGTTATTAGGTGAACGGTTGACCCGGAGAATATTGTCTGTAATCCGACGTCTGATACGACATGATTTGATCGGACCTAAGAATCTAGACGGATTTGCTTGGATCTAGGCTTATATCGTTGATATTTGCGATTCAAACTTACATTGTGTGCCTTGCGTTTGTTACAATACCATAGAAATCTTATGCAACATCACAGCTTTGTACAATCCTATCTTTCTGTACTTTTATTCAAAATAATAGCCTTCGGTACTTTGCTGGTCAGATACATACGCCCATACAGGCATACATACAGTGGATGCATAATTGCATATTATAGGCATAGATGCGTATCTACTATCTAGATAGGCTACACATACACAAAACATGCATGCATACAAGCGTACATAAACATTTATGCATGCATAAATTAGACATATACATACATGAACACTTACGTGTATCTTTGTGTGCAACTGTGCATGCATAAATCTATGTACAGTATGCACGGGTACATGCATTGTATCTATCTTATTATCTATCTCTATGCTACTCTCTATCTATCTACACATGCATACATAGATCCGTACATATTTACCGATATATTCATACATACAACTACATTGTAGACGCCTGTGGCTAGATACAAACACACACACACACACACACCTTATTATCGTGTTACCTGTACACAGTTGACCTTATTGAACCGTTCCTCACTCCTCAGACGTTGCAAATAGCTCGTAATATTCTTAATTATTTTCTGAATTAATCTCTTTGTACCAGGTAACAGCACGCACCCATTGTCTCAGCAGTCCACTAACACTTCCATCGTATACGATAATATCATCATCGAGAAATCCACATCACTGCTGCAGCAGCAGCTACTCACGTGCCATTTATGTGGCGCCAGCACAATCTTCGCCATGCAAGCTGTTGCCAATTCACGTTGTACGGTGTTGTCTGTTGTCTCCACAACGGATTATTCAATCCGTTGCCATTTCACGAGTAACGATCAATTAATTTTTATTGCGCCCGATGCTGTTGACGCCGTCGTCGTCGTTGTAATAATTCCTGGATGGAGAACTTTCGGTACAAAGCGCTCTACGACAATTCGGTGCGTTCTGCCAAGCGTCGTCTCCTCAAGTGTCAAAGCGTATCGCGTGAAGTAAGCTTTACATCAGCAGATACGATGACAGAAAAAAACAGATTTAGGCATAAAATTGCAAACACCAAACGCCTGTGGATATTATCTCGAAGTTTTGAGTTGCTGATGGTGAGTAAACGACTATTGTAAGCTAAGGCAGTTTTCTTTCACGAATATTAGTGGGGGTGTGGTGGTGGCGGTGTGGTGGTGGTGGTGGCGGTGTGGTGGTGGTGGTGGTGGTGGCGGTGTGGTGGTGGTGGTGGTGGTGGTGGTGGTGGTGGTGGTGGTGGTGGTGGTGGCGGTGTGGTGGTGGTGGTGGTGGCGGTGTGGTGGTGGTGGTGGCGGTGTGGTGGTGGTGGTGGTGGTGGCGGTGTGGTGGTGGTGGTGGTGGTGGTGGTGGTGGTGGTGGTGGTGGTGGTGGTGGTGGTGGTGGTGGTGGTGGTGGTGGTGGTGGTGGTGGTGGTGGCGGTGTGGTGGTGGTGGTGGTGGTGGTGGTGGTGGTGGTGGTGGTGGTGGTGGTGGTGGTGGTGGTGGCGGTGTGGTGGTGGTGGTGGTGGTGGCGGTGTGGTGGTGGTGGTGGCGGTGTGGTGGTGGTGGTGGTGGTGGCGGTGTGGTGGTGGTGGTGGTGGTGGTGGTTGTGGTGGTGGTGGTGGTGGTGGTGGTGGTGGTGGTGGTGGTGGTGGTGGTTGTGGTGGTGGTGGTGGTGGTGGTGGTGGTGGTGGTGGTGGTGGTGGTGGTGGCGGTGTGGTGGTGGTGGTGGTGGTGGTGGTGGTGGTGGTGGTGGTGGTGGTGGTGGCGGTGTGGTGGTGGTGGTGGTGGTGGTTGTGGGGGTGGTGGTGGTGGTGGTGGTGGTGGTGGTGGTGGTGGTGGTGGCGGTGTGGTGGTGGTGGTGGTGGTGGTGGTGGTGGTGGTGGTGGTGGCGGTGTGGTGGTGGTGGTGGTGGTGGTGGTGGTGGTGGGGGTGGTGGTGGTGTTGGTGGTGGTGGTGGTGGTGGTGGTGGCGGTGTGGTGGTGGTGGTGGTGGTGGTGGTGGTGGTGGTGGTGGTGGTGGTGGTGGTGGTGGTGGTGGTGGTGGTGGCGGTGGCGGTGGCGGTGGTGGTGGTGGTGGTGGTGGTGGTGGTGGTGGTGGTGGTGGTGGTGGTGGTGGCGGTGGTGGTGGTGGTGGTGGTGGCGGCGGTGGTGACGGTGGTGGTGGTCGTGGTGGTCGTGGTAGTCGTGGTGGTCATGGTGGTGGCAATATTAATAATAATAATTATTATTATTATTATTACTATTATTATTATTACTATTATTATTATTATTATCATTTTTTGCCCCGAGATACATAATTATGATCCCTCAGGGACTTACACCCTAATACAAAAATAAAAACATCTGGAACGGCACCTAGTCGTCGTTGAAATTATTATTTTTATTTCAATTCTTTATTTACTTATTTTGTAACAAAATGAATGATCATACACACTCAAGAATATTTTATGCGAATTTGAATCTTTTTCATATAACCAAGAGCAACTGATTCTAGCAGGTGCGGTAAATTAGTCAGCCAAAACATCTTAGTTTACTTTCCCATCCGATAAAAGTTTATCTCACAGCAATCTGGAATCATATTAGAGATTAAAATGACGCTTAATTGGAATGATATATTAGAGAAACATTGCCTCACAGAGAATTTTTTTTATTCATCAACACAAAAGTTTAGCTATATTTTTGCAGAGCTTTGTTGTAATTGCATGGCTCGATTTTCTACTGGTATTTGAATTTATGGGCCTCTCGCAGAGACTCTTTACCGGTGTGTCACGAATCGATCGGTGGTGTGTCGCGTAAAAATTGTGCAGCGTTTGTGTGTCGCATAGCGCGAAGGAAATTCAGGAGCAAAAATCCCATTCACTGTTAGGCCATGCAGGCAATTGACTTGGAGTCATAAATCAACATGAAATTGTAGATTTAAAGTCAGTGGAATTTAGAATTTCAGAATCACTAGAACCTTAAGAAGCAGTGTTTAACTACATCGTCAGACAACCAAATACATGGAGCGCAGGTGCTGGCGTGGTGGGCTGTCAAGCATTCAGATAGGAACAAAATATTTGCCAGAGGATGAGATGTGTGTGGTAGCGGACCGGCCATCCGCCTTTATATGCCGAGACAAAGAAAGTGAGCACGCTATACAAAGAAGATACGATTCTTATAACGGTTGCTTTGTCTTTCTCTGCTTAGATAGCCTAAGAATGCGCCCAGCCAACCTTCCCCTTTTCCAACAGAAATTGCGTCTAAATGGTGTTGGGAACTACCCTGTACAGTAGGAGAGAGTATACCTAGCTAACATTTTCAACCTATGAAGTTTATCTTTAATACGGATTTTTTTACTTTCGCATAATATTATCGCCAACAGAAATTACGTTTAAAAGGTGTTTATACCACTGTGTGAGAAACTACCTAGCTTACATTTTCAACCGATAAAGTAATTCTTATAGCCATATTGAAACATTTTGAAAGGTGTCTAAATCATCGGTTGAAGGACTTAATCGCAGTGGTTTCTGCCGCACCACAAAATATTATTATTATTATTATTATTATTATTCTTATTTTTTTTTTTTTTTTACCCGAGGTATCTAGGATCCCTCGGGATTTACAGAAAGGTGTTATTGTTATTATTATTATTATTATTATTATTATTATTATTATTATTATTATTATTATTATTATTATTATTATCATTATTATGTAAATATGTATACATATTTATACTTATATTTATACTACTTCGACCATGAGTTTGCAGAGTGATGGCTAAATAATACAGGTGATGGATGGACGAACCAAAATCAACGGAGTCTTATAGTCATAATAATTATGATTTTCTTCTTCAGGTTTTCTGCCCCCATGCAGGTTCGAATGTAAAATGTCGCCATGCACTCCATCCTCCGTTGTGCCTTCTTCTTGAGGTTTTGGTATCCATCCTCTATCGCCTAGTCCAGAATCATCTTTCTCGGTCTTCCTCTTGTTATTTTCCCATCCATTTTTCCCTCGATCACTATTCTGAGCAAAGAATCTCCTCTTAGTGCGCGTCCAATCCATTTTCTTTGCCTTTCTTTTATCCTTCCTATATCAGTGTTCTTTCTTCTACAATAATTATTCTTCACAGCACTTCGTTTGTTTTATTCTCTGTCCAGCCACAGGCGGTTACTTGGTCCGGGGGTCGGGGTGTGGGGGATGAACGAGCGACAGAAGGACATCACCGAGGCGCGACATTTTGGGCGGTCTTCTGCTGTTTTGTCTATACACCTCTACAAGCGATACTACTCCCCCACCCACCCCAGTTTGTTTATTATTGGATACTTTCAGGACCTTACGCTGGGACGGGCAGCGAGGGTGGCTGCCGATGTGGAGACCATAGAACCATGAAAATTGCAAGACCCAAGCTATTAACGCATTCTATTGACTCAATCTCCCCTCAACCGCTCTTGAGTCGCTGTTTTTCAGTCAGTACATTGGAAAACACTCCTTCTTGGGGCTCCACGTTCCACGTTGCATGCATTCACTTTCGCTAACTCATCCCTGGCAATGTCTAGATTGGTAAGCATCACATTTCGACTTAAAAAGTAAAACTTAACTGGTATAATATTCTGCAAGCAGTCACTCTCACATTGTTGGTACTCTATGGAAAATGTTTTATTAAATTAATCAACTCAAAATTCGTGAAATTTCTTTACAAAAAATCATTTGTAATTGACTTGAATTCATTCTGGTCTTTTTAATTTGTGGTCTCTTTAGTATCGTGGGCCCTTGTTGACTGTCAATATGCAGCGAGCCAAAATGTCTCAGCACGGTGTTGCATTTACCGAGGCCATGAGAATATCTAGGCTACATGTAAATACCTAGAGACTTCTTGCAGGTGCTTGCGTGATGGGCTGTCAAACGAAATGTCGGGTATAAAATATATCTGCGCAAGGATGAGGTATCGAGAGGTTATCATCAAAGTTATGGAACCTCGTAATAAACTTATGAGGTATCGAGGGAACAGACTGACCAGTGTCACCCGCCTTCATATGCCGACCGAGTGGCACTGCGTCGGTTGAGAATTATAAGGCTCTATGTCCAACAAGGACTATTCCGAGATATTGCAATTTGAAAGTTCAACAATCTAGCACTCAAACACTAATGAAAATATTGCAAATGTAAGTAAAGAATTTCGTTCATTAGTCAATTAAATAACATTGTACATTGAAAAATTATGTGAATAAAACGTTAAAATATTTTAAAATAATTTTTTAAAGAAAGCCCCACGCCCCAAAATTGGACATAGAGCTTTATAATTCTCAATGCGAGGGCTGAACATTTTTTATTCCAGTTTGAAAGTTCAGCATTGAAGCACACAAACAATACTGAAAATATTAAAAATTTAACTAACGGATTTAGTTCATTTGTCAATTAAGTAACAGTGTACATTGCAAAAAGTTGTGAATAAAACGTAAAAACATTTTTTATGGATTTTTTTAAAGAAAGCCCCATGCCCAAAAATTGGACATAGAGCCTTATGAAAGTTATGATACTCAATGTACAGAATGCGTGGGTCCAATTATTATTAATAGATTGAGATCACGTGACTTCTGTGCAGCGGTCTTATTTGCTGCATACCTAATTTATTCAAATCACGTGACTTGAACGCAGCGGTCTTATTTGCTGTTGGACATAGAGCCTTATAATTCTCAAAAAGATGAAAACTTTGCAGCGTAGACGTCTGTTGAAATGCATGGGACATAGAGCCTTTTAATTTAGTAAATATCTCTTTTACTATTGAAGATCCAGCTTAGATTCTCACATGACATGATAGCCCTGAACAAGATCTACGTCATGGTACCAATAACTCAAAAATTTCAAAAAATGGACATAGAGCCTTATAATTCTCAACCGACGACTGGCCAGTCGCTATTTTCATATATTCGCGCAGTTTCGCAGCTTGACACCTAAAACCTTGCAGTTAGAGATAGAGAGCGACCAGGGCCACCACCCACAGACAGCACACACACCCCGCAGTGGCGGGTCATGTTTGGCTTTTTTGGTGGAAGCGGGGTGGGGTGGAGGGTTGGCCTCAACGCTGGGTACGGTATACTCCAGATGAGTAAAGTCTAAAACTCAAAATTTTCCGGGAAACGTCGGGTCCCACATCTAGTACCACATAATTATGGGATCATCGTAGGACCGTTGTGGTTAGGATTCGTTGAATTGGATGGTTTATCTTTTTCATAATAGCCAACAAGATCTGCATTTAAAAAACATCGTACCTGCTTACACGACCCAGCTTATTAAACCAACTTAGGCTACTTACATAGAATTAGTTCCTCCTGTTCCGATCGGAGCATTGGCCGACAAGTCTTCGCCACTCCACACGGTCGCCAGCCACCTTCTCCGCCTTGTCCCAGCCCAGTCCCATCCACCCAGCCCCCCCCCCCTGAAAGCGCGTCTCCACGTGTTTCTTGGCCTGCCTCTTTTTCGCTTTCTATCCCTCCGGAACCCAGTTTAACGCCGTCCTCGCAATTCTCTGCTTAGATAGCCTAAGAATGCGCCCAGCCAACCTTCCCCTTCTCCCCATGAAAATATGTTAAAGGACCAAGCCAACTTATCAAACCAACAATAAAAGTTAATCTTATAGCCGCGTGAAGTAACAGTAAAAAGGTGTCTAAAAGATATTGTCTAACAATAAATTATTGTTGCCGAAGTGAAAGACCTAGGTAATCGTAGTGGCCTCCACCATGCCATGTGGTATATGTATTATTAATTCATTATATATTATATTACATATACACATACACACATATATATATATATATATATATATATATATATATATATATATATGAACCGAAGTCAACAGAGTGTTCATAATCATAAATTCTTTGATGTTGGATATTGTGTGTCAAGCCGGATATTAAAAAGAGGATTTCCTGCACTGATTATAATAATCTGTGGCTGTGCTGACACCTCTCTTTTTTCGTCTGTACTTTACAATCCTAGCCATGTTCTTAATTGCCTGTTGCCTCCTATAAAGAATGTTACCTACTCCCTCCGCCCTCGATCACACAATCGAGAGATCCCATATGCTGACACATTAACTAGGAGAGTCTTTATTACTCGTATGATAATTATATAAATGACTATCTATATGTTTGTTCGGCTATTTAGCCGACTTTATGTAACACTGAAAATAACTGCATTTTTTCACTGGACTTTATTAGGCCTGTTGGTTATTTAGTTATGTATAATAATTATATTCACTTTTTTCCATAACTGATTGCATGATGTTCCGGCAGTGCGTTTGCAGGCGGTTCATTAAAGTATATACTTACTTACGTATTCACTTAAAACTCGAATTACTTGTCCAATAATAATATTATTGTTTTATGTAAGGCACATGTAGCTAAACCGTATACCCACTGCGTCAGACCCTTTCCACATGGTGATGTATTACATTGACGACAATTATATAGGATTGTAAACACAGGAATGGTGAAACGGGTAATAGCAACAAGTATTCTTCTGTATTTGAACGTGCCACGTCGTCCAATGCAAATCTGAATAACCGTATCTTACGATTTAATTCATGTCTAGGAAATAATTTTAAAGTAATCACCAGGATATTCAGTGAGAAAAAGCAAGTTAAAGGTGTCTAAAGTACTCAGATATGCGTTTATTTACCGAATATCTTTGACTCATTGCTATAGGTACTGCTTAGTTTTTATTAGACATTTATTCTAAGTTTTATAGTGTACTCAGTGTCAAGAAATCTTGTGAGCTTTTACGAGATGTGTTGCGTATTCATTGTTCAATTATTATCAAAGGAAGTATTCTGCGGATTGCAGCAATCGACCTATCGAAGGATCTTCTGGATTTCATCCTGATCTGGGATCTCTTCAGCCATGATCAGATCAAAATCTCCTCTTCCCAATTTTTCGACCCCCGCTTGGCCCCCGCACAGACCGGTCCACCACGAACCTATTCCCCTGCTCCATGTACTCTTTCATGGTTTGACGTCGCTGGGGTACTGGTCTCACTTCCGGTGATGACGTCAGATCAGTTCCGGTTCCGTCGTCACTTCCGGTGGTACCTCTGGTTGGATCGAAGAGAGTCGTCGGGTCTTGAGGAACGTCCAAGGATGATTCCAAGGCAGATGACTGGTCAGCTAGGATAGTCAAGGTCAAAGAACTAAGGACGAGGAGGACGATCAGGTAGATCGGATCGCAACTTCTCGACTTCTAAAAGACAAAGAGCAGAAAAATTACAAAATACAACAATATGCATTGCAATACGAAACAATATAATAAAATGCGGAACAATACAATACGAAACAATAATATAGCCTAATAACATGAATTGTAGATCGCTTTGAAGTATCTTCTAAAAGAAAACGAACAGAAAGGTGACAAAATACAATACTAAACAATACAATGCGAAACAATAGGCCTACAATATAATACGGAACAATACAAGGTTCTTGTTTTTTAATTCACCCCAGGTTCTAAGTTGACGGGATTTATCGCGTGAGGGTCGGTTAGGGCTCAGGTTAGGCGTCGTGAGGGTCGGTTAGGGTTAGTTTTAGGGTTATTGCAGTCATTCTGACAGGTGCACATACTCAACACATAAAACGGACATGGAAAGCATGATTGGGGTGAATTAAAAACAAGTACCCAATACAATACGAAACATTATAATACTAAACAATACAATACGAAACAATGTAATAAATGGAATTGTAAGTCGCTACGCAACGGTGCAACACAAGGCTAGTTCCCTACTTGGAAGGAAAACGAGTTGGGGGGTGGGGTTGGTGGAAAAACGACGACCGTTCGAGGTTTTCCCCATATCGCCTTCTTTTTCTGTTTCGGGTATGTCTGTCTGTTGTTTCTTTTTTCTTATGGCTTTTTAGTGTTTACTCATATTTACCGTTCATCTGAAGATACTGTACATCTAAACGAGTAAAAGTATACATATCACATTTTGTATCAGATTTTTTGGGAAAATGTCATTCCTGATGGTGGGTGGGGGACTTTCCCAGAGATGTCTAGATTAAACACTGCACAAAGACGATCCACCATGATACACGACTAAGCAACATAAAGAGACACCTTTTTAATATATATTACAGAATTATATAAACTTTTAAAAAGCTCCTCATTGAATTACTGGTCTAGTACCTTGCTCACAAGTGCTGTAATACGCCGAGCAAATTTCTGTTCAGGGTAACGGCCTCTGTTGTCATAGACCCTGGTCAAATTGGAATCCTCCTCCTCCTTTCATTGTCAGATCAAAATAAATAGTTATTGATTAATCGTCAATATGGCCTATACGAAATGACCCACTCTTGTCTGACCACGTTTTACACCTAACTCAGCCACAGTCGGCGCTCTGGTAGTGCCAATGCCAAGCCTGGAGAGAGGAGGAGAATTTTCCATCAGATTTTTTCGGAGCGGAATGTCATTCCTAGGGGGAAGGACGTTCCATAGAGACGCCCGGGACCGCAATGGATAACACGACGCTGGCGTAGAGAGCGAGAGGATACGAGTTCGAGCCCCGTATGCATACATGTATTTATTTCCAGTGTAAAGATCGTGTCCAATGACATTACTTAATAGGCCTAAGCGAAATGGTTGGTAGTAATAATAATAATAATAATAGCCCTATTTCAATAACACAACCCTTAGAAATGAATTTCTGTCTGATAATCCAGTTTCTTAATTATCTCCAAAGGAATAATTTTTTAGGGATAAATTGTTGAAACTCGCATATTCAATCGTCACAGTTTGAAAAGTCACGGTTTATTTGCGTTTAGTACGACGATTTTCATTGGCTGTGGGCTGTTTACCAGCTTCAAATATGTATTCCGACTTGTGATTGACTGAAAAACCTACGGTTGCAGCTGCCATGTGATGATGGTTCGCTGCACGAAGGGAGGTTCATTGGCTCTACGCCCCTGGGGATGAGACGAATGAGGTGGTTTCCCGTTGCCTTCCCCACAGACAATGATGGGTAAGCAACTTGCCCAAGGTCGCTCCACAGGAGCTTGCACCCCTGCGTCTCACACGTGCTAGCCCGAGATATCTAAATCTCTGAATGTCAACTCCCAGCCCGGGGCTTGAACCGCAGTCCGTTTGAACCAACAGACGTATGCCGTTCTCGCTTATCGGTGTAGCTAACTAGGCCAGTCATGTAAACTTTGGAAATATTCTGCCCCATGTGGTGGACATGTTTTGTAGGCTGCCATTAGCGCCGATTATTTCATGAGGTGCATATAATTATATTGGAACGGTGACAAAATGTAAAAATATCATATTGACGTCAATTATAGTCATTGATGCCATAAGATAGCGTTACACAATTCGGCCCAGCCATATTACAATATTCAGAACAGTAAGCTACTTAAAATTCTAGTGAAATTCTAAATTTTTGCCAAAAATTATGTTCTTGTCGACGTCAAAAGCTTCCAGTGAAAAAGATTTCGTAGAATCGTAAATTTAGATCAGTAAAAATTTGAATGTTAGAATAGACTCTAATTAGAAAATAGAAAGCATTCAGACTAGTGTCAAAAACCATTCTTTAAAATTTCAGATGTAGGCCAATAGGCTAACCTGGCTTAGGCCTGATTTAATTTTTTTTAAAGATATTCACATGACGATTGCAAGGTGTGTCGCGAAATATGGCTGCAAGTTTAGGTGTGTCGCGCGCGAAAAAGGTTGAGAACCTCTGAGCTAGGGAACGAAGAACTATCCATCGTCTGGTTGAAAAACAAACAAGATTTCTTTAAACCGCTCTAAAACTGATTATATTATTTTCAGAGCAGCCTCGAAGATTATCCCGGATAGGCTACAGAAAATAAAACAATTATTGATAATATGACTATTTGCAAAGGTGGAAAACTTGAAATACAAAAATTTCTTGGTGTTTTTGTTGACCATCACTTGAAATGACAAGCTCATAATTATCAATGATTAGTATACATGTAAAGAACAAACTAGAAATTCCCACCATCATTTCGATCCTCACAGAAACAACTCTTGTAATCTATACACGCGAACTTCTCAAGACGACCTTCTGCCTACCACTCACACTAACAAATCGCGCGGTAACACCGACCAACACTTTACCGGTCCGTTGTAAGTCTGTCGGCAAGCAAGGTAAGACCCGACACTTATAAAGCAGCGCTGTATCGACTCGCACGCGTTTTCGCTGCCGTAGCACTCACAACGTACAGAACTCGCAAGACGTTCGCCTAGTGCTCAGCTGATTCTGTTTGTTTCGAACAGTCCAAACAGTTTAAAACCAGTGATAAAAATGCTTTGTTTGTGTTTGTCCGACTGGATAGATGGAAACGTACCATCGTCTAATGCTAAGTTGATGCTGTTTGTTCAGAACAGTCCAAATTAATAGTTTAAAACAGTACCGGTAATAAAAATGCTTTGTTTGTGATTGTCCGACTGGAGAGATGGAAACGTACCGAGCCGTATTATAAACAATCTATAAGTTTATAAACCTATTGATTCTCATAATAATGCACGTGCCTTCCGAACAACAAGTAATGAACCATAAGGACATAATAATATAAATCAACATTATCATAATTATAGAAAACAACAATGCATCGGGTAATAATGATATTTTAAGCAAGAATGACTGAAAGCTGTGAAAATTCTATTCACTGCAAATAGCCTACTTTTGTGATTTCAGTTGGTGCGATAAAATTTCCATCAAACTGCCGCGGAACCCCTAGTCGACACCCGCGGAAACTTTAGGTGCCGCGGAAACCCGGTTGAAAATCACTGACTTAATTGTTTGGTTTAATCTTCTTTTCATCCGCTCATTTTGAAAGCCAGTGATTACATTTCTCATCGAGACGTAGGTCTAGCGGATAATTATTCGAAATTTTGCAAATGAAAGTTATAATCCTTAAGTCTAGGTAGCTTTAGAATCTTTAACGGACAGTGTCATAGGCCTAATAATAATTATAGGCCCATACTTGCTCTTTGCTTCTCGGAAAAATCACATAAGATGCGTGAAACAAGAATCAGATATACGATTGCTGTCACAGAAGCCCTTTTTCATATTTTGCAACGACGTAACCAGCAAACGAGGCTGAAACCACCCAAACAAGCTGAAGCCCCTCGGCCCCATTTATTAGTCTAGTGTCAATCACCACGCTCATGACGGTTGAGCCCTCAAACGATTCTTTTATGTTGAAGACTAATCGTTATGTGTCTGCCTACCTGTTTTACGGTGCACGGTCAAAAGCGCGCATGTCAAAATCGCGCAGACAAATGCGCGCAGTAACAAAATCGCGCGTGACAAATGCACGCATACAAATGCGCGCGCGCAACGAAGAACACATAATACCCAGCACACAATTTTTTTATACATGTATGTATTTACGTATGTATGTATGCATGTATGTATGTATGTATGTATGCATGCATGCATGTATGTATGTATGTATGTATATGTAAGCGTATTTAATATAGGCCTAGTACAGCGGCCGGTTGATTGTGTGTACGCCAGCGACAAACGGGCCAGAGAGCACAGCTGCGTTTTGGGCGCGCGATTTGAGACGACTGTCTAGACGAGGGTTGCGTGTACGAAAGAGAGATAGAGAGAAGAAAGGAGTGTGAGAAGGAAGAGTGGCGAGTTAGACGGTGATAAGTGCAGTAGTAGTAGTAGTAGTAGTAGGAGTTGACTAGAGTTGTGGAGAAGAGTTGTAGTTGCTGTGATAATGCAAGGATAGACATTATCGTGTTGTTGCTGCTGTTTCATTTACGTTGGATGTGATTATAATATACTATTAACCTGTCGTCGTTGTCGTTGAAGTAAAACAGTGAAAGACCGTAGAATAAAAACTTTAACTAGCCAGTAGATTAAAGTCAGTTAAGTCAGTAGGGATAGGCTTAGGCTACTGATGAACGATATTAAAAAGCTACCGAGGAGACTGGAGGTCAACTAGAGGGCAGAAGGGATTGACAGTATATATGTATTCATGCATGCATGTATGTATGTATGTATGTATGTATGAATTATATGTGTACATGTATGCATGCATGCATTTATGAATATGTGCATATGTAAATACAATATGTATGTATGTATGCATTGCATGTATGTATGTATGTGAGTATGTCGTATATATGTATTTTATGTATGTATGTGTGTATGTATGTATGTATGTATGTATGTATGCATGCATTCATTTATGTATATATAATTATATATGTACATATGTAAATACCATCTATGTATGTATGCATGTATGATCGTTGCGCGCTTTTTTGCGCGCTTTGGTTACGCGCTTTTGTCCGCGCCTTTTTGTCCGGGAAGGTTCCTGTTGCGCGCTTTGCGCTCTATTGTCTGCGCGCATTTGTCTGCGCGTTTTTGTCATGCGCGCTATTGTTACGGCGCCCTGTTTTACATCTACGAATGCGTTCAGGACTAAAACCAGGCAGATATTTCAAAGTAGGCCCTAAACTTGAGGAAGGATAATGATTTTACTTTTCCAAAACTTGTTTATTACAATTATTACACTGATCCTGAATATAGACTATTTTCACTTTTCAATATTCTGTCCATCTGTCAGATGGATGGACAGTAACTGTTGTTGGTCAAATAGAGCAAAACTGCAGTTGTTCTCTGACAGTGTTTTGTGCACTGGTCCTACACTTATAGGATTTTAAGCCATGTATTTGTAATGTGATAGGCCTACTATAAAATTAATAGTCTGCACCAGAAGTGCAAGCAATCATGGGCGCCCGCAGAAAATTTTGCAGGAGGGGCAAAAATTTTACGATTGTCACGGTTGAATTTTTCAGTGACAAGAGCATGAAAATACAGCGCTGGAAATTAAAAACAGGGTATTTTTTCAAAGAGGTTTCTTAATGCAAATTTCTCGGTTTAATTTTGTGTATTATTTTTAATATGAATAGTTTCCTAAGTGCGAACATTTGTTAAAAATCCAAAACTAGATTTTAAAAGTAGGTCCATGA
Organism: Lumbricus rubellus; assembly: GCA_945859605.1. NCBI lineage: Eukaryota > Metazoa > Annelida > Clitellata > Crassiclitellata > Lumbricidae > Lumbricus > Lumbricus rubellus. The sequence continues at coordinate 30,925,299 of OX243823.1, read as the reverse complement.
AGGGCACTATATATATTTATTTCTATAGAGATCTATAAACATAAATTTGTGACTTTCACTGTGTGTATCATTGGTATCATTAGTGTTTTAATGCGAAGAAATTTGTTAAAAACTCAAAAGTAGTAGTTAGAAAAATAAGTGTCACTTTTCCATGGGAGGGCAAGTGCCCCTCTTGCCCCTATGTGCGCGCGCCCATGCAAGCAATGTACATTTAATCAAAATATTGCATAATTTTACAAGTTACAGCTGTAGGCTATACATGTATTTCTTGAAATACAGGCTAGAGCCTAGATCCAACTAGCTCTTACTACCAGTGCAGGTGATATTCTTAAACCAGCAACTTTTGTGCCTCTTATTCCATTTAAGGCTCCATGATCGTCGAATATGCATTGTACAGCCGTGCTTCTAGATAAGGTGCTTACTGTTTAGTTAAGGTAGGCTACTTGCTGTTTCTTTCATAATGTTGTTTTGTCTCATAATAACCTATGTTAAGACCATTATCTGGCAATCTAATGACCATCATCGCCATGGTATCTCCGCCCAGGGGCCCACCTAGCGGGGGTAGCAAGACCCCTTCCGAGTCCCATGTGCAACCAAATGTGACGCTGGCTTTCCTTTCCCGTCGCATGACACGATCTAGATAGAGAGATAAAAGGCAAAACAGGCGAGAAGAGTAAAAAATACGGAAAAATGTTTTATGGCGTATTATTATTTAAAAATATGTCTACTTTCAATATCTACAATTAAAATTGTGGAATTCAAATGATTAGTTGGGGAAAATTACTTTTGGCGCATGTGGTGTAAAAATTTGCTTCGAATCTTGGTCCCAAATAGCCTATTTTCAAAGTTAAAATTCGCCATGAACGACCGAGTTTTCATAAGCTGGCCTGACTATTTCTTGTCGCTAGGTGTACCGCATGATAGATTATACCCTAAATATGATATTAACTGGTTCTGGTAAATTTTGCCACCTACTTAAATGTGACAAAGTTTGGCTATAAAGTTAAGCTTCAACTAATGGCCACCTGACAACTGCTCAAACCACGCCTCCGACCTAGTTTTCTGAGAGTCTTATTGGTTTACGAGACTGACCTTCGATAGTGCGCATGCGCGCTTACACGTAAATGTTCTGTTGCTCCTTTTCTTACTCAGTCCTACAGCTAGCGTTAGCTTTGGAAAGAATTCGTAAAAATATTGTTTTACATCGTTAAATAGGAAATAGCGAAAGTCTTATAAACTGCTCAAATTGTGATAAGGGCAGCCTGGTTGATTGTTCGTTAGGGGGTAGGCTAGTTCACGCTGGCTTGGAGAATGAGAGGTACCGAGATTGAGATCAACGTTGCGGTCAATTACTTTGGTAAACATGACTTAACTGGCAATCCACCCTCCCACAGTCCACCCATCAGTGGACACCCATCATAAATATAGGTGTCATTTTCTGCTATTAGATTAAATTGACTTTTGGAGTTGGATGAATTATTTTTCTTTCAAACCGATAATTTCTTTATCTTATTTTAATCAGCAATGTATGTCATTATGAAATATGGGTGGTGTTGCGCACTAATATTCTAGTTTGATATTTTTTTCGCAAAATGTTTGACAGCACCAAAGCAGCAATGCCCACTCCGTCACCCAATTTTCTTATCCATAAATTTTATTGAAAAACTAAAGGAACATCAAATAACTGCATGTTAATCTTAACTCCATTGTATCACTTATCTATAATTTCAGTAAACTTGTATTATCAACTCAGTAACACACTTTGCGGAATTTTTTTAAGCCCCACAAATTGTCCACTCCGTTACGGTTAATTTTACTCAACAATACAAGTTCCAAAACTTGGATGAGCCAGTGCCAGGGGTTCGCCAGAGGTCCTCTGAAATATATAATCTACATATTCAGTGAAAAATCATGTGCTATTTTTCAACTTTTATTTTATAAATTGTGTTCGAAACCTTATTAAATTTAAAGCTGTTCCATCCTGTTAACTTAATTTTTGTCTTACTGCACCAGTGCACCTCCCGATAATTAACACCAGCAGGCATCTTTCTGTGAAGAAATATATGGCATTACCGATAAGATATGTAATTTTTCGTTGTTTTTCTGCAGAAATAGCATCGTATGACGTACACTAAAAGCAACTATTATCCTTTTCTTATATAATTATTTATACCACAGAGTATATCGAGCAGAAAAGAAAAATTATTGTTCAAACTTGAGGGGTTCGGTGAATGGTCATGGATTTCTCTTGGGGTTCGGCTCCCTTGAAAAGGTTAAGAACCACTGAGCTAAACCGTATAACCACTGCGTCAGACCCTTTCCACATGGTGATCTATTACATTGACGACAATTATATAGGATGGTAAACACATAGATGATGAAACGGGTAATAGCAATAAGTATTCTTCTGTATTTGAACGTACCACATCGTCCTCTGCAAATCTGAATAACCGTATCTTACGATTTAATTCATGTCTAGGAAATAATTTTAAAGTAATCACCAGGATATTCAGTGAGAAAAAGCAAGTTAAAGGTGTCTAAAGTACTCAGATAATTATGCGTTTATTTACCGAATATTTTTGACTCGTTGCTTTAAGTGCTGCTTTTTAGTTTTTATTAGACATTTATTCTATTTTTTATAACCCACTCAGTGTCAAGAAATCTTGTGAGCTTTTACGAGATGTGTTGTATATTCCATTGTTCAATTATTATCAGAGGAAGTATTCTGCGGATTGCAGCAATCGACCTATCGAAGGATCTTCTGGATTTCATCCTGATCTGGGATCTCTTCAACCATGATCAGATCGAAATCTCCTCTTCCCAATTTTTCGACCCCCGTTTTTCCCCGGCACAGACCAGTCCACCATGAACTTATTCCCCTGCTGCATGTACTCTTTCATGGTTTGACGTCGCTGGGGTACTGGTCTCACTTCCGGTGATGACGTCAGATCAGTTCCGGTTCCGTCGTCACTTCCGGTGGTGTCTCTGGTTGGATCGAAGAGAGTCGTCGGGTCTTGAGGAACGTCCAAGGATGATTCCAAAGCAGATGACTGGTCAGCTAGGATAGTCAAGGTCAAAGAGCTAAGTAAGAGAAGAACGATCAGGTAGATCGGATCGCAACTTCTCGACTTCTAAAAGACAAAGAACAGAAAAATGACAAAATACAACTATTTGCATTGCAATACGAAACAATATAATAAAATGCGGAACAATACAATACGAAACAATAATATAGCCTAATAACATGAATTGTAGATCGCTTTGAAGTATCTTCTAAAAGAAAACGAACAGAAAGGTGACAAAATACAATACTAAACAATACAATGCGAAACAATACAATATAATACGGAACAATACAAGGTTCTTGTTTTTTAATTCACCCCAGGTTCTAAGTTGACGGGATTTATCGCGTGAGGGTCGGTTAGGGCTCAGGTTAGGCGTCGTGAGGGTCGGTTAGGGTTAGTTTTAGGGTTATTGCAGTCATTCTGACAGGTGCACATACTCAACACATACAACGGACATGGAAAGCATGATTGGGGTGAATTAAAAACAACTACCCAATACAATACGAAACAATACAATACCAAACAATGTAATAAATGGAATTGTAAGTCGCTACGCAACGGTGCAACACAAGGCTAGTTCCCTTCTTGGAAGGAAAACGAGTTGGGGGGGGGGTTGAAAAAAGACGACCGTTCGAGGTTTTTCCCCATAATCGCGTTCTTTTTCTTTTTCGGGTAGGCTATGTCTGTTTTTTGTTTCATTTTTCTTAATTATCTCCAAAGGAATAATTTTTTAGGGATAAAATGTTGAAACTGGCATATTCAATCGCCACAGTTTGGAAAGTCGCGGTTTAGTTGCGTTTAGTTACGACGATTCTCATTGGTTGTGGTTCATTGGCTCTACGCCCCTGGGGATGAGACGAATGAGGTGGTTTCCCGTTGCCTTCCCCACAGACAATGATGGGTAAGCAACTTGCCCAAGGTCACTCCACAGGAGCTTGCACCCCTGCGTCTCACACGTGCTGGCCCGAGATATCTAAATCTCTGAATGCCAACTCCCAGCTCGGGGCTTGAACCGCAGTCCGTTTCAACCAACAGACGTATGCCGTTCTCGCTTATCGGTGTAGCTAACTAGGCCAGTCATGTACACTTTGGAAATATTCTGCCCCATGTGGTGGACATGTTTTGTAGGCTGCCATTAGCGCCGATTATTTCATGAGGTGCATATAATTATATTGGAACGGTGACAAAATGTAAAAATATCATATTGACGTCAAAATTATAGTCATTGTTGCCATATGATAGCGTTACACAAATCGGCCCAGCCATATTACAATATTCAGAACAGTAAGCTACTTAAAATTCTAGTGAAATTCTAAATTTTTGCCAAAAATTATGTTCTTGTCGACGCCAAAAGCTTCCAGTGAAAAAGATTTCGTAGAATCGTAAATTTAGATCAGTAAAAATTTGAATGTTAGAATAGACTCTAATCAGAAAATAGAAAGCATTCAGACTAGTGTCAAAAATCATTCATTAAAATTTCAGATGTAGGCCTATAGGCTAACCTGGCTTAGGCCTGATTAAATTTTTAAAAGATATTCACATGACGATTGCATGGTGTGTCGCGAAATTTGGTTGCAAGTTTAGGTGTAAAATAGGTTGAGAACCTCTGAGCTACATGTAGTGAACGAGGAACTATCCATAGTCTGGTCAAAAAGCAAACAAGATTTCTTTAATTAAACCGCTCTAAAACTGATCATATTATTTTCAGAGCAGCCTCGAAGATTTTCCCGGATACAGAACATAACATCATTATTGATAATATGACTATTTCCAAAGGTGGAAAACTTGAAATACAAAAATTTCTTGGTGTTTTCGTTGACCATCACTTGAAATGGCATGCTCACGATTATCAATGATTAGTGTAGAGAACAAAACTAGACATCCTCACCATCGTTTCGATCCTCACAGAAACAACTCTTGTAATCTATAATACACTCGAACTTCTCAAGACGACCTTCTGCCTACCACTCACACTAGCAAATCGCGCAGTAACACCGACCAACACTTCACCGGTCCGTTGTAAGTCTTTCGGCAAGCAAGGTAAGACCCGACACTTATAAAGCAGCGCTGTATCGACACTCACGCGCTCTGGCCTCGTCAGTCGTTCGTCTAGTGCTCAGCTGATTCTGTTTGTTTCGAACAGTCCAAACAGTTTAAATCAGTGATAAAAATTCTTTGTTTGTGATTGTCCGACTGGAGAGATGGGAACGTAAGCTTACCGTGCCGTAATAACAATATTCTATAAGCTTATAAGCCTATTGATTCCCATAATGATGCACGTGCCTTCCGAATAACAAGTAGTGAACTATAAGGACATAATTAATATTTATAATGATAATAATATAAAACAGCAATAACATAATTATAGAAAACAACAATGCATCGCGTAATAATGTTATTTTAAGCAAGAATGACTGAAAGCTGTGAAAATTCTATTCACTGCAAATAGCCTACTTTTGTGATTTCAGTTGGTGCGATAAAATTTCCATCAAACTGCCGCGGAACCCCTAGTCGACACCCGCGGAACCCTTAGGTTCCGCGGAACCCCGGTTGAAAATCACTGGCATAGCCTCACCGGACAATGCCCTACTTGGCTGTTCACTCCCACCGCGGTGAGGTGCAGGTAGGACTTTACATGTAGGAGGGGATATAATATTATAGTTCATTGGACAGCCAAAAAGAGGAACGAGGATGTGTTAAGAGAAGTAGGTGGGGAATAACCTTGTAGTGTAATAGCAAAAAGTACAATATTTCGGACATATGATGATGAAGAAAAAGACATAATAATCGGTGAAACCGAGGGATCAAAAGGAAGAGGAAGACCAAGAAGAATGTGGATGGACGACGTGATGGAATGGACGGAACTGTCGGTGGAACGGGTGGTGCGCGCAACTCAGCAGAAGGATCTCTAGGGAAAAAATGGTATCCGTTGAATTCAGCGCGCACATTTAAGCGACCTTCATTTCAGCGACCTCAATTCACCGCCGCACATTTCAGCGCGTATTCAATTCGGCGACCTTCATTTCAGCGCTGCTTCAAAAGGACGTTGCTAAAGGCCTAAACCGTGCGCAAACAACACGTTTTATTGATAAGCACAGCTGACAGCTGTTTTTGCTTTGATTTTTATTTTGATGTTATTGATAATAACATCAAAATCAAAATCAAAGCAAAAACAGCTGTGGATCTTCAAAGCCAAATTGTTCTTAATAATGAATTGAGTAGGCGCTGAAATGAAGGTCGCCGAATTGAATACGCGCTGAAATGTGCGGCGGCGAATTGAGGTCGCTGAAATGAAGGTCGCTGAAATGTGCGCGCTGAATTCATCGTAAACCGGAAAAAATTGTCCACGGTGCCGCCAATGTTCGAAGTAACGAATAAGACACCGACGACTGCCTAATTACAATCATTCGGCTTAATAATATGATTGTGTGTATGAGCACTTGTTATAGCGGTCCTTCAGCCTACTACTCAGAGGAGCTCCGGTACTCAAGCGGGAACACTGCATCGAAGTTTCACGCCGAGGCGCGTGAACAATTGCAGGTAATGGAATAGCTCATGGTTCCCACGCGTCGGTTTCAGATGGATTCGAACCTGCTTCATGGCGCCGAACACACGCCTATACCAACGAGCCTCACACATAGAAGGTAGGCCTATATGTATAATGCAATGTATCCTACTGCCGCATTATTATTTAAATGATGCTGGGATTTTTCTTCGCGATACGATCGATAAGATCCGTTTAGAAATAATATTAATCACATACCTTTTTAAGCGAAATATTATCCCTGTAAGAAAAAAAAGCGGTGCTACACAATAATTATTAATATCAGGACGCTGAGCGAAGCAGCTGTAAGAACTTAAGAACAGTTTCATAATTATTATAATTATTTTTTTCTCTACTTCAACAGACACTGTGCTATAAGTATAAGGTATCATCAAACATCTTAAGCTACTGTTGTTTACACAAGGTCGACCCGTGCACTCCGGTTTTGCCAGTCCCAAGAATAGAACAAGTAGGAGGGCTCTCTAATTACCTTGGTCATGCTACAGAATCGTTAAACAGTGACCTTCTAACGTGTCTTACATGCCTCTTTCATTTTTTATATAATATAAGTGAGAGTAGCAGACAAACCGATTTTCAGAATAGAGCTGTGACATGCAAAAATATTTTCTGTCGACGGCCACGACAGAACATGATAGCCATTGAATGGTCGTCGTTGAACTATGGATCTATCCAAGAATTGCTTATACACCTCTTTTAGTCATACAAATATCTCCTATATAACGCAAATTAGCAACGTGCAGTTGTAATCGGCTTTCAATGGAGTTCACTAATCCATCGTTTGAAGTGAGGTCTCAAAGAATAAACTAAGAGAAAGGTTCGAAGTTAAGCGAGGTTTCTCTTCAGTGATAAGCTGGTTAGTCTGTCTTAAATTAGCTGGGGCACGCCTCACCGCGTGCTGGAAAATTTAGGTTTGCGTCCTCATCCCTCAAGGGTAGCCGACATTGCCTTGGAAATTTCAGTTTTTCTCCCCACCCCGCCCAAGACCAACCTCCACCTCGCCCAATCCTTCACCCCACCCCTCTGAGATGACCGGCGTTGAAAAGAGAACATTTTATTTTCGTCCCCCCCCCCAGCACGACCCAACGTCCCAGCCCATTCCAACTCCTCCCACCTCCACCCCGCTCGGGCAACCGGCGTTGCTTTGGAAATTTCGATTTTTCCAAAATGATTTCTTTGTGGATAACACAAACAACAGGCTTTCGTAGGCCTTCTCTTAACTCTGACAGTGCCCGTCACGTGCATTCGGAATGAATGAGGAACACGCTAATGATCTCTTGTCTAACACAGTTTGCAGGTTTAACAATTGGCTATCATTTAATAATCTCCGGTTATTTTCGGCGCACATTTAAACAACAAACTGAACATTGAGACAGCTTATCGGAAACGTGTATGCATACTAATAATGTGATGTTAAACGCTATATAAGGTGTCTTCATAACAAAATTAATATACGCTATGCAGTCTTACATTTGGTATCCATGCAATGATGTCGTCAGCTACGCTCTGCTGATAATATAAGGGAGTCTTTTTGGTTCATTTTGCTCGAACTACTACCATGAAGAATCGAGCCTTTTATGTGGTTGGTCCGGTGGTCTGGAATGGCCTTCCTTTTGAGCTGTGCCTACACCCTGGGACTCTACCAGGATCGTTTCTTACTAAACTTAAAACTGTTCCTTTTGGGCGCGCTGAGTAGTTTTTTTTTACTTGAAGGAACTCTATATAAATGTCTGAATGAATGAATGAATGAATGAATGAATGAATGAATTAATTAATTAATTAATTAATTAATTAATTAATTAATTAATTAATTAATACGCATAGGCATGCATCTCTATTATATAGTAACATAATTACGCAAACACATAAATTACTAAGCATACATAGATAATCGAACAAATGTAACCCTATGCATGTCTAGTAGGCTATTATTAGTAGGCTATACGTCGATACAGAATTTTCATGCATCCTTTTAGTTCCAGATTGACGAACCAAATTTTACATGACACAATGTTTGTTAATTAAAACTTTTAATGAACTACATTTTAGCAATTAATTAATTAATTCATTCATTCACGCATTCATTCATTTCAATATTTTATAGCGCAAAACAGGTAGCCGAATCAGAGGCGCGAAATCAACGTCGACACAAGATATACCTACATAGAATGAATGCGTGTGGTATAATAGGCCTACATGCATGCGAACATACATCGGCCTAAAATTGCGCGATATTTAAATTGAAGATTAAATTAAACATGCAATGTGATGCGTTATACCTCAAGTGTCTTGAAATGAGAAACGTATGCCAATCGATGCGATTGTACCTTTGCGGCCATACTTAAAAATCCGGGTGCGAAGTGATTTCGTCTGCTGTGTTGGTAAGATGTCAGTTTTCGATCGCTGCTGTTGGTCGATTCATTCACACTGTCTGCCACCCTACGAGTCTACCTTTCACATCGATATTATGGACTCCCTGGAAACTTAATTAAAATTGTTGTTTGTTAGTTGTTTTAGGGGTGCCATAATGAACACGAGTGAAGACGATGGGGAGGGTGGCCTGGGGGGATGAAGGAGAAGAAGAAGAAGAGGAGGATGAATAAGAGAAGTGAAGGAGGAATGTGAGGATGATAAGGAAGACAAATTGAAGGAGGAAGAAGATGAGGAATATGAATATGAGGAAGAGCGAGAAAAAGATGAGGAAAATGAAGATGAGGAGGGGAATGTGAAGAGGAAGGGTGAAATGGATTAAAGCCCTGGAGTGGAGTGAAAGAGGACGAAGATGGAAATAATGTAGCCTGTGACTGTTAAAATATCAGTGTTATTTTCGTGAACGAGAACGAAACGAGAACGAAAAAGAATAGGCAATCGTTCACGAGAACGAAAACGAAAACGAAAACTAGAAAGAAATTGTGAACTGAAACTGAATAAAAACGAAAAAGAATCATTGTGGAACGAAATAAAAACGAGAACGATATTGAAATCCTGAACGAAAACTATAGAAAATCCAAGTACTTTATTGGAATTTTCGAGCGCAAAGTAGTTGAACGATGCGCATGAATAGGCCGTAAATTACTGTCACCCTACCCCTTCTCGTCTTTCTTGGCCACAAAGAAGCTATTGTTGGAAGGTTGCTCTTTCGACTGTCAATTCATTTTATGACTCGGCTTGCTGGTTCCTCTTTAATTAACCTCAGCCTTTGAAAGGTCTATCTTATCTGCCTTGTTGGTCCCTCATGCACCACACTTTAATTACATACTTGAATCTTTACCTCCAGGCTGGGAGTAATCCCTTTTGGGCGAGGGGTCAGCCAATTGCACGCTTGAATGGCTCCAGTTTAACATTGCTATAGCTCTACCCCCACTCACTTAGAACCAAGTGGGAGAGGTTGATTCTTTCCATCTGAACTGTATAGGCTAATTTTATGGCTTAGTTTCTAATTTCTGTTTACTTAACCTCATTCTTTCCAGTCGCGTTCCTCTCCCCTCATTCACAACACTTGATTTCCAAACCTTCTGAACGTCACTCACCTGTTAACCCTTTGGAGGAAATGTGGGGTATGACACATCCAAGAACTATTCTACTTTACGCTTTTAGCGGAAAACGTGGATACCGGCTTGGATTATTTTTGTGTACCTTAGTGACTATGAAATACGGAGAGTCGGACACTACAGCAATTTCAGGTATTTTGAAAGAACATAGGCCTACCCTGCATTGAGAAGGCTGAAGATAATGACGACTACAACATTCTATGTCGCACTTTAAATATTATTGGCTATTCGTGTTTTTGATAACGTTGGTGGTAAGTAGATATTGATTAGTTCACCTGCTGGCCATTTCAAAAAGGTGTGAAAAGTTATTTGTTGGTGATAATCGCCAGCTTATCTGCTAATTGGTCATAAAAGAATAGTTTAATTCACAATTAATGTTTTCTATTGATAACAAATTAATATTGTCGTATTGATATCATGCAACAAAAACATGTAGGCCTATGCCTATTGGGGCATGTCATACCCCACCTCTCCACAAACGTTCCAATGCCTCACTTCACCTTCAAAGAGTTAATTTCGTGAACGAAAACGAAACGAAAAAGATTAGTCATTAGTTCACGAAAACGAAAACGAAAACTAAAATGATTTTATGAATAAAAACTAAACTAAAACTAAAATGATTACCAGAGGTAAAACTAAAACTAAACTGAAATGATTTGATGAAAAACTAAATAAAAACTAAAATAGAAATGATTTGATGAACTAAAATAACAAGTATGACACAGGGGCGGATCCAGAATTTCTGGTTAGTGGGGGCGTAAATACTACATACATTCATGCATACATACATACATACATACATACATGCATACATACATACATACATACATACATACATACATACATACATACATACATACATACATACATACATACATACATACATACATACATACATACATACATACATACATACATACATACATACATACATACATACATACATACATACATACATACATACATACATACATACATACATACATACATACATACATACATACATACATACATACATACATACATACATACATACATACATACATACATACATAGACATATAAGCCCACACACATACATGCATTTGTTCGGCGCAGTGGTGAAGGGTATAGGCCTAATTATTATACACCGTGAGGCATAAAAAACAAAGCCCCTAGATTTTTTTAAATTTTAACAATATTCAAGCAATGTCAATGAAATTCTGGAAAATTATAGCCAAATAGCAGGCAATGTAAAAAGATTATGAATTTGTACACAAACTGTCTGCCTTTAGCTTCTACGCATGCGTGAAGTCCCTTGCGCCATTCACGCACCGCCTAGCTGTTAGGGGGCCATAGTGTAGGAGTTATGAAGTCAAGTCGAGTTTCATTCGTCGGAAGTGCAACCGTTTCTTGAACTCTGTACGGTATACGCTAGAGTACCACCTTGCCGGAAAATGTAAAATTCAGAGTTCTCGAATTTCAGGTAGAAGACCTTCCATGAGTAGAAACGTCTCTGTAGTGTTGGCCGTTGATTGTACCCCCCGGTTTAACAAAGTGAATTGAGAAGAAGCACCGACTGATACCATTTGGGATTTGCTAAACGTTGGACGTGTGTGTAAAAGACGGTCGGCTGCAATATCTCTCTTTCGAGTTCCAACTGCTACATACAGACGATCATTTTGAGTATTGCTACGAGAAGCAGGAAATGGTGTACAAATCAAAGGTCCGTGATGTTGAAGATCTTCGTAAGAGAATTATGCAAGCTTGGAACTATCTTGACCAGCAAATTATTGACTCGGCGGTGCGTGAATGGTCACGTGGGCAATGTCTGCTAGCAACTCAGGTAAGTAGGTAAGAGAGCTCCGGTAAGAGAGCTCCATTCTGCCGGTCCAGCTACTTCAAAGTTCAAACATCCTATTCCAAAATTGCAATTATAAAATTATTAGTTTTAGGTCATTTTAGTTTACCTGGTGGCGGACCGGTAAAGCGTCCGCTCACAGAGCGGAAGTTTGCGAGTTCGACTCCGGGTAACGACCTTGGGCAAGTTGTTCACGCACACGTGCCTCTGTCACTAAGCAGTAGGCCTATAATTTGGGACCGGCGTAAGCTGGGAAGTAAACAGCAAGTCCTGCGATACACTAGCCCCGTGTCCAGGACCTTGGGATTCATCCATTGCTGGCTCAAGGCTATGGAAAAGGAGATGAGCGCCTCCCTGTGTTCCTCATGGAACGGGATGGGACTTTTTTACAGTTTAGTTTGAGAACATTTGCCGAGGTTTAGGGGGGGCGTACGCCGGCTCCGCCCCCCTCTGGATCCGCGCCTGTGACAGAAGGAGGAAGATGAGGAGAAAATAATATTATTAGCTTATAATACCATAGGCGGAGACTTGGTCCAGAAGTTGGCAGGCACGCCCGCGCACACACACGCAAACACATACACACACACACGCTCACACACGCTCACACGCACTCAGTTGGCGCCAGCCAAGATATTCCGCCAGCAGCTGACAGAATGATGGCATAGATGGATGCATGAAAATGCAAACAACTAAAAACACCAATGTAGACAGATAAATATAAACACTGAACAGAGCGTATTATGATAATTATTCGTGAACTTAATGACATTCTCAACATTAATGCGCAAAACCCAAAACAGAGAACAACATGCACAAATACAAACAAACACAATCTACAGATAAACGCATGTACATGTAAATATAAACACACATACAACCAAACATACATATAGGCTACCAGGAGAATGAAAGCAACTACATGCCTACACACATAAATACAAAAGAGGAAATACACAAATACCACCAGAGTGACACACGCACGACAAACACACACACACACACACACGCACACAAACACACATAAATGCAAGCACACGCACAGAGAAGCACACACATAGAGATAGAGAAACTCAAATGCAACCAGACAGATGTATCATAATATTCTTTCCATCAATAAGCCGCTTTGTCATTCCAAGTCACCGCCTAATCGGCGTCATTCAATACCCTGGCGCTATATCAGTCCCAAACGCCTGGCACCAAAGCGAAAGGCTCAGACGTGTAGCGTGTAGAGGAACCGAAACGAGGGCTTTGCAAAGTGGTTTGTCGTGTATCATGGAATAGGGTAGGGATAGAGAGGAACGTAAAACCGATATCGATGAACGGCTCGAATGCTGTGGTTTCAAACCGAGGAATTATACACCCGTTTATATAGGTTAGAGTTTAAATAATTGCTGTGCTTTTTGATGGATCGTTACTCATCACAAAAGATGAAAGTCGACCCCAATAATTCAACCCCAGTCGACTTGGTCATCCCAAGTCGGGTCTGGTCGTTTCTGCTCACTGCAACTCACCCCAAGTCGAATTTTGTAGAGAGAAGTCACTTGTAGTTATTTTTACCTCAAGTCGACTTAAACCGACTTGAGACACAAACATAGTTAAATTTGCCACTTCAAACCAATGCATAGTGAGACCAGGACAACATTTAAGCAGCTTTTATAGTGTGTTTACAAGAATGAATGAGGCCTAGGCGTACGTACGTACCAGTTCTAACTTCTACGACCTACTGCGAAATAATTTGAATAATCGAAGCCCGCGTCTTTGCCGGTCTCGAGCCGACTGCCGTGTGTCGATCGATTTAGATAATAATAAAAATGAATGTAATTTAAAAAATTCACAGACACTGGACAAGTTAAACTCTATAGGCAATAATTTGTCGTCACGTCGTCTATGCTACTAGGCCTATAGCCCCATTTTAAAGCATCACAGACTGAAACACAAACATCCCGAAAGGTCTTAATAAATTCTGTTACAATTTCATGCATCAAGTGATGAGATCTCATTAGGCCTACTCATTGATAGGACTATATAAAATTAAAGTTTGCCATGTAAAATTGGCTTGACTTCTTGCATTAGTAGCCGTACGTAGGCCTATGCTAATGACTATTACCATGTGAGAAGTCGACTTCAAGTCGGAAGTCGGTTGTTTTTGTCTGCCAAGTCGGGTCAAGTCGTTTTAACTCCAAGTCATCGATTTCAAGTCGACCTCAAGTCATTTTAGGGTCAAGTGGGGTCATACTGTGGGGGGCGGTGGTGTAGTGGTGGCGTCGTTGCCTTGGAGCCGGAAGCTTCGAGGTTCGAATCCATCTCGCCGCGTAAGGACCTTGGGCAAGTCCTTCACTCACAATTGCCCAGCGCTTCGGCGTGAAACTCCGATGCAGTGTCCGCTCTACATCGGGAGCGCCTCTGCGTAGATAGAGCTTGAAGGGGCGCTATAACAAGTGCACATACATACATGTACATACAAACATACTATCTGTGTGGCAAAATAGGCTGGAAATTATTACCTTGTTATTATTCCGACATTTAACGTTGTTTGATTATATTGAAGGGCAGTTACTGTAGCCAAAGAACGATGTCACTGAATTTTTTAATTTTTATCTGGTTATATAGTTCCGCAAGGAAACAATTTAGAGGTATGTAAGCACGATGGGGTTTTTGCAGGAGTGTAAAGTACTTAAGTTTTATACGTATATATATATAGCTACAGAGAAAAATCAATTAAAGGTGTATAAATACGGGCGAATGAATTCTAATCTTGACAAAGATGAAATTTTAACGAAGATTTGGCCGCTTCGCAGTAACATCATTCCCTTCTCCGGATATTGTTTTGAGGGCTCACAAATACCTCGAATCTAAGAAACGCGGAAGTTGTTAACCTATTCGTCACAAAATTATGGAAACCATAATATTAGGCAATTTCAAAATACGATACAGAACAAGAATGTAAAACCTTTGGCATACCTGGGAACTGCGGTCCCAAATTATAACATTAAGTAAATCAACATGACGTGTCGTAATAGTGCGGTGTATTGGATGGGTGCTTAGAAACGGTTTCTTTTGCACTCGATCCACACTTATAAAACGACCAGCTGGTCCACCGAAATAGAAGCCGGAATAATGAGAAAGCACTTGAGAAATGAAAATTGGATGAAGACCTTTTGCAGTTGAAATGAAGTTGAATTGATGAAAAAACGCAAGTGAAATATAAGCTGGATGAAGGTATTTTATATCTGAAATAGAAGCTGGATTAAGGTATTTTTAGATCTAAAATAGAAGCTGGATGAAGGTATTTTTAGACCTAAAATAGAAGCTGGATTGATGAATTGAACGGTTGAGAAATAGAACCTGGATGATGGACATAATAAGTTAAATGGAAGATGGATTAATTAAAACGCTTGCGAAATGGAAGCTGGATGAAGGTTCCTCAGGCATAGGTGAAATAGAAACTGGATTGACGAAAATTAAACTTGGGAAATGGAAACTGGATTGTTGATTTCAGTGATGTATTTCAGCATGCATCCAGCTTCCCTTTCAGCTGGAATGCTTTTTATCCAGCTCCTATTTCACCACACGTCATGTTTAAAGTCTTCTCAGGAGATAGCCTATCTATTTCTGTAATTTTATAATTTGGGACCGCCGTTCCCAGGTATGCCAAACCTTTTTCTTGAATAAACATACATTTATCACGATTTGTGCCATCCTCAAAGCTTGTAATGGTGTTTAATTAAGACCAAAGCAGTAAGTAAAACATTCAAAATACTGGCCAGAATTATTATAATATAGTAATCTTCGTTTAATTTCAAACTGATGCAACGCAGAGTGATTAGCCTACAATTCCTAGTATGACGGATTATCACAAAAGTTATTTGCCAACGTCGAATTTAATTGTTGGCAGCCAACAGAACGCTCATCACGTCCTGCTACGGATTTCACCAACGCCATCTACCGAATGGAAGGTTCAGAAGACCTTGCGAGAAGCGAACCCGCGTCCATAATCCCTTCGTGCCAGAGTGATAACACCCCTTTCATATAATTATTATGCCCACAGTGTTCAAGAGACGATATATTATCACTGATTTTTAAAATTTTATATGGTTAATAAAATTAATAAGGTAATTTCACGACGTCCATCTTCCATAGACGTCCATCTTCCATAGTTATTTATTGCTATTATCATGAATTATAACATTGCAATTTTAAAATCTGTTGAGTCGGCTTATGTACAGAACGTTCAGCTGGAGTTATTCGGTTGCAGCCTTTGTCAAGGTCACCTTCAACCGTTCTTTTCCGTATTCAATTGGATTGTTGCGGTAGAAAGAAATGATTTCCTCAACGCTCGAGAAAACCTACAAAAGATAACGCATAGCAATGCCTTTCAGTTATTATTTAGTTTTATATAGCGCCTCTTCACGATTGGCTACTCAGATGCGCTCCCGGCGAAACCACGGCGAAATTGGGCAGTTTGAGATTCTTTAGAGTGGAGTGACCACTGCAATGTAATGGCGGCTTTGCCTATTAACTATGTATTATTAGCTTGCATTGCATTGTATTTTATTATATTGCACAGCCTGTTAGTTTACCAATGAGATCGATTAACGTGATTGCTGCAGCTGTGGTTTGTCGTTAGATCCTTGGCTATGTTCCGAGATGGTTCTGAGGATGACCTGTTACAGTCCTGTACCTTAAACCATCAACAGTGTCATTACTGCTGAGCTGGCTAGACGGTGTAGGTGGAGCAGAAATCTTGAACCAAAGTTCTGTCTTGCCAAGGATTGGAATCCCTGTCCTCCGATTGACTGACCGACCAGCACAATTACCAATGCACTGTCGAGCATCCCCCACCATAGTAACGATATAGCCTGGCCAATACACAATTGTAGTGTATATTGCATTGCATTCAACTGCATTGTTCTGAATAATTGTGGTAAACTTCTCTGTACTCTAATGCAGTGGTTCTCAAACTTCTGCAGGCCGCGGACCGGCAATAATTTATTCGGGAAGCTCGTGGACCGCCAACTTTAATGGGAAGTACAGATATAAAAAACTAATTATAGGGTTATTTATAATTAGAGATTTTTAATTAACAAAACTTGTTTGTACAGCCATTTTGCAAGTTAAAATAAGGCACTGGTAATGTATTTTTAAAGTTTGAGACAGAATTTTGAATAAATTTGGAACAACAATTCGAATAATTTCAAAATTGTAAATATATAAATTAATAATTATAGTTTATTTTTCACTCTCAGACTTCTTCACGGACCGGCGATCAGGACTCCGCGGACCGGCACCGGTCCGCGGACCACCACTTTGAGAACCACTGCTCTAATGTGTTGTGTTGTGTTGTATACTGCATTGCATTCTAATGTTTCGTGTTGTGTTGTATTGCTTTGTTTTACAATGTTTTGTGTTGTGTTGTATTGCTTTGTTTTACAATGTTTTGTGTTGTGTTGTATTGCTTTGTAGGCCTATTCTAATGCTGTGGTGTTGTTTTGTATTGCATTGTATTCTAATGTTTTGTGTACGTTAATGAAATTCCGTTCTGATGTTTTGAGCTGTATAATTGTACTGCATTCTAATATTCTATATTGTATTCTTGTGTATCGTATCGTGTTTCATGGTATTGTATGGCATTGTGAGGCCTACGGTTTCATGGTATTGTATGGCATTGTGAGGCCTACGGTTTCGTCTGGTTTCGGTGTTCCGAGAGCAAAGTTTCCATCTTCTTTTCTGTGGCGAACAGGAAACCTCCTTAACCCTCCCTGATGAATGACGCACAGAGTGTACGGCTGTCCACTCCTCTGACTCTTCCTCACCAAGAACATTCCATCCTGTATAAAAAAGAGAGTGAAAGTTCAGTCTTCTTAGTGCTACTTTTCCAGCCCAGTTGACTCTTTTAGAGTCCTGCTAAAACATAAGTTTGTTCTCTATGGCTTACCCCGCCTGTTAGCTGCCTTGTAGGTATCTTATCAACAATTCCTTGTTGAAGTTTTGTTTTTGTTAATGTCTGTTACCGTTAGGGGTCATTGCATAATTACGTAACGCCTAAAATGACCGTTTTTGACCCACCCACCCACCCTGTAACGCTTCGTAACGTTTCCCTTGACCCACCCACCCACCCTCCCCAGCGTTACGTAACGATTGCTACGAAAAATCAGTTCAGATTTCGGCCTATTATTGGCTTATGTGAGCGAGTAATTTTAATTCACATTTTTCGTAGCGAATTTAATATAGTAGGCTATAAGCGTAGGCTACATGCGATTTATAATTTGACAGTACTATATAATAGACTTAAAATATACATAGCCTAATGTTTTGTTTATATAAATGACAGTCATGCCTGAACTGCAATTTTCTTATATTTGACCGCAAGAATAAAATTTTACACTGCTGAAAAGTTTCTTGGACTAAATGAAGAATTAACAATTAATCAAAATTAAGATGAACTATTTATTTCTGGTCAGTTCGATAATTATTAATAGAAATATTGCCGAGTTTTGTTGAGCAATAGGCTAATTTTAAATGTTTGAGATCGTGTCCACTAAATAAAACATGCTTCAAAGTGGCTCTTCGATGTCAGGATTTCTTTGTGAATTAGACCTACCACGTTGTTCCGTTGTTCCGTTGGTGAAACTATCACAGATCCAAACAATTCGAGCAGCGGTTTCCGGTTTGCATAAACGGGAGAACAGAATATTCAGATAAATAGCCCTACTTCGGTTAAGGTTTAAATCAATGTCACGAAGTTTAAACTTCGATCACATCATGTCTGAAGTGTCATTCGATGGTAATTTAATATTCATTAATATAAAAAAATTCATGGCGTTACGTAACGTTTAGCTCCCCCCACCCACCCACCCCCGTAACGTTTCGTAACGTTTTCAATGACCCCACCCACCCACCCTCGAGCGTTACGTAATTATGCAATGACCCCTTATGTGAATGTTGATGTGACATTGCAAGTCAATAAATGAACAAATGAACATGAAAATGAATGAATGAGGGGTCCCAAGTAGGACCTATGAATGAATTAACGAACGGCCGGACGAACGAACAAACGCATGGATGGACGGATGGGTGGATGGACGGACGGACGGATGGATGAAAGGAATTATTTCGGGATGAATGATAGATGAATGGATTAATGCTATTGTTTGTCAGCCAGCAACAACTGCTTACTCACCTCCGTGGCATTTCTCAGTATTTCATCTGCCTCTTCTGGACGACAGTTGCCAGCGTACCAGTCATGACACTCAAGACCCTACAATGTAAAGTAAAAGTACGGCCAGGCAGACAACTATCAACATAATATTATATTGCCTGAGCTACTTAGACGGAAATTAATTTAATCTTTTCAATTAAATCGTATTATTCTACGTGTTGCAGTATTTAATCGAAGCAATAAGTTTTGGTAGGTGATACTGAGCTAAACATGGTAAGCTTTGGAAGTGAAGGTGCACTTGTGTAGCGCAGAATGAAGAGGTAAAGAACATTGAAAGGCACGTTTTGGTCTTTCTCCATGACATTTAAGAATGAGTAATCTTCATTCTTAAATATCATGGAGAAAGACCAAAACGTTGAAGGTCTTACCATTTTCTTGGGACGCCGTTCGAGCAGGCAAGTTGGCGGAGTTGGTTTCGAAGTAGATTCAGGTTCGGAGTCTTTCTCGTCTGATTGAGAAGTGCCTCCTACCATTGATGGCGTGCTAGTAGTACAAGGTGACATAAGAGGAATAGAAGGTCTAATAATGACAGGAAGAGATGTAATCTCATAAGAAGATGGTTTTGAAGTACATGTAGGTTCAGAGTATTTCTGATCTGATGAAGAAGTGCCTTCTACCATTGTTGGCATGTCAGTACCCGTTGACATATGAGGCATAGAAGGTCTTTGAATGATGAGATGAGCTGGAATCTCAGAATGAGGTGGAATAATGGAAGTTGTTTGAATTATAGGGTTAGGTGGTGGAGCTTCCTGAGGACAAGGTGGAGACGGAGAATCTCTTGGACAGCTAGGAACGGGTGGAATCGGAGGTGGTATTCGACTTTCTCGAATGAGAGGCGGTGGCGGAAACTCTTCTACAAGAAATTTAATCGCGGCATTAAGACCTCTCTGTAAATATTTTCATTAATTTTATTTTCGTCTGATAACCTTTACGATGTCGCCGTACTTTCAAGTATTCCGTATATATATTTTAGGTCACTATTTAACCGTTTTACCTAGAGTAGTGTTTGCTAATAAAGTTGCATTATTTGCTTGCTGAATAGGGTTAAGTTGCGTAAACAAGGTTTTTTAATTTTTTACTTACTCTCCAATGCTACCAGCGGTGTAATACCTAGTGGCCTACATAGCCTAATTAATAATAATATGTCCTTTTTCTGCATCACCAAAGTTTTTTGCGTTTCTTCAACTCCCAAAGCTTCTTCTTGTTTCTTGTGCTCTGTTCTTCTAAATGTTAACAAGTTGAGACACCAGTGACATACTTCTCTGTTCTGTTCTGTTCTCAGCCATCCTCGATCCGAGGGTCGGCCGCACGATGTACAATGTTCCTCCAACGCTTCCTGTCCTCCGTCAGTCTTATCATTTCTCCCAATGTCAATCCAGTCCATTCCTTTATGTTGTCCAACCAGTTTGGTCTTGGTCTTCCTCTTTTCCGGTCTCCTGGCATTGTGCCCTGCATGATGTCTTTCTCAATGCATGTTCTCTCTCTGCTCATAATGTGTCCAAAATAAATCATACTTCACACAGGCTAATTATTGTGGAGAGCACTCCTAGCTGTTGTGATCTTTTACTGACGCCAAATAAATGCCCGAAAATAGACCAGATATTCCTATGACAAATTTAATTGGAAGCCATGCTGGTCACAATTCGTCTTGCGTTAGCCAGTGAACTGCCATTAGATAAAATCAGTTTACTTTCAGTAAGCCTATTAATTTTTGAGTTCGGCCAACTCCTTAAGTCAAGTTCAGTCAATCAACTTTCTTTAGTCAAGCTCAGCTGAATTTCTTAGTCAAGTTCAGCCAATTCTACCTATTTAAGCTCAGTCAACTTTCCGCAATTGAGCTCAGTCACTCTTTCTTATTAGTCAAATCCAAAAATCAAAAGTCAAAAACCATTTCTCTTCATTTTAAGTTCAACCAAATTTTCTCAGATATGCTCAGCCAACTTTCCTTAGCCAAGTTCCTTTGTCACGTTTGGCCAACGTAATTAAATTTAGCTGACACCTTATTTCAGATAAGTCAATTAACTATCAATTAATTTCAGTTCAGCCAATTAACTTTAAATTAATTTCAGCTCAGCCAATTAGCTTTCAATTAATGTCAATTAACTTTCCTTTACCAGCTCTCTTAGTTGGTGGAGTAAAATGATAATTATTACGATTACAATCAACGGTGCTACTGATAGGATGATAAGGCGGATAACCTGGAACGTAGGCAACTATGTTCGTGTAAATCGGTTCTTGAGGCACTCCAGGTGGAACTCCAGCTGGAAAAAAACAGGAAGAAGGAAGCGGTTGAGAGATGATGAAGAGTAAAAACAATAAAAGCAATAAGCAACCAGGGGTGAACTTTAGATGATAATGATGATGATGATGATGATGATGGTGGTGGTGGCGGTGGCGATGACGATGACGATGATGATGATGACGTCCTAGACCATTGACTAAGTTCAATATACAGGTCACTGGTGAAACATAAGTATTGTAAGGACGTGGTTACTAAAGTCTAGTAGCGCACATTTATCTTTAAACAGCAGCACGCTAACCTTTTTGATGGATCTCAAAGAATGGCAATTGCGTCGAGTCTTGCAGTAGCTGATCAGATTCTGTCACAATCTGAAATTAAAATAATGAGGTAATAACTTGAATGGCATGTATAATATATACATGTATGTATGTATGTATGTATGTATGTATGTATGTATGTATGTATGTATGTATGTATGTATGTATGTATGTACGTACGTACGTACGTACGTACGTACGTACGTACGTATGTATGTATGTATGTATGTATGTATGTATGTATGTACAATTGTACATGTATGTATGTATGTATGTATGTATGTATGTATTTGTGTATGTATACATATACATTATGCACTGCATGTATGCAGGCATGTTTGTATCTTTGCAATGTGAATGCACTCATTGTATATGTATGTATGCATAACTATATCCATGATATATGACTGATGAAACAAATTATACATCAAATTGTCATGTTTTTATGTATCGTTGCAGTAGCAAGATGTTGAAATATTTGATGGGTTTTTTTTCGAACACGTGAGGCTATCCCCCAGCTAGGACACAAGCTCTTTCCTATCAAGGCTCGCATAGACACGTGAAGTTTTTCATTTGAATCATCTAGTCCAATGGTGTGGAACGAACTCATTTCCTTATTTTGTAACGACTGCACGGACTCTTGAGTCCATTTAAAATTCAGCTCAAACAATAATTTACTACAGTTGGCTCGTCCTTTGACTGAAAATCGTGTTCAAATGTTTGCATAATGAACGGTAACGTTCTGCTCAAATTGTTTTTCAATCGTTTGCATATTTTTATAAGTAGGGAACATTAATATGCGACTCAAGTAAGCCGCCTATAAGGACGCCTGTACCAGACTGAGTGATGAAAAGGAAAGGCGAAACCCTGAATCACGCTTGTTCCTTTAACACTTCAACAGTAGTGGCTACGTTCTATTGTGCTATTGAAAATGCCTGTGACATCTATTTTGGTGACAATAAAAATGGTTGTCATAATATTCATGTGCGTATGCATGTGCCCGTGTATGTGTGTGCGATATGGATTCCAATGAGTCTAACAATAATATTGCTGAAGATCTTTTTTTTGCTTGGCCTGGGCCATGTGCACCTCTATGTGAGGATCTTGAAGGGCACCATATAAATTCTGATGAACTGGATGATTGAAAAGTCAATTTCCGGTACCTTCACATCTGGATGAAGGGTTTTCTTTGTTTCTTTCTTGAAACGGTTGTATTGACAATGTATCAACTAAAATTAGGACATTGAATGTTGCAGAATCAAAGTGTCATCATCATCCTCATCATCATCATCATCATCATCATCATCATCATCATTATTATTATTATTACTACTACTACTACTACTTCTACTACTACTACTACTACTACTACTACTACGCTTAGATAACTATAAAAAATTAATATAATAGTCGCCTTGGAGTTCTTTGAACTTACTTTTCCCTGTCGCAGTTCATCCACTGTTTCGTAAAAATCTTCGTCTGCAACCTGTATACAGAATCACAAACGAATCTAAAATGAAACCTGTTGAAATATAAACCTTGAAATCTAATATTAAATTTTATGACTTAAAATTACAAATTAATATGAACAATGGATTGTTTATTTGTTGTAGGTCACAGTTATTATGTTGACGAGAGCAATCCGTGGGTATGATTGATCGTATTTTAAATATTAACGTTTTAATTGAGTGAACATGGCAATTAATGCAGCAGTTGTCCGCTTGTAAGGCCAATGATAACAGCAGCAACATCAACTGTAGAACCTAATAAAAGAGTAAAGATGTAGTAAAAATATAAGTACTATTACCATTACTAATACTAATACTGATACTGCCATTGATACTGATACTATGTCTGAATCTGTTCGTTTTTAGACAGATGGAATTTTTAACTGGTTCGAATGCAATATAATTATATCCATCGCATAAAACGAAGAAAAACACCAAATTAATTATGTATCTCCTTCAATTAAACATTAAATTTTTACTTTACTTAATTATCTAAGAAGCAGTTTCGCAAAGATATTCAAAGAAACAGAGAATAATAGTTAACAGCCAGGATAAAATACAATGTTTAAGGTTAAAAATTTACTTGCTGTGCATAACGATTAAACTGGCAATTCCGAGCATTTACATTTACATCAGTTGCATTACTAAATTCAATGTAGCCTAACAGTGTTGCATGAACATTAAGATTACTCGTGGTCCTTGGCATTATAAAATGTTGTGAGCAGTACCACTGGAGCAATCTATCTATATTGAAATTTTGTTGCTTACCAGATGAACGGGATCAACGGGGACGACATAATCCTCTTCGTCTGTGTCAATTACGCCTGGCTGAAACATTCGAGACATAATAACGAATTAATAAGATTTCAAGTGTATGAAAGTTAAAAACAAATTCAAAAGTTCAATTAAATTCTAAATGAGTTTATTAAATGAATTTAAATTTAATTAGCCTAAATGAATTTAATGAAAAAATACAAGGTTTTTCTATCAGGTTCGAATACCAAAGCTTAATAATCATAGACAGCACAAAGACAGGTCAGATGAGACAGCAAATATCAATGCCCAGATCAGAGTCAGAATAAAGACCACTGACCATGAAAGCTCAATGATCAGAACCACGGGAGTGACCTTTAAAAACCAAATAATCTCTGTGACCATTGTCACAATAGAAACCTTTAAATATAAATGCACTATGACCATGTCATCAACAGGGACCTTTAAATGTAAAAGCACTTTTACCAGGGCCTCAATCGAAACCTTTAAATATTAAAGCACTTTGATCAGAGCCGCAATAGAAATCCTTAAAATAATTAGCCTAATATTAACGCCTTGTGAACAGAGCCATTATAATAGGTAAAGACATAAATCTAAAAAGGTCACCTATCAGATCCATAGCGGAAGTAAAACATAGATAGCCTATACATGGAAATTAAAGAAACTATGCGTTGAAAGGTCATTAGGTTTCGATTAACATTATTTTAGTCTTACGCATTAAATTAGAAAAGTCTGCGAAAAACTTGACGACGTTTAGGCCTACATACTAGGCCTATATAATATTATTGTTTATTCTATGTTAGAAGCCAATAGAATTCTTCAAAAACTGATATTTTGATATTTTATTACATGAATAAAAATTGAATATGATGATTTTGTAGATTACCATGCCATTTGGATTCACGTACTCCAGTTCATTTTCAAAGTCACCAAGCTGTAAAACATTAATTATTAAACATATGAATTAAAACAAGTGAATGGGAAATTTATGAAAATTATCTGTGACATGGGAGTAATTTGATAAATATAAAGTTTAATATCGGGTTGAATTTATTAACGGAACCATTTTAAATGTGGCTCTTTCAAAAATTTATCTATTTCACAGCCATTTGAAATCTTATAATGAGGAACTTCAAAATATTCTGACGCTATGTGCAGCGGAGAATAATTTTGTCGCTTACCCTGTCTTCTGTGTTCACGTATTCGCGTTCCTCATTGTCGGATTCGAAGTCACCAGGCTACGATCGTCAAAACATAATATTGAACACTTAAGGTAATTGCAGTCTAAAGTCATTGTGTGGTTCAGAAATACTAGAACAGAGTCAGATGAAGAATATGAAGAGTTGACCTTGAAGAATCCGAGAGCATGATAATTATATCAAAGACGTTAATTTGTTTACTTTGGCATAAATTAGAAAAAAGCGATTTGCAATCATACCCACGGATTACTCTCGTCAACATAATAACTGTGACCTACAACAAATAAACAATCCATTGTTCACTGCAATAGTTGTGACAGTATCAGCTCTATAAAATTTTAACAAACATTATTGTCACGCTGGCGATTTTCAATATAGGCTACCAATACGAACCCGAAAGATAAGCTTACTGTCTGTGATTCTTCACTTAAAGCAGGACATAAAAATGCACATTCCTAAACCATTCATAAGCTATTTCTAATCCATTTCAAAACTATTTAAAACAGTTTCTAAACCATTTCTAAACCATTCAAAACCTTTCTTAAGCCGTTTCTAAGCCAGTTCTAAACCACTTTTGAAACTATGTCACTAAAATTTCAAAGCACATATTCCGGTACACCATTCCCGAACCATTTCTACACCATTTTGACACCCGTTTTTAAACCATTCCCAGACCATTTCTGAGCCATTCATAAACTATTTTTTTTAAAGAATTGTAAAACCTCTTCTATACCATTTCAAAGTGTTTTGAACCTGTTCTAACCATTTCTAAACCATTTAAAACCCTTTCACAAAACATTTTAAAACCATGCATTCTTAAACCACCGCTAAACCATTTTTAAACCATTTCCAAATGATTGCTAGACCATTTCTGGACCATTTCAAAACCATTTTAAAACCTGTCTTATGTTATTTCTAAACCATTTAAAGCCCTTCCTAAACCATATCTTGACCTAAGCCATTTTAACAATCAAGTCCAAACCATTCCTAAACCATTCCCGAACCATTTCTACACCATTCCTAAACCATAACTAGTCTACTCCTTTTAAAGACCATTTCTAAACGTGTCCTAAACCATTTTTGACCATTCTAAAACCATTTAAAACCTGTTTTGTAACAATTATATAAACATTTAAACCCTTTTCCTAAGCCGTTTCCAAACCATTCTCAAGCCATTTATAAACCATTCCTAAAGTATTGCAGAACCATTACCAGACCATGTCTAAAATACATTTTAAGCCATTTTCTAAATCATTTCTAACCTGTTGAACGCTGTGAGACAACACTCAAGACCTGTGGCGCGTTGCTTCGACTCATCATAGAGCAAGATATATCCAAACTAAACCTATTGATATCGGTTGGTAGAATGTCTCTTCTAAGCCTTCAATGCCGGTCAAATGCAGCTAAAGCCGTATACCACTCAACTGCGCTCAAGTCCAACAGCCACGCCTATGCCATTTGCACTAAGCAAACACTTTTCTCGTTGCTTGCTTATCGTGACCATTCATAAACTTATATTAGGCTACTTTCAACTTCAGAATATACATGTAGCTAGGCACACTGCACTGCGGTTACATGCCTTATTCAACTGCACAGAACCTGTTATGAACCTTGCAAACATAAAAATGAAGATGTAGGCCTACCGGTGAGCTTAAAAGTGTTTCTATATTTATTATCATATTCGTTATCTGCCTTGCCAACAAGTGTTTCTATATTTATTTTCATTATAGTTATTGCCATTGCATTATCATCATCATCAACAAGAACAACAAAATCATCGTTATCATCGTTATTATTATTATTATTTTTATTATTATTATTATTATTTTTTTTTTTTTTTTTTTTTATTTATTTTTTTTTATTATTATTATTATTATTTTTTTTTTTTTGCCCTGAGGTACTTCATTCCCCCAGGGACTTATGGACTATTATTAACTGAAGAATGTATGTCTGGTGGGTCAGGCCTCGTCTTCAGGGTGTGAGGCAAAAGTGCCTTTGAAAGCGACCAGGTTGTAGCGTTGGATGCAAATGGACAGACGTTGAAAAAGAAAAGAGGCTTCACGTCTGTCACCACTGATTGAAGAGATGCGGCTGCCAATTTCATTAATGAAGTCTGAGGCCGACGGGTTGAGCGGACCCAATGTCTCTATGGCCACAGGCTGAAAGATGTAGGAAGTGGGCAGGCCTCCGTATTTTTGTTCTTTGCGGATGGCCGCCTGCACTGATGCAGGCCCGACCAAACCGTTCGGGTGGGCTATGTACGAGGCGGCACACGTATGAACGATGGTGGCATCCCACGCCAAGTATTTCCCCCCTGACCAGGGTATGAGGGTTGCCCCGTCCGGCCTTTTTCCATCGGATCTGAAGAGACCCGCCGGTTCCTTGATGCTTGGAATGTCAGCTCTGAGGAGGGCACGCCAAATGATGTCATTTATGGCGTGGTGACGAAGGGAGCGACCCATGGCTCTCCTACAGACGAAACCATGATGGCCCCCGGGGCCAACTCCCTCGCCACAATGGCATGTGTGTGGACCACACAAGTCCAAGCCCAACCTCAGACCCACCGCCACCCGGACAGCCTCGTTATCCAGGACAAGGCCACAAGCGGCGATTGGGAGCGCGGACAGCCAGTCAGCTGAATGGGGACTGCCCGACGCGTCCAGCCTGGCTCGGTTGACTAACCCGACGGCACTCTGGCGGATTTCTTATTATTATTATTATTATTATTATTATTATTATTATTATTATAATCAGTTTGTTGTTATTATTATTGCTATTATTATTGTTGTTGTTGTTGTTGTTGCTGCTGTTATTATTATTATTATTATTATTATTATTATTATTATTATTATAATTATTCTACTCCAAATAGGAATGATACTTTAGAAGTTTAGAACAACAACAAATTATGTTTGTAGAAAAGTTCATCAGCGCGAAATCAGGCTTTATCTCATAATTTATTTATGTCATAGATTTATATAGCGCCTCTTCAGTAGTAGCTACTCAGAAGCAATCACGACCCAACCCCGGCTAAAGAGAACAGTCTTGAGAGTAGAATATAAATAATGTTTATTACTCAACCACTGTCCCGAAATTTGCCTTCACCTTTGGATTCTCTGTATGTGTAGATATCTGCCGTAATGCCTGTATGCCCACCTGCCTGCCTGTCTGTCTCTGCCTGTCTTTATCTCTTCTTATCTCTGTCTCTGTCCCGTTCTGTCTCTGTATATGTCTATGGCTCTGTGGGTGTGGGTGTGTGAGTCTCTCTCTCTCTCTCTCTCTCTCTCTCTCTCTCTCTCTCTCTCTCTCTCTCTCTGTATTTCTCTGTCTCTCTCTGTCTCTCTCTATCTGTCTATGTATGTCTGTCGGTCTGTCTGTCTGTCTGTCTGTCTGTCTGTCTGTTTCGCTCTCTGTCTCTATTTCACAGAGACATGATTGAAACTTGCACGCCCACAAAGCCTGAACAAAAGATTTACAAAGACGGTAATACCCTGAGATTGACAGACTGACAGGCGGCGCCGAGTGCATTACGCAAGCAAATTTATTATTATAGATCGTCCTGATCCAAAGTTCTTTGGTTCAAGGTGAGTAAAAACCACGAATCGGTTGACTTCCTTGATCGGTCATCATCTGCGTAGGTTGCTCTACTTCTCTTTGACCCTCTCTCACTCAGCCTACATGTCTACCTACCTACTACGTTCCTAAAAACATACAAGCAAGAAACTAAATCACGACATTGTATACATACACATGCATGTACATACATACATACATACATACATACATACATACATACATACATACATACATACATACATACATACATACATACATACATACATACATACATACATACATACATGTACATACATACATACATACATACATACATACATGTACATACATACATACATACATACATACATACATACATACATACATACATACATACATACATACATACATACATGCATATATACATATATACATGCATACATACATACATGCGTCTAACATTGTATACGGCTTGTTGCTGATGTAACATGCAAGGCAATAAACTAAATGACTCAATGAGTCAAAAAATAAGAAATTAAAAAAATCTTCTGGATGGGTTCCTCCCTCATTGGACGACCCAGTTTATATACGCTTCAATATAAACTGCATGGTAAGGTTTGTCCGCGAAATATTCGTGGGTATAATAGGGTTCCTTTGAAAATTATTACTATTTTATTCATTTAATGGTGAGAAAAACTGCCTGGCATGCAGCTATCAGATGCAAAAAGCAATTGATCAAATGAACTAATATGATTATATGACTAAGATAGCCTTCGTCTTTGTCTATTAATTTATCTTAGAACGAGTGTAGAAGTTGCATAAATTACATTTAAAATGATTTCAGATAATCTACGCAATGTCTGCAGTCTAGTCTATTGAGATTGGAATGTCAATTAGACTACATGTATGTTATGTCAAGCTTGTGATACAAGATTTGGCGGGTCATTCACGATAACACTTTTCAGCCTGCTACCGGTACTTAAGTAGCTTTCAAATAACTTAGATCGAGGAAGTCAGTAGATAGACCCAGATTAGGAGATTAGGCAGACAGTCGGTGATGGCTGAGTGCAGTGGCGGCTCCAGTCATTTTTTAGCTAGGGCAGCCATACAAGTAGCCAGGGCAGAGGGCTATAAACCTATAATTTTGCGCTACCGTGATTGCAATAGGCCTAAATCGCACATCTTGCACTCTAATTAGGGTTGGGTCGTCAGATGGGCGATGTCATAACACCGAACACTTTTTGACATTTAGAATGCAAATCCTATTATAAATCTTATAGACTAATCTCAGTGACTTAGTGAAGCATTGCAACTTCTCTTTCGAGTAGCATTTCTCAAGCAAAAAGTTCAGCAAATAAAGTAACTGAGTCAATTATAATAATTATTAGATCTATTATAGGTCTCTTGTTTACGCAAATGCTTACGCTTCATTTGAAAAACGATAAAGCGACAGTTAGACCTAATCTGTTAATTGCATACGGCAATGTGAATAAACAGCCACAGTATTTTTCTCTGCCTGAACTTTTGACTTCCAGAACTTTGACCAACGGGCATATTTACCCTGCCAAATTTGTCTCTCCCAGAACTTTTGCCCTGTTAAAATTTTTGTCCTGCCATGCAGAACTTTTACCGTCAGAATTTTGTTCTGCCAGAACTTTTGCCCTGCCAGAATTTGCCATGCCAGATAGCGGACGGACGGACGTGAACAGTAAGAAATGCACGAACAAATTCTGGCAGGGCAAAATCTCTGGCAGGGCAACGACCATGGAAAAGGCTTATTTAACAGGGCATTAGGCCTATTTTGCCCTGCCATGCTCTGGCGTAGCTACGCCTGTGGTTGAGTGCTAAGTGGCTCAGACAGGAACAGCAGCAACATGGACTGGACATCCTGCTATAGACTGGCATGTCTAGTCTTGAGTAGACAACAGGCATTGTTCAGGAGGAGTGTCTAATAGAAGTTATTTCACACATTGCAGTCACCGTGGCTATCTAATGTCATCATCGTCATCAACGTTAGCGTAGGTTGATCGCTTAGCTGCAATAGATAAATTATAGATCTATTAATTTTATATAACCATCAAAGGACATTCGCATAGTATGCAGTCAAGAGATTCATAAAGAATAATTCGAACTTCCTTATGATGTAGGCCATGCGTGACTATCCGCATGATAGACAGCGGAGTAGCGGTCCCACTCGACCTGATCACCTACATACACACCCGCGCACACACACTCACACACACGAATGCATATCCGCACACACATACATAAACACTGACACACGCAAACTATACATAGGCGTTGCCGCGTACAACGACAGAGAGGGAGACAGAATAATCTGATAGGCAGACAGGCATAAAATGTACATAGTCAAACATACATTATTAAGCTTACATACATGCAAACAATACATAATTATGCTTACAGAGCTCTACAAAAACAGACAAACAGACAGACAGAGATCGCTGGATACACGCGCGTACAGCAGACGATCATTCTGTGAAGACGTCACTCGAATTTTTCTTTGTAATCTTTAGTCTGAATGTTCTTTGAAAGGCCATAGACCATAGACCATGCATGCAGACCGTTCCTTAAAGTTACAATCACCGTTTGCTTATGCGCATGTGCATGGGCGCCGACTCTGCGAGGCCCGTGAGTGCTCAGCACCACCAGAAATTGGCCATGCGAGGCCCGCCTATGCCTGGGCACCACCTGAAATCAGGCGGCAAGATGTGCTTTTAAGATATTCTTTCTCTGTTGGGAATGCTTATCTATACAAATTATTCCATCTTTAGTATACTTTTTAAAATCTCAGTTAGTTTAGCCTACCCTACAATTTCTCAAGTTTTATCCCATCTGGTAGTCTGAACTCCATTGGTCCTAAGCCGATCAGCGAATGCATGGAAACCCCGATATCCTGCTTATTCGATCCGCTTCCGTCATTTTTTTTATTACGGACGAAGGCGACGATTTGAATGACATTGTTTCTTTAGGCCTATATTGTATAGGCCTACATGCCCAATAGTGTTCTTCAGTGCTCGTGAGTCACCTCCCAGAATCATAAAAGCGGGCTGTTGTTTTGTCTTTGAAAACTACTTGAAATACTATTTGAAAAACTATTCCACAGTGTTAGGCTAATACTGGCTCACTAAACAGTGGCTATGTAATTGTCTGATTTCTTGTGCAAAATTTGAGTATGTTGACCTAATTGAGGGAGAGTGCTCCAAGACGCCCATGAAATGATGAAAACGAAGATTGTGCTTTTCTTCTGTGTGGATTCCAAGAAAAATAGGCTACATCAAACACAAAGAATGATAAAAAAATTAAATTGGGAAGAACATTCTTTTATTGAAGTTTTAAATCATGTCTTCATGCAATGAGATAGGGGGCCGTCCATAAAGTATGTCACGCTATTTTTGACCATTTTTGACCCCCCCTCCCCCCCTGTCACAAACTGTCACACTTTCTCGGACCCCCCCCTAAAGTATGTCACACTTTCTCGGACCCCCCCCCCCTAAAGTACGTCGCACTTTCGATTTTTTTTGTAATTAACACCTTATTCAAATTTAATCTAAAACACACTTCACTATTAAACTGTAAAGTTTCCACTTAAAAGTACTATCACATTATTAAAATGACTTTAATAGTAGAATAGTTAATTGCAAACAGTTGTCACAGTTATTCATTGAAGCAGTAACTCAATGTAGATTGAATTTGAAAACAAAAATTGCAAAAATTAAACTAGACAATTATATAATACACATCATTAAAAAAAAAAATGTGTGACGTCACACATGGCCTGACCCCCCCTCCCCCTGTCACAAACTGTCACACTTTCTCGGACCCCCTCCCCCCCCCCCCCTGGAGCGTGACATACTTTATGGACGGCCCCTAGCAGGAAATTTTGACAAGGATGTCATGACGTCAAAATGATAGCCTAAGGTTCTACCATCGCAGTGTGACAATAAAAAAATCGAAAATGGGGAGGAGCACATCCCCTTCCCAAACCCCTTCCCTGCTCGGCGCTGTGCTTCTCGGCGATCATACTTTGGCCGCGAGTTCGTCCCTTAAAACCAGGACCAAGTCTCCGCCTATGTGAACAGTGGTGATTTCAATAAGTCTCCTATAAAAAAGGGTCAAAAAAATTTTCGCGCGCTCACGCGCGCATATTTCCACATTCTTTTGCGCACCCCCACTCTTCGGATCAACTCGGCGCCTATGCGCATGTGCATAAGAAGAGATTTAATTAATATACTGCGATATGCAACAATCCTTTTTTATGAGCCTAAGCCTCAAACTTCTTTGCTATAAAGGAAGTATGGGCGTGTTTGAAAGGGACTGTGTAGGGGGATTGCGAGGTTTTTCCGAAATGGGGGCCTATGCTTTTTCGACTTCTTAACTGTGTATAAGCTATATTTTGATACAATGTCTATTGGAAATTTCAAATGGAGCCCCGACATTTTCCTCTGGATACGCTGCTGAAAGAAAGTCAATCGTTAAAAAATCTCCATATTTCTTGAGCACCATTCGAAAGCCAAGCGCAGGGCACCAGCTTATTCACGAGCTCTGTGTCTAGTCAGACGAGTCGTCCAAAAGAGTACAGTCCCAAATAGGTCTTAGTCCGGTTACCAAGGGATCAGAGGTGGCAGAGACTTGGTGGAATCAAAACAAAGCATAAGTTCTTTCCGGTCTCGTTTCGTTCTCCTTGGCTCCTTGGTTACTGCTACCGCCATCTGACGAATCACTGAGATAGTGTACGACCAGTCTCCTGAATGGGAATGCTCGGTAGTCTAGTCAATGGTTAGCACGCTGGTCTGTCAAACGGGAGTTCACGGCAGTTCCCCACCAGGGCAGGAAATTTGTTTCGAGGTTAATTTCACCTTCCACCAGCTTTAATGAGTATAACACTGACCATACAATGTCAATGGAAAGGTAGCCCGACTCCCTATGCTGAGGCTAAGAAAATAGACTCGTTAGACCTTCATACCAATAGTGGCTATCTCTTCCTTTTCTTGTTCTTCTTGTTCTTCTTCTTCTCCTCCTCATCCTCCTTTTCCTTCTCCATTTTCTTGTTCTAATTTTTCTTATTGTTCTTGTTGTTGTTCTTCTTCTCCTTGCTCCCATTCCTTCTTCTTCTGCTTCTGCTCCTGTTTTCCATTTCCCGACCTTGCAACAGAGACAGAAAGAAACACGGAGACAGAGAGATAGGGCCACAAAGACAGACAAAGAAGGACAAAGATAGAAAGAGGCACTGAGAAAGACAGGAAGATAGAAAAGACAGGAGGCAGGGAGAGAAACGGATAGGAACAGACAAAAAAAGAGACAGACAGAGTGAAAGAGACAGACAGAGACAGAAAGAGACCGAGAGGACCGGGCTCCATGTAATGTGCCTTCATTAAATAAAATAATGGAGCTGTTAACTTGTAACTAGAAGGCTTCGTTATTGCTCTAGTGATGACTCTGCGTCCGATATTCAGCATAGGATACAAAAGGATACATGTATACACTGTATGTGCAATCAATGCCAGATGCGATGATCCTATACAATACATCCTTCCTGTCTCTTTTTTCTTCACTCTTTCTTTAATTTATTTTTTCTTTATCCTTTCTTTCCTCTCTAACATTCATTATTCTTCATTGTTTTTTCTCTCTTGCTATAGTCTTTTTCATTCAGCCCTTCACGCTTGCCTTTGTCCTTTCTTCCATCCGTACGTCCATTCAAACATTCATTTTCCTTCCATCTATCTGTATGCTCTTCCCTGCCTCCCTTTCTCCCTCCTCCCTGCTTTGCACATTCCTCTTTCTTTACCCTTGTTTTTGCTTCCCTAATCCTTATATCACAAACCTCATCTCTTTCCCTCTTCGCTGTTCCCTCTCTCCATCCTTTTTTACCCTTCTTCACCTTCTCCCTCTAATCTTTTCTTTTCATGTCCCTGTCCAAGTGTCCATGTCCCTCACTGTCTCCCTCTCTCTGCCCTTTTTCTTGTCCACGTGCATGTCCTTTTTTCTGTTTCCTGTCTGTCTCCCTCTGACCCTGTGTCCCTCTGCCTTTCTGACTGTCTCTGACTGTCTTGATGTTCTCTGTCTGTCTGTATGTCTGTATGTCTGTCTGTCTGTCTGTCTATCTCTTTCTCTCTCTCTCTCTCTCTCTCTCTCTCTCTCTCTCTCTCTCCTCTCTCTCTCTCACTCGCTTCAACTTTCCTGCCCTCTTTCCAGATCCTTCCAGCTTCTTCATAGTTTGACCTTTTGCGACCGTCTTAAAACTCCTCTGTTTTCTCCATTCTGTCCATCCATCCATTCCCCTCAGCACAACCGGTTAGCGCAAACCCCCTCCCTTCAGATCCTCCTACTCCTCCTTTTCCTCCTTTCGCCAACGTCATCAGCAGCAACTCATATATAACCCACACATCACCGTCTCTCCTCTGAGTCCTCTCTCTTTCAACGTGACAGTACAACAATTCATTTAGCGCTATGAGCCGATCGCCCGTCCATATTTTACTCCTTACTTACTACTACTCCTTTGTGACATTGGATCATCCAAGGCATGAGAACTGTCCACCTGACCACCATTTCGTCATATCATCTAGAGCACCTGCGCCGATTAAAGTTGATTGTTTTCAAGGTTGGTTGGTTTGCATTGGGAAAAGTTATGGTTCAGCGGATGCTTGATATTGTTGTTGCATGCCCTTTAATGGTTTAATGAATGCAACGAAAAGTGTCCAATAGTCGAGCACCATCATCGTCGTCGTCTTCATCATCATCAACAGCAACAGCATTATCATCATTATTGTCATCATCCTCATCATCATCATCATCATCATTTATCATCATTCATCACTCATCATTATCATCATCATCGTCGTCGTCGTCATCATCATCAACAACAACAACATTATCATCATCATCATCGTCGTCAGTTTCTTAAGCCAGCCATTTTAGCGGCGATGGGCAGTAATAAATAACTTCCATTTCCTCAGTCAATTGTTTTATCCATTGCGCCCCTAAGTGTCAGTCATTCCAACTGATGTTATGTTCTCATTAATTTTATATTGTCCATGTTTTGACTTCTAGACTCCGGTAGTAGCCTACGTATTTTAGAAGATGGCAACAAGAAGAAACAAGACGAGCAAAACCACAACAAGGTGAAAAACAGAAGAATAAGAAAACAAGAAATCAAGCAGAAGACACGAAACAGTAAAAAGAAATGACTATAATAGTGCCTTGCCAGGTTAATCTCTTAAAAGCAAAGATGAATCGAATTTCTAGCTAAACGTCTCTTACAGTATTATATGCGCTGTACAGTATCGGTATCATCTGCTACCCTATACCCTTCATGACTCTCTCTTAAATTACCAAGTAGATGACGAGTCCCTTCAGCTAACACGCAGACAGTTATGCAATATTATGTCGTGTAAATGAGTATTTATATTGCTCCCCTTCAAGACATCTACTCACAGGCGCCTGCCTTAATTTATAGACGATATTAAATGACATTGCGAATAAATATAAGACATCAGTTGGCCCTTCCAATCAGTGTTTAACCTAGTCCAACTGCTTGGGGGGAGGATTCACGTTTCTGGGGTTGGCTATAAAAAGGCCGTTAACATGAATAATAATTAAGGAAGAGGGGTCAGGATAGTATACGCTACTAGCTTTTGCTGGCTACTGCTGCACTGTTACAGTACTTATATAGTTGTTCACGATTGTATTGTATCAAGAGAGTTGATTATGTGCAATAAACAATAAACAATTTTAATAACATTCTCGATTTTTTTAGGAAGCGGTTATTCTCATTCCTGGGGGACCTCCCCCCACCGAGACGTACAGAGTAATCACTGGCGACCAAAGCACAGTAGGCGGACCCTTGCACACAAGAGGAACCAAACAATGATTCCAGACCACAGATTATCTGACAGATGTAATCAAATGATGCTCAGCGTCTCTGGCTCAAGTTGTGTCGATAGGTTAGAGCAACGATGAATGACAGCAAATAATAATTATGAGGAGTCATCAGCGACTTCCTTTTCTTTGCCTCGGCATATTATGATGAATGCGGGTGGAAGTCCTCTCCCTCGCCGTCTCATCTTCCCACCGACAGTTTATACTCATAACAGCCGAGTTGGATGGGGGGCATTTTGGAACACAAGTCTCCAATCCATTATCTTTTATGGCGGGGGATTTGAACGTCAAATCTTTCAGCTGACCGTTCAGCATGCTAACCATTAAGCTATCGAGCCACACACTGGCGCTAAATAATTGTTCCACCCTGCCCTAAATCACTGTGTTAATGGGAGTGACGTCCTTGTGGCTCGACCGAAGTTAATCAGCTTCATTGCTTAGAACTCTGATCCTCTGTCAACAACAACAGCAACGAAGCCAATTGACACAACACACGCATTCCTCATCATCCTACTGCTGCTCCTCTTCCTCTTGCTCCTCAACATCTCACTCCGCCCCCTATTCTGTTTCCATCCCCGCTTCCTCCAACCACCTGCTTCGCTTCCTCCTCCTTGTCCTTCTCCCTGTCCGTATCCACATCCTCTTCCTTCTTATTAGTCTATTTGCCATTGCGCTGCGGCTACTCCTTCCCCCGAAATGATTCTTCTTGCGCTTGTTCTACTCTCCTTAGCACTCTCCTTGCTCTTGTAAACATCAACTTTATCATTCCATTTGACCTTGTCCACCGCCTTTTATCATTCTCTTTGCCCTTGTGATTCACCTCCACATCGTTAAGCTTGTCCGCTCCCTTCTTAGCACTTTCCTTGACCTAGGTCTCCTCTTTCATATGATTCTCCTTCGTCTCCTCCTCAGCATCATCATTCTCCATGCCCTTCTTCTCGTCCCTCTGTTCCTCATCATTCCATTCGCACTTGACCAACCTTCTCCGCAACATTCTCCGCAACATTCTCCTTGTCCTCACTATAATTGTCCTCCCTCTGCTACTCATTCTCCTCCTCATTTCACACCCATGCATCATGGAGAAACCATACGGCAAAAGATATCTCCCAGCACGTCTCCAGAAGAACCTCCAATAGACGACATGATCGACCGTGTCAAACAGATTCAATGTGTTCTGACAACATGGCACTAAAATATTGTATTGTATCTATAAATTTAAATAGCACTTCTTACAGTGCACACCAATATGAGGCGCTCCCAGTGCGATAGACCAGGAGAGTAAAAAGTGGTCTTGAGACAACGAAAAGAGACAATTGATATATAGCAGTTAACACGGAGGAACTCGTGAAGAGAGGAAGATTGTTCCGCAGTCTATGAGAGCAAAGGCTTCATAATTTATCTCGGTTGTTTCCTATTTAAATCCTTATTTATCTTTATCTCTGTATTTTCATTTATTTAGACTATTGCTCACAAAATAGTAATCGCGCACAAGATAATTTCTGAACTGTTGGGAAAAAAATAAAACGCAAAAAGAGAAATGATCATTGATAAAGGCAGTGCACGAAGACTATTTGGCCCCCCCGCCCCCGAAGGAAGGAAAATTCCGCTAGGTAGGGGTCCTAAGTGCAATGGGTAATCCACGCGAGATGTTGGGATATCGACAACTGATTGTTGGAAGAACAGCAACAACAAACGTAGAAAAAACGACTATATATTTCTGCAAGACTATAATAGATATTCTAGTTTGCTAAGTGTGTTCGTATTAACTGTTTTAAGAAGTGAGAATGCCCTGATGGTTCTAAAGGTCCCTGGTATCCTTCCTTCCAACCAACCAGGAAGCGGAAGCCAGACTCGTTCACAAGGACCACGACGTCATATTACACCCACGTCAATGGGCGTCTACGGTATTTAAAAAGGGAAAGGGAAGCCCATCACTACACATCACCCTCACATAAAGATGATGCTATTAGTCCGCCACTACTAAGTACTAACTCGTCGCGAATTTCGCAGAATGCGCTTGGTTGAAAAACTCTGTGAACCATTAGATTAATGAATAAGGAATACAGGTTGAACGAACATTGCTGCTAAACCTCAGACTTAGTAGCGCGTTTAGTTCCTTTTATAAAATTAATACTCACATGAGTCTTATACAGTTATCTACTTTTATAAGCATTTCCAAAGGTCTGAGTTGCTTCCATTTTTAGACATAAGTAATGCTCAGGTTTTTCTGATCACAACTAGAGATTATAACTGGATATTTTATCAGTCTTTCTCTAAAATGTTTACAATACTGCATCAGTTTTATATACTTCTTTTTCTCCGAATAATGTGTCACTTTCACCACTGTATGCATAGTAGCTGTAAAGTATTAGCTTTTTTCGTGCAGTCGTGCTAATAAAAATTACTGATTAATTTTAAAGTCAGATTAGCATTTTAGGCGACAAGTCTTAGAGTTGACGTAGAAGATTACCACAGAAGCAGCTACAGTTCTGCTGCCCAAGATTCACCGTTCATTGTCACTTGTCTTATGGACAGGTGGACCAGAACTGTATACTCTTGCGGACAACCCTGTTGACGCAACCCTGCGCTCGTGAATAAGATGGTGCCCGCGCTTGGCTTTCTACTAGCGCATAGAAATTTAGAAATTTGGA
Source organism: Lumbricus rubellus (assembly GCA_945859605.1). Classification (NCBI taxonomy): domain Eukaryota; kingdom Metazoa; phylum Annelida; class Clitellata; order Crassiclitellata; family Lumbricidae; genus Lumbricus; species Lumbricus rubellus. Next base: position 30,885,918 of record OX243823.1, on the reverse strand, counting down.
GATAGATTACGATTACAATTACGAAGCTGACCTACGTCCTGTGTATTTCGAGTCCAAACCTCCACCTGCAAAGTTCCTGTTCTCACCGAAAACTGCCTATACGGGCACCCCCCCCCCCATCCTAACCGATGTCTCTCTTTGTCTCTTTCTGTCTCTATCTATGTCTCTGTCCGTCTCTTTCTGTTTCCTTACGCGTCTTTCTATCTCTCTGTGTATCTCTCTGTCTTATATACTCTCTCTCTCCCACATGGTCTCTTGAGCAGCCGGAACCGGATCTTCATGTCCTTGAACGTAGCGCTCGTGAAGAAGTTGGTGCCCTGCGCTTAGCTTTTATGTAGCGCCATAAAATTGTAATTTTCGATAGGGTCACATAAATATAATACTCATTAGGCTACATTCATGATCTTCTTACATCTCTTCAAGAGTCTTCATTCCACGTAGGCTACTCGTAATTGTTCCTCCAGGATTCGAACTTCTCAAGCAGAGGCGAAAAATCAAACAACGTTCAAAAACACTTAAACCGTCTCAGGCTACAACCGCTGACAGGCAGATGATGATTGAGCATTTGGCGTAACTTTGGACTTACCCCATCCCGTGATGTTTGATCTTTGACGGCTGAGACGGAACATCTACCATCCATCGTGCGGGGTCACACATGCAGTGTCTGGCGCCTGACAGTGACAGAATCAGCAGACGTCCCAGTGTTTACTAGACAACATCCCTTCCAATGCAAAGCAATTTATTATGATGTACCAATGGATTATAATAGTGAACCACTGTATAATATAAGAATCGTTGCAAACAGTTAAGATTCCTATGCAAAGGGTTGAGAACGCTTTAACATGATATAAAAACTTATATCAAGATGCCTTCTGTAATTCAACTAGCCTATTAGTCTATTACCCTGTCTCATCTGATCCTCCACTTTCCAATTCTCGACTCAGACGACATATTACGTCTTAGTAGCTATTCCGCCCCTCTTTTGATCCTATGGTAACCCGATCCGGACCATCTTTGGACAACTCTTACAAATAACCCTTTTGACTCAACGCAGCACTCGTGAATAAGCTGGTTCCTCGCGCTTGGTTTTCGAGTAGCGCTTCAGAAGTTAAGCGATTACGATTACGATGTAATTTCTATTTTTACACGTGGGACACGGTAGCCGATCCGTTGGAACGCTCGTCTTGTTACGCGGAGAGAGCAATGGTAATAATCAGCCCCACCTTCAACCACCCCGGAGTCAGTTGCTAAGGAATTACCGACTGACTAAATGAATCATAATTAGCGAATGACTTAACAAAATTTGTTAAGTCACTTATTTAATCAGTCGTATTAAAAATCGCATGCCTGTCAGCTAAGTTGCTAATACTTGTCGACTTTCTATCGACTTCTTATAGGTAACCTCGTATGTCTAGCATAGTTACTTCTTATAGCCTAGGTAATCTCGTATGCCTAGCGTAGTTACTTCTTTTAGGTAATCTCGTATGTCTAGCATAGTTACTTCTTATAGGTAATCTCGTATGTCTAGCATAGTTACTTCTTATAGGTAATCTCGTATGTCTAGCATAGTTACTTCTTATAGGTAATCTCGTATGTCTAGCATAGTTACTTCTTATAGGTAATCTCGTATGTCTAGCATAGTTACTTCTTATAGGTAATCTCGTATGTCTAGCATAGTTACTTCTTATAGGTAATCTCGTATGTCTAGCATAGTTACCTAATGATCATCGATAATTATGATAAACGTTACCGCCTACAGAACAGACCGATGATGACTGTGAAATGTTACTGAGAATTTGAGGGAACGAAGATTATACAAAATATACAGACTGATGATAGTGTTTATAAGCGGAATAAACACAACTCTACATGTAAGTCCGAGACTGGACTGCATGTCTACACGTCGTTCAGCAGACAACACACGTTCAGTATTCAGTAATCTTTTGGTTTCACTGCATTTGTCAACGCAAGGCAAAAGCTCTAAGGTCATTTAATTTACTTTTCTTCCAATTAGGCTACTTCTTTATCTTAATGACGAACAACATTCATTCATTCCGAGAATTTATTTAGCGCCTGTTCAGAGACCTACTTAGAGTAGTTCTCAGTCCAGCCACAGCTTTAAAAAAACGTGAGATTTTAGTGACTTATAAACAGTAGGTGAGTTTCACCCATGCATCAATCGCAAGTCTAGTGGGAGACTATTGTATTCTATGCATTTAATCGCAGTTTTCCGACTATCTCCACACCATTTTTATGCTCTAAAATAAGGGTCCACTAATAGGTTCATATCGGCAGTGATATTCAACAGTCCTTCCCTTTTCTTATCCTTAGAATAATATTATTATTGGTCGAAGGTTAAAGCGATTTTTATTCTATGTTTAGTTGTTTACTCTGAGTGAGAGCGTCAGCATGTCTGACCTGTTTCCATTTTTGGACAATGTCATGAGCAATGTTCATGTTCTTAATGCATAGCTATGCTACATGGATATAGGCCTAACTGAGTATAGTCATTGATAATCAGTCATTCTCTAGAATGTTTATAAAACTGCATCAGTTTTTTCTCTCCGAATAATGCGTCATCGCGCATTGCATGCAAAGTTGTTGTTGTTGTTGTAAGGTATTAAGAGCGTTTGCCTTGTGCTAATAAAGATTTCTCACTTACTTAGTAACATACTCACTGTTGTTTACTCATAAGTAGAATTCTGAGCATTGAATTACTGCGCAATACATCGCTAGTTAAGAAATAGGATGAATGAATGAATGAATGAATGAATGATTGATTGATTGATTGATTGATTGATTGAATGATTGATTGATTGATTGATTGATTGATTGATTGATTGATTGATTGATTGATTGATTGATTGATTGATTGATTGATTGATTGATTGATTGATTGATTGATTGATTGATTGATTGATTGATTGATTGATTGGTTGATTGATTGATTGATTGATTGATTGATTGATTGATTGATTGATTGATTGATTGATTGATTGATTGATTGATTGATTGATTGATTGATTGATTGATTGATTGATTGATTGATTGATTGATTGATTGATTGATTGATTGATTGATTGATTGATTGATTGATTGATTGATTGATTGATTGATTGATTGATTGATTGATTGATTGATTGATTGATTGAGATATTGAATAACAGATGGATTTATGCATTAACTGGTAATTAATCATTCAATCAATCACTTATTCAATCAATCAATCAATCCAATTACTCAATGAGTCGATCAATAAATCTACCAATCACACAGTAAGTCAATCAATCAAATCATTGAATCTTTGAGTCAAGCATTTCAATTTAGAAATCAATTAGCAAGTAAGTCAATCATTTCAACAAACCAAATCAATCAATAAATCACTCAAAGAGTAAGTCTATCAATCAATCCACTTCAATCAATGAATCCGTCAGTCTGTTAAATAGTTTGACTATTCATTGCGAATATAAATAGAACAAACAACGGACGTACATATGAGTGAGTGATTAAGTGCATGTTTGACATGATCTGATCGACAACATCCCTCTCAAGATATATAAACTGCGACTGCGGTAACTGGCAGCCACAGATTCCGCTGCTATCACTAATTATAGGGCGATCCCAATCTGGGGCTTCTGAAAATCGACCCCCGCTTCCACCGAACACCCGCCACCCACATCCGTACTGTAACACAGGTCATTTCTGCGATATGAAGCCCATTTCTGGTATACCATGCCACACCTTTTTCGTCTCCAGCCGTGTGCCTAAAATTAATAATATAGAAAAGAATTCGGAGAGAATGATCATTGCGGAAGCTGGAGCGTTGGCTACAGAAGGTATTCTGTTCAGCTCTAATTGGAAACGAAACTTGGACTTCTGGATTAATTGATGATGATGGTTCTCTGCCCGAAGACAGGTCCTATGGCTTGCGCCACTTGGGGATAAAATGAGTGAGGTGATTTCCCGTTGCCTTCCCCACAGACAATGATGGGTAAGCAACTTGCCCAAGGTCGCTCCGCAGCCGCTTGCGCCACCGCGTTCCATGCGTGCTAGCCCGAGATATCTAAATCTCTGAGTGTCAGCTCCCAGCCAGGGTCTTGAACCTCAGTTCGTTGTACCCAACAGACGAATGCCGTTCTTGCTTACCGGTGTAGCTAACTAGGCCAGTCTGGATTAATTATCAGTGCTTAAATTAGTCCCCCTACTTGGGAGGGTTGGGGATAATCCAGGTTGGGGGAAACGGCAGTTCGGTCGCCGAGGCGTATATAGCGCTGACAGGGTTTTTCTGCTTTTGGTAACTTTTTTCGCATATCTAGCGAGGGCTCCACAAAATACTATGTGCTTTGCAATATGAGGAGGGGACAAAAATGCAACTTATTTAGCGTACCGTACGTAACATTATGGATGGACCCAAATATGACGCATCACTTGCTCATGCTTAGAACTACACTTCAGTTTTCCGTCCATACTCTCACGGAAAGACGTCGATGAATGGACCTATCTCCCAAAGTACGTAGACAAGTTGGGCTTTTGAGTTAAAATTTGTGTTCTTGAGAGCTGTGATTAAGAGAGGAGGCGGAAGCTTTAGAGTGATTAAGTAGTAAAGGAGTGGAATTATCCGGAAAACGGATTTTTAACAGATCTTTGCATGAATCGTTGCTATTCATAAACGTTGAATGTTTGTCTTGTGGAGTTGTAGAATTTTCTTGTGAACAGCCTGTGGGGCAGTGCAAGGTACGACGCAGAGGCACACAGAGGCAGAGAGACGGACAGACGGACATAGACAGACATGTAGATATGTAATCAAGGAGAGAAATAGACAAAGCCAGCGGGGAAATTGGGAGTTGCGAGAGAAGAAGGGAAGGGAGGTGGGAGGTGGGAGGAGGAGGGAGCGTGAGACGATTAAGGAAGGAGGAATGGAAAGAAATTAGATTGATACGCAGACAGACACCTAGCGAAACAATAGACTAACAAAGGCAGGAGAGCAGATGCAGGGCCTACATCAAGGGAGGCAGAATAGCATAACAGTGTGGAGACACGGACAGAGGCAGAAAGAGACAGAATCAGACACAGAGAGTGACCGAAAGAAACATATGGACAGACAGCGAGACAGACAGACAGATAAATAGACACAGAACTGCAAAGACAGGGAGGGGACAGAGAGACAGAGACAAAACAACCCACGGGCAAACAGTACAACAAAGAGAAGTTGAGAGAGGAAAGCAGGATGTGGAGGCTGAGGCGGAATTTTTGGAAGCAAGCGGAACACATCGTTGATTATCAATGAAACTCTGACGCATGCTCTTCATTCCATTGACACGGTCCGGCTATTAATAGACCTGGCACACATGCACACACACACACACACACACTCACACACATACACAGCCTCCCACTCAACATCGCCGAGTCTTTTAAAAGACGTGTTCCGTAGGTCGAAATGTTAGAGACGATTGCGGTGGCTTTGCTGAAAGACAAAAGCGTTCAAGACTTGAAGATTTAACGAAATTGGTCGACAATAATAATTAAGAGGAAATTCTGCTTTAAATATAAATATCACAATACGAGACGTGGTTTAGTGCGGTTCTGCGACAGATAGCGTCAGCTTGCGGTGTTTCCTATTAGTGTTGTTACTCGAAACTGACCTGAAGAACGGGGAATCGGCTTTGGATACTTGATACGAGGTCTTAAAAGTTGAATTACAAGGAACACATCATCCCTAGTGACGACTCTGTTGATTACAACTGCTTTGTAGAGGTAATGGTGCGATTATAAAGTTTCGTTTTCATTCGCATCGTATAGCAATTTTTGTGTGTATGTTAAATGGAAATATTGTAAGTCAACTTTGTTTTTGCGACGCTGTCAGAAACGTTGAAGTGATAATGTTTACCCTTGTTCATTATCATAATCTCTATATTTATCTTCATCACCATCGTCGTCGTTGTCATCATTACTATTGCTATCGCAATTGGAACTAACTCTTTAACTAGGCTACACTGCGGAGACTAGTAGGCCCTATTCCGAGAATTGCACAAGTTCATGGTACTCGCCGTTTGCCTGATAATTATTTGTGCGAATGGTCGTCATTTCTTTTTTCATTAAATCCTTCATTCGCTCCATCTTTTGTCTTCATTCTTTTCAGTCATTTTATCTTCATGCTTTTCAGTCATTTTATCTTCATTCTTTAAGTCACTTGATCTGATTGATCTTTGCAGTCACGATGATTATGATCTTCGCTCTCTTCCAACATTTCATCTGCAATCCTTTCGACAATAATTATTTTGATCCTCTTTCTTATGACTAGTTGACTTCAATAATTATTATTATTTCCAACTTTTTAGATTAAAATTTTTAAGTAAACATAATAACATTGATTATTCTTAATTCGTTTGGTCATTGATCTTCATGCCTTTCGTCATTTCTGTCATTTTTTGTCGTTTTGTTCTTCATTTCTCTCGCATTTAATCTACATTCTTTCGGCCATTTCATCTCTTACTCCATCAAAAGCCCTACCAATCTATTTTGATTCACGGTGAACTTTTCATTCTAATCCGATTATTAAATCTTACCGGGTACCTAATCGTTACAACAAGTTATCAACTGGTATATTTTTCCAAAATCAAATTCCATAGCGCCCCTTCATGCTCACTATCCAGAGGCGCTCCAACTACAGAGCGGACACTGCATCGGCGTTTCACGCCAAAGCGCCCGAGAAATGGCGAGTGAAGGACTTGCTCATAATGCTCATGGTCCCACTGCGTGATGGAGTATTGGTTATCTTTATTCTAGATTCTAATTGGATTCGGATCATTGACTAATTGAATGTAGGCTAATAATATCTTGTCCTTTGGTCATTCAAATCGATTTTAATAACCCTCAAAATAATAGCCGACCGATTGAATCAATTCAGTCGTATTTGTATTTGGCCGGAGTTCTTAGAACCAGCCAAACAAATGAAGCAAAGGAAATCAGGTCACGACGTCTTGGTAATGATGGCCAGTCAATATATCGACCACTGACATATCATCCCTATGGGACAATTCCATGGTCACGTTTCCGGCGATTTCATTATTATAGCACACGCGTTTATTGGATAGGTCTACTATGTTCACTGTTGAACACGGTAGCCGGTTCGTTAGAGCGTTCGCTTTGCTATGCGAAGGGTGGGACTTGACCTTACTCCCCGGATACTGTTACCCCTTCACATGCAATATATTTCAGTGCCATCGAATGATGGTTTTCATTGGATATTGTCGTTTAATTATTGCATAATTGTGATTGTGATTTTTAACAATGACGATGATAATGATGGCGATGATGAAAACAATATTGGCAATGATTATACGGATGAGAATATAAAGTAGACCTACTGCTACTTGCTATATAAAGTAGCTGATCCATAATAGTAGTGTCATAGTTGGTCGATAGGTATACTGGCGACCAGGATAGAAGACATGGTGCACGCATAACCTCTGTCCATATGCTGCAATTCTGCTATACAAGGTTTACAATAATTATTATTTATAGTCCTTGTTCAATGACCGTTTATTATACACAGGACCGGAATCTTCTTCATTAACCGCCTTGCGCAAGTTTTTGGACGATAATTACCGGAGTTCCTGACAATTTAACATCTTTTTTACAAAATAAAAATATTCAATTAGTTACATCAATGAAAGCAGATTGACGAATAACTATGTTTTAAAAATAACAAAAATTCATTTGAAGATTCAAACCATAATCTTTAGCAATAGAAACAACGGAACTTTAAGTGGGGCGACATCTATCGTTGAGAGTGAATGGATGGCCACAAAATATCACAAGTAACCAATCCTTGTTCAATGGAGAGTCCTTGGTCCTGGTTAGTACAGAGTCTAAGACAAAAGGATCCTTTACGGACAGGATGCCAACGGCACATCAATTCTAGACCTCCTCGATATCAATTCCGATGCCAAACTGCGATAACACCTGCAAGATTGCGCTGAGATTTCAATAGCATCCGATGGAGAGGTTGGGTGACCATCTGGATAGCGGAAAAGCAATCATCTAGCGACAGGTGCCAGCTGCGATTAACAAATGGTTCCCGCTCGGCTGACATCTGGTGAATTCACTAATTGAAACAGCAGGAAAACAATAATTATTATTATTCCTGAGACGATTTTACTCGACTGATTTCATGTTCGGAACATAATTCATTATTAAGAACACGAAAAAAATATAGGCTATGTGAATATATCATTATATTATTATATGCATCTTCATCTCGCTCAATGCGTTCTGCTGATCGTCTTGATCTTTTTGTTTTCAGGACTACAATAGGACTATTCTTTATTCTTGTCCAACATCGGGTGTTTTTGCTGTGGTTGGTCCCTTTGTATACGGAATAACCTTCCTCCCGTAAAAAATAATGACTCGTTTTTCCTCATCTGTCTCTCATGCTTTAAAGGCATTTGTTGTCTCCCCCGGCGGTTTTCGTAGTCTTTCTGTAGAGTAAGAGGTGCTGTACGAGTCTATAGATACAATGCAGTAGATAAATAGAAGACCTACAATGACACAATTATATGTTATCTTAAAAGAAGTAGGTCTATTGCTGGAGTTTATGCCACGACCATCAGTGTCCACCACCACCATCACCACCACCACCACCATCATCACCAACACCATCACCACCACCACCATCACCACCAACACCATCACCGCCGCCACCACCACCATCATCACCACCATCTGAGGTTGGCTAAGTCTTCCATTTGGTAGATGGCGTTGGTAAAATCAGCAGTAGGACGTGATGGGCGCCCCGTTGGCTGCCAACACTTAAATTTGACTCTTGCAATAACTTGCGATCAATCGCCATACTATGAATTGCAACCATTCTGCTTTGTGTCAATTTGAAACTAAACGAAGATCATCATTATCAATATTATCTACTGCTACTACTGATGTTGCTGCTGCTACTAGCATAGTACTACTACCAGGTAGTAACCTATTGCTGCTGCTGCTACAGCAACTGCTGTAAGCTTATATTATAATTATATGCGTAATTAATTCTGCTGCTTCAACAGTAATTTTAACACAGCGGGTCTTTTACCCCGATCAATTCTAACCCAATCGCCCACGTTAGACTTCGAGTTCCAATCCAAATGGACACATTGATTATCTACTTGCTTTTCCATGAACATCTAGGCTATTCGTCTATTTATAGAGCGTCTTTTCTCAGCGTCCAAAATACATTTAAGCTACCATTGCCGTTATTACGTCGCTATCAGAATTAAGCCATGCTTCCTAAGATTAAGCCCAGCTTTCAGTTTCTATCATATGCGTCATCCCACACGCTATTTCACACGAATCTTTGACGATAGACCGGTGACCGGTCTTACATTCACTGATTTGTCGAACCAACAACTTTGCCATCTTAAAATAGAGTAGCAATTAAGAAAGTAAGCTTACTACTTTTTCTTAAGTATTTTAAGTAATATTATACCGTACTATTCCTTTCAAGTGGACATCCATTTCTGAACACTATAATCAAGAGCAAGAGGTAACGAGTTTGCGCCCCCGTACAGGGCGGACATGCTTCGTAGGCTGCTATTAGAACCGATTATTGCAGGTTGTCTGTTCTGTTATAGTTAAGATGTATGTAGGCTATTCTGTAATGTGAGTTCTTGTCAATAATAGTTTCAACTGCATTAATTTATAGATCTACTGTAACCGGTTGCATTCTTTCAACCAGATTGTTGAATAAACGAAAATTATTATTCTATTCTAGGTATACGCTATCCTGTTTTAAGAAATATTAGCCTATAGCCTACATGTATATTCTAAGTTGGACAACTATTTTTCAGGCGAGACAAATAAAAAATATTGGAACAATCAAATAAAAATTAGATCTAAACTTTTTCGCCTGAGTTAGTAAAGATCCCCAGGCTGTAAAGTGTAAAAGATTAAAATATTAGTAGTAGTAGTATTATAGAAAAACTAATTTAAGAAATATTATTTATTACAATCATTGTTATATAACTAAGTTTGGCTTCATTTATCAATTCACTTTCTTATCAAGCTCTTAGATTTCCCTTGGTCAAATCGGTTGAATAGTTGAACAACAAATGGGAGGGGTGGAAACCCTTCAGGGACAATGTATCCAATTCCCCGCTGCATGTGAAATCTCTTCATCGATCAAAATCCCACCTGTCAAAAATCGAACGGATCGGGAGACATCAAAAGCGACAGCTTATGCTTCACGCTAAGCCTCCTTAGCTATAGATAGATCACATGAGAGGAAATGTGTAGAGAGTAGTAGCACACTTAGCTATCACATGAGAGGAAATGTGTAGAGAGTACAGATTAGGCCTGTGGAATGGCACCAGATTTTTTGCACTATATAGGCACAGAACGCTGAAAAGCTCCTCTGCTTTATTTTGGATTGGTCTGTTTAGTTTAGTTGTGTTATGTGTTTTCAGTGAAGATGAAGAACAAGTCGTTGACATGTACAGTTCTTCATGCATCTCTTCTTCTGCTGCTGCTTTTGGTGTCGCTTACTCTCTCCAGTCCAACGCCAACTAACAACAGGTAAGTCGACTGTAAATACGCATGAGGGTAAACGAAAGGTAGCACAGGAGTGAGAGAGCGGTAGAGAGGGGGAACATGTAGGCTAGATAGATAGAGGAGGAGATTAATAGATTGAGATATAGGCAAGAGAAAAAATGAAAAGAGAAATAAAACGAGCCATGTGTAGAAGAGACAAAAAGTTAGACGTGGACATTGAGAGAATGAGATACTGAGAGAGACAGATCAGAGACAGACACAGAGATATAAACTTTGCACTGGTCGATCCATCTACATGCGAGGACATGGTCACATGTAACTTAATCCCAACATGGTCTTTCTATGTCTCTATTTCGTTAAGACCATTCACTTCGATTGTGTAATGGAGAGAACATTTCTTACGAGACTTAGGCCTACTATATGTGGGGCTATATAAATAAGAAAGATACTAGAACAATTATAGCCGCTTTAAGTTGAACGGCAGCCGACGTTATTGTGTTGTTGGTCATCTGACACCAAAGACAATAATCCCTTTCAACCGTTTCTTTGTTCTATTTGCTCTGTATGGTTTCTCTCTCCTCACTCCGCTACGAAAGATCGATTTGGTCGGCACAGTTCAAAGAAAAGACATGTTTCGTCGCTTTAGATATTTGCAGATTCTCTTCTTTTTGTCTGTCTATCTGTCTACCTATCGGTCTGTTTGCCGTTGTCTTGCTCCGTGTCTCTCTATCTCTTTCTGTCTCTATCTTAGGCTATGTCTGTCTGTCTCTGTTTGTCTATAATAATCCGTTGGAGGCATTGCGAAAAACAGGAAATGATGAGGTTGGTGTGGCCATTTGCGATTTGGAAAGAAGCGACTAAAGATTATTATAGAAGACTTTTGCTTCTTTCAGTTGATAGCCATCTTTGAAGTAGTTTTTTTTATTAGATTAATTTCTTTCTAGATTAGCTCATCATCAAAGCAAATCTGTTGCTTCCGACCAAACAGGTGTAGGCTTTTTAATATCATATAAGCTTACATGTATACTTGCATCTACTTAATATATTATGTCATATGTATCTATATGACATACATACATATATTATATAAAATTAAATGCAGGCACATTTATCAAAATTTATGTAGGCCTGTATTCATATCAATCAATCAATCTCTCACATATTGATCCAGATACATTGATGGGTGTACGGACTATACGGCTCCTTGGGATACAAAATTAATGGATGCCAGAGACGGACAGGAGTCTCGCTTAATATTATTAGGAAAACATATTTATCATGGAAGCAAAAGATGGCATCAAAACAACAGTGATGCAACAAATATCCATCGCATTCAATGTGAAATAAGAACCAAAAATGAGAAACATAAGTAGTATGGACTTATCCAGTCTGACATCATAACACAAACATAATTATTACAGAAAAACAAGCACTAATACTAATACTACATGTAATACTACCAATAATAGTAGCCAACATTTGCAACATTTAGTTTTTTCATCGCGCTTTATAAATGTTGAGCTTATAACTATTACGACTTATGGATGTATACCTACAGCTGCTCACTTTCCATCAACTAATGTTGGCTTATCTTGCCTTACTTTAATTCTGATCACACCGTTACACTATCTGTTCTGACATTAAAGTACTGACTAATGTATAGGCCTACTGTATAGAGTATAGACTGTATAGTGTATACCATACCTAACCTTACTCACCTTCCCTCCGTTTCTCTGGGTCGCCGATCACTGCACTCAGCTCCCCGTGGAGACTCCATTGTCTCTTATACCGCGACCATGCAGAGAAGAGAATACTTGGTGGTCGGTTCAACTACAATGTACCTGGCTTTCTCTCTCGCTTATCTTCTCCGTGATTCCGATGGTTCTTTCAATCGTCTTCTTAAGACTTTTCTCTTCGACCAGGCCTAGGTTGGGAGCGCCTCTGTGAAGGGATCTTGAAGGGCGCTATATAAATTCGTGTGATTTATTGATCGCTTACAGTGAAATGAGATATTTTCTCCGTTTCATTGAGTGTTTGTTGTTTGAATCCTAGTTACAATATTATTATTTTGTTACGCATGATTGTAGGAGTCGTTCAAAGAAGCACGTATCAGACCAACGCATCGCTGAGCTGCAAGCGCTTCTAGCGCTGGCCAGCAGCATCCAATCACAGCCAAGCTACTACGGACACGGACACGTGGATCCCTACGCCGTGTAAGTATATCAAGACACGTACTTTTCATATAGCTCCTATTTACTATATACACATGCATACGTACACACATACATGCAAAGTTGCACATTCATGTATGCATACATGCCATGTATGTGTGCACGTATGTGTGTATTTGTGTACGTGCGTGTGTATGGGTGTGTATGTGTGGCATTGTGCGCATGTATGTATGTAATGTATGTATGTATGTGTATGTATTTATGTATGTATGCATGTATGTATGTATGTATGTAGGCCTATGTATGTACTATTTATGTATGTATGTTTGTATGTATGTATGTATGTATGTATGTATGCATGTATGCATGTATGCATGTACTATGTATGTATGTATGTATGCATGTATGTATGTATGTATGTATGTATTTATGTATGTATGTATGTATGTATGTATGTATGTATGTATGTATGTATGTATGTATGTATGTATGTATGTATGTATGTATGTATGTATGTATGTATGTATGTATGTATGTATGTATGTATGTATGTATGTATGTATGTATGTATGTATGTATGTATGTATGTATGTATGTATGTATGAATGTATGTATGTATGTATGTATGTATGTATGTATGTATGTATGTATGTATGTATGTATGTATGTATGTATGTATGTATGTATGTATGTATGTATGTATGTATGTATGTATGTATGTATGTATGTATGTATGTATGTATGTATGTATGCATGCATTGTGCATATGCATATAGATGAACATACATAAGCAGTAACTTGCCAGTTAGCACACATAAAATGTACCAATATAATGTACTTTTTGAATTGCCTGATGCGAACAAAATTACTAATGGTGCAATAAAAATTATGAGCCACTAATTACACTGCAATAATTATAAGCCAGAAAAAAGCGGATAGCTTTTACGACCATTACCGCTCTGCGTTGATTATAATTTATTCACTCATGCATTCATTTAATACGTTTATGCATTGTATACATGCAAGGCTACGGCCATGGAAACACGCATTACACATCATCACGCAAAAAACATACAAAGGTTCATGCACTCTCATTGCGTGACAGATGGGCAGAATGATGGGTTACTTATCGATTGGTTGCTACTCAATTAGACAATCAGTTAATTCTGATTTTGATTGATTGGCAATAATTACTTATCATAGAATTCTAATCGAAAATCCAGGTAATCGTAGCCTATGGGCTGTATCCATGTATGCATAATTAGAAGCATATACAATGTATACGTATAGGCTATGCATAGATGCAGTACATTTATAAATACATGCATACTTTTAGGCTTTCACATCCGCACATTTAAAAACGTTCACGCATACATACATTTATACAGGCACACATTCACACAGACATGCATGCATTCTCATGTATACATGCATGCATGCCTAATTACCTATGCAGTTCCTTGAAGGGTCGCTATGTAAATGCTCTGAATGAATGAATGATAATATTATGAACTTGAACATACATACATGCATTCATACATGCATACAAACAGCACATGCATTACATGTATACAGACAGCATCGTTGTTAAGTGATACTTCCGGTGTCAATGAGATGATTGTTGGTGTTATTATTATTGAGTTGGTCATCTGACATCACCGCCACTCTTCACTCTCAAATCATTTCCCTCTTCGCCTGTGTGTTTGTGTTTGCATTTCCTCCCATCAATCCTTACCACCCGATCGATTCGGTCAAACAAAAGACAAGCCTCCGCACTTTAGATATCAATTGCCACTCTGTTCTGTGTCTCTCTGTCTCTGTCTCTCTATCTCTGTATCTGTCTGTCGGTCTGTCTGTCTCCTCCGTCTCTCCTTATTTTTTTTATCTCTGCCTATTTCTCGGTGTCTCTTTCTGTCACTTCCTATCCTGTCTTCTGTTACTTGCTCTCCCGAACATATATCTCTCTGTCTCTGTCTATGTCTATGTCTCTGTCTCTGTTTATGTCTACGTCTACATGTATGTCTATGTCTCTGTCTATGTCTGTTTGTATTGTCTGTCTCTCTCTGTCTTCTCTGTCTCTCTTTCTCTCTCTCTTTGTCTCTCTCTGTGTCTTTCACTCTCTATGTCTGTCTGTCTATCTGTCTGTCGTCTCCACGTCTTGATCTTGTTTTTCGGTTAATTGCTGGCAAACAATTCATTATCGTCTCATTTGTCCACAACCTCCTCCTCCTTCTCTTCCTCCTCCTTCTCCTTCCACAAAGTCAACAGCTGGCGCCATATGAATTCCTACCAGCAATAAAAACGGAATTGCATTGGGACAGCGTCAGAGTAAATTTACTTGCACCAAAGCTTCTCTGTTGCATTGCATTTGTTTCATCTTATATATATATATACAGGGTGCGGCCAAAAAAAATACCCCCCTACGAAAATTGCGATTTCTCGAAAACCGCCGAATATTTTGTTACAAATATTTTCATTCTTATTCGTAACATATTTTTACACATTCTCTGAAAATTTTATGCCAGTATCTTTATTTTTGTGATCAAGACATCAGGCAGAAGAAAGAACTTCATTTTTTCAACTGAACAAGGCATTCACGAAATAAGAAATCATATTTTTACATAAAATAGCCTGTGGTGTGCCATAATTACGTCATTTCCGCTTTGCGGATCGTGTTCTTCACCGATGAAAAGATCTTTTACATCAATCCACCAATTAATAATCAAAACAATCGTGTCTGTGCGTGGAAGTAAAAAGCCGATATCCATCCAAGCGTCTGTTGGTCGAAAGAGCTAAGTTAATTCTCTCCCCACATCATGGTTTCTGCATGTGTCAGCTATGAGGGTAAAGAACGCTTACAATTCATTGACGAGAAGGTCAAAGTCAATGCTAAGTAGCCTACTACGTGGAGAATCTTTTGCCTAAGCTTGTCGATGATTGTCACACTGTCTTGGGAAATCAGTTCCCTTTTCAGCAAGATGGAGCGCCCGCTCACGGCGCCAAGCTGGCCCAAGATTGGTTAACAAGCCACTGTCTTGACTTCATCGACAAGGATTCGTGGCCGCCAAATTCCCAAGATATGAACGCGCTCGACTATGCTGTCTGGGGTGCAATGCTTGAGACTTACAACAAACTTACCACAAAGCCAAAGAACATTTCTGAGCTGAAAAATACGCTGCAAATCATTAGGAATGGCCTGCCACTTGAGACCACTCAGAAGTCTGTTCTGGGCTTTCGAAAACGTCTGCAAGCTTGAGTAAAAGCAAACGGTGTTCACTTCGAACATTCATTGCACAAAACTTAACAGTGTGGCCTAATCTTGTCAAGAACAATAAGTAACCTTGAACTTTGTTACATTTCGGTTTGCGCCGTTACTTTGTTACTTATTGTTGTCACTAAATGTCTGTTGAAACGAAAATTGCATTGTTTCACTTCAGGGTTGCACCATTTTGGTGTTCATGGTTCAAATTTCATTAAATTTAGCCAAGTTGTAGATAAATATGTGTCAAATAGACTGGCGAAGTTTTATAACAAAATGATCAGCGGTTTTTGAGAAATCGCGATTTTCGTAAAGGGGTATTTTTTTGGCCGCACCCTGTATATATATACACGGTGTCCCAAGTGAAGTGAGCCCCTTTTTGTTTTGGCGATATACTTGTCAATTCTAAATGAAACTCTATAGAATTTCAGAGAATGTAAGAGGGATCAATTATCAATGTTTCCTGAAAATTTTCATCCAATACTACAAACAGTGTCCGAAGTTATGAACGTTCAAATTTGGGCAACGAAAAATGTAAGTTTCCAACATGTAAAAGATAGGAAATTAGTGTTAGCGCTGTTATTCAAAGCTGATGTTCAAAATGCGGTCCATTAGCTCGAAAGCCTCGAATGCATGCTCTAACGTGCTTTCGCCATTCACTGATTGCATTGTCAACAATCCCTTTGATCAAAACGATTCCATTCTTCCACATTTCGCAGTTTGAAGTGGTCTCTGGTCAACGTGACGCGCATGCGAGTTTCATAAGGCTGCGATGGGCCAGTTTATGTTAGGAAATTCCATTAAAAACCTTTTGCACCGTAATGTTTTTCTCCTATTAAATTTTTTATTAAACTCAAATCTTCTTTGCGGAAACCATTTTTATTATTGTCCCCCATCATGGAAATGACGGAAATATGACGGAAATATTTATTAATTTAGAAAGTAAGACGTGCAGTTGCAAGCAGTAATATCCTATCTTTTACATGTTGGAAACTTACATTTTCCTTTGTCCAAATTTGAATGTGCATAACTTCGGACTCTGTTTGTAGAATTGGATAAAATTTTCAGGAAACATTGATAATTTATCCCTCTTACACTCTCTGAAATTTTATTGAGTTTCATTTAGAATTGACAAGTATATCGTCAAAACAAAAAGGGGCTCACTTCACTTGGGACACCGTGTATATATATATATATAATCACGTTGCAGTGCATCAGTTTGTATACACTGTATTAATAGTATTGTATTGCAGCGTATCATTTTATACTGTATTGTATTTTGCAGTGTATCATATCATTCTTAATTTGTTTTCACAATAATGTACTCAATCCGAAAGTGAACCTATAATTATTTCATCTTAAGGCTATAGAATAGTCGGAAAGTCAGTTGTGTAGCGCAGTGTTAACCTTCTGGACATGGGCGCTGTTTGGTTTCAGTTCTTGAGAGGGCTAAAAATAACTTTGGCTTTGAGGCGGAGACTTGGTCCAGAACGAACATATTTTCATCAACCAAATTTCTTATGATTTTGTAGGCAAAATTTCCTGAAGACTTACCATTTTCCCCGGCAATAAAGCTGATGACTTTTTGTCCACTCCTTTGGAGGCTTAGCACCTTCCCCCTATTCTAAATTTCCATGTACCTATCATCATCATTATCATCATCGTCGTCGTCACAATTGTCAACATCATCATCAGCAGCATCATCATCATCATCAACGTCAACATCATCATCATGATCAACAACAACGTCAACATCAGCAGCATCATCATCATCATCATCATTATCATCATCACCATCATCATTATAATCATAGCTTGTACATGACGCCAGTCAATTGGTGGCGATGGGTAGGAACAAATGACCACCTTTTCATCGATCATTTGTCAAGTCCGCTGCTCTCCTTTGCGTTTGTCCACCAAGGCCTAACTTCTCATTTATCGCAATAAACTGTATTGCAAATATAATATGACTGTGAGATTCTACACGACTGCATGGGTATTGTGCTTTTGGGGCAGATTTGCACGAATATTTTGACATGCGTACGACCGTATGAATCACTCCGTAGAGAGAGCACGCCAAGCAAAACGTGTTCGAATATATCGCATTCAAATTACACGAGACGGCCAGAGAAATGCGAGAAAAATAAATTGCATTTATTCGTATATTTATATACAGTATTATACACATACATGTATACACTACAACACGCATTCATGTTCAGGGAGGAGCATTTTCTCAAGACTTTTAAAATGAATTTTAGCTACCGCACAATCCCTTCTTTCCCGTGACCCCATCCACCATGGTAAATAATTATTAGCCTTCTCCCACTCGGACGACAATGACCTTTTTCTACTGTTTTTTTACTGCATAGAAGTGCTTCAAAAACTTCGAAAATCTATTTAGAATTGCCCATTGTGTGCAGAGCTGCTAAAAATATGTCTTGCTCTGGGCAGTTTCATATTAATTTTGTTGAGTAACGTGAAGAAACTGAACAGCCAAATGCTCGCGATTATAAGCTATAAGCTATACAGATTGTCGTATGACTAGTTGCATTGTATTTATTCATATATTTATATGTGGGTGCGTGCGTTTATGCACGTATGGTATATGTGCGATTGTGCGTGTATGCTTATGTATGCTTGTATGCGTGTATATATGATTGCACGTACATGTATATGTCTCACAACGTTTGCCATTATGTATATCTACATGTATATTGGTATCCACTTATGCTTGAATGTAATGTATGGATGCAGTTTTCATTCATTAATTCATTCATTCCATCAGCAATTTCTATAGCGCTTCTTCAAGGGGTCTAATCAAAAGAGCTCCTGACTCGAGCGCCGCAAAAAAGCACAGGTTTGAATAAAAAATGCTTCAGTAAGAGCTGCAGAAAGCAGACGCAGTTCTTGTGTGAACCCATTCCAGAACACTGCATGGCACACCACAGAAAAGACTCGATTCTGCGTAGTTGCAGTTGGCGCGAATGGAACCAACAGCAATCCCTTCTTTGTGCAGAACGAAGGGGCGGTTGCCTTGGATGCCCGTGGAACAATGGAGCTCACGCAGGTAGTGGGGCAATAATTATCACCCTGGCATTCAGCGTCAGTCCTATATTCAATGCGGCGTCGGGTAGGAAGCCAGTCTCAAGTCTATACAATGCCATACATGTAGCTGGAGACATGACTAAATTTAGGAATTTGTCCAATTAAACGCGCTGCAGAGCGTAAGACTCCTTAATCGATTGGATGGGAGGCCAGACTAGAGTGAAGAGCAGTTATGGCCAAGGCGGGCTGTAATGAAAAAATGCACTAGGGTGATGACGGCCCTATGTAGCCTAAGTGTTGTGTTGTATTTATGCTTGTGTGGAATTACGCATGCCTGCATGTGTGAATGGATGCGCCAAATAAATTGTTTGGTGGGTGAGAAAAACTCCACACGTAGTCAGGGCCGGATTAAGCAATGTGGTGGCCCTGTTCGGGAGAATTTTGGGGGGGGCCTGCTCGGGAGAATTTCTTTTTTTTATAGTCATCCGGCGAAATTTTTGGGGAAAAATCATACCATTTCATCCGCCAAAAAAGTTGATGACCTTTTCTTTTAGTCATCTGGGTCATCTGGCGAAATTTTCGGGAAAATAGTCGTTTGGTCGAAATTAGCCCCAACAAATTTTTTTTCACATTTTGTGGGGGCCCCCTAAAGTGTGGGGGCCCCTGTTCCGCCGAACATGTTGAACATGCCTTAATCCGGCCCTGCACGTAGTCGTATGGTTCAATCACCGGAAAAATACATGGAGCATACATGTAGAAGTGGATTAAACCCAGAAGGTGGAATACAATGAGCAATGAAGCAAGCGGGAAAGATGAATAGATAGATGAATAGACAGAGCGAGAAATAGAAAGATACGGTGGATATTGAAAAATAGAGGAGATAGAGAAATAGAGATGGATAGATGAATGGATAGAAAGATAGATAGTTGTATAGATAGAGTGATGTGAGAGAGAAGGAGAGACAGATTGAGACAGACAGACAGACAGACACAGATACATACACAGACAGATGGAGACAGACAGACAGAGATAGACAGAGACAGAAAGAGACAGACAGACAGACAGGCACAGATACAAACACAGAAAGACGGAGACAGACAGACAGAGACAGATAGAGATAGACAGACATTGATTGATTGTTATCAGCTGCAAACGTCCCCTCCCACAATCTGAAATGGGAGAACAAAATAATATAGGCCTACCCAGAGAGAGACAAAAACAGAGGTAGGCAGGCAGACAGACAGAGAGCAAAATGGAAAGGCAGAAAGACAATTTACTGTTGACTTCAGTATTACCAAAGTGCCTCCGTATAAGACCTCGTAAAATTCCGAACAGCCGAAAGCGGGCTTTCCGTTTTCATCCCTCTATCAAACGAGTTCATAGCCGTATATGTATTATGTATACTAATAAAACGCTTAAACCTGACCCAAATAGCTTCTGCACCAACAAGCATCCCCCATCGTTTTTCTTTCTCTTCTATAAGAAAAGCCATGAGAAACGACGTGCCAGCCGTTTGTCCAATGTACAACCATTCATTGGCAGAAGTGCAAGCTCCAGGTGGCGTGAAACACGCTCGCTTTAAAGTTCTGTGCGGCATGAACGTAAATCTAAACAGACTCCTCTCGTTGAAGAATATTATTATCCATGATTTCTATAGAAACGATTAAGCACAGAACTTGGATGCTGATAATATCATAACACGTGCTTGCAGGTGTTCAGATTTTTTATTTATTCATACACATCTTTTGACATTTTAGATGAACTGTTTTTATAGAGTTAGGACCTGTATAGTACACATGTTTATACATAGAACTGCCTGCTTTATAGTTCTATTCGTATACAATGCATGTTACAGTGGTCTATGCATTACCAAAGTGGTCTCTAATAATAATATTATAAGTCCTCGTAAAATTCTGAAAATGTACTTAGACCTATGTATGTATGTATGTATGTAGGATTGTAGGCCTATGTGTGAATAGTCTCCCGTTGCAGAAACGCCTGCTACCTAGGGTTGACTCGCCTGTGTTCTACAAGCTCCTTAAAACTTGTTTTGTTTTACCGTGGATGGACTGGGAGCGCTTCTGAGTGGATTGCTTGAAGAGGCGCTATATAAAATCTTGAAATGAATGAATGAATGTTTGTATGTATGTATGTATGTATGTATGTATGTATGTATGTATGTATGTATGTATGTATGTATGTATGTATGTATGTATGTATGTATGTATGTATGTATGTATGTATGTATGTATGTATGTATGTATGTATGTATGTATGTATGTATGTAAGTATGTATGTATGTATGTATGTATGTATGTATGTATGTATGTATGTATGTATGTATGTATGTATGTATGTATGTACGTATGTATGTATTTATGTATGTATGTATCTATGTATGTATCTATGTATGTTTCGACCGACCTACTTACTTACTATCTGCAATATTATCCGCCTATTCTTCCATTGCAGTGGTCGGCGTCGAAGGTCCGTTGACTTCATATCAAACTGGAGATCTCTGAATGGCGGAAGAAGGATCAACCGATCGCCGGACAACCTGGAAACTCTGCGCAACAGACTAAGGATTCAGTGACCGCGTCACGCATGACGTCAGAAATGCGTCACGTCACGTCACGAATATTAATTTATAGCGTCTCTGTGAATAATTATTATTGTTCTAACCAAACTGCGTGATTTACAAAGTGGCGGATCTCCATGATAGAATATAATATTTACTTGTATGTTTAGTGGTTGTGGAGCTGCAGAGTATGTTTACATGACATTGTCGACCGCATTGTTGTAAGCACTGGTGTGTATTAATAGTTACTAGATAGCTAATTGGCTCTGAAAGTTCGGATTATCGCTCAGTTATGGCATCCAAGTATTCTTGGGGGGGGGGGGTAAATCCCATGATTTCTCAGAGCAAATTCCAGGATTCCCTGAGGCATGTCAAAGTAAACGACAGCAAGAGACTATTTCTATGCGATAATAGGCCTACTGAAGTGCTTAGACTATTTCTATGCGATAATAGGCCTACTGAAGTGCTTAGACCAGAATGGAGTGACAAACACAAAACTAACAGCTTCTTCATATGTTTTGTGGGCAACTACCGCATTTTTTCTAAAAAGTCTCTGATGCTGACGATTTCAGCAGCGTTTTATTACTAACTTTATTTTTGTGCGACAATGTAGTGATGGGTTCGGTGCATCGGGATTTCAACAAATTATGCTTGGAGCTGTTTTTGTGTGTTTATTTATTAACATTAATATTAGTATTAATAAATAAATAAATAATCACTTCTCTAGCCTGAAACACTGCGTCTGTTTCGCCGTCGGCCATAGGCCGGTAGCCGAAGATTTATCAATCAAGCAATATTCATACACATAAGTGGTTAATAACTGGTTATATACCTTGTAATGTATAGACTGCTTTTACATGTAACAGAGGGAGTATCAAATTTGCTATTGAGCGCTATGCTCTGTAGAGATGCTTGATTGGTGTTGAATAAATCCGCATAATTATTATGTTTGTTAAGAATTATTGTTAGGGTTGTAGCAATATTATTTAGAAGGAAGTTCGTCAAACTCTGACTTCGATGAAGACTGTTATTTGACTGGCGAAATCTTTCCTAGAGTATTAGCATATTGTATAAAATCAATAGTCGAAAGTTAGGCTCAATAGTCGAACGTTAAGCTATAGGAGTACTCGAAATATTTTCTCCTATATGGAATGACGTTTATCCGCACAAACTGTGTTGGTGGAATGTTTTCTGTGGTTATCGGTGTTATAAAAGGGTAATTTCTGTTATTGAAACCTAATTCTAGTCATACGATGGTTGTCCAAAATCCGCCACTCTCGTTGTATATTATTCATGATTGGACCTGTAATAGTGTCTTGGTTGATTAATTATAGTTTGTGCAAACTGTTCTTGTCGGAGTTGTGCTTTTCTCAAAATCAAATCAAATTTATTGTTCCCAACAATGTACAATATATTAAGACAGTATAATATAGTAGAAGGTTTCGCACATGATTTATGCTGACCTTGACATTGACCTTTGACCTATGACGTCACTGGCCCTAGATTTTCCCGGATCCACCAGTATAAAAGCTACATTGGTATATCTTAAGCATTCTATTTGCATCTTGAAGCTGCGCTTATATATATTGCACCTGTACCTGCCATTTCGATCCTTCAAGGTAGCATGGATCTCCACACGGTAGGCCTATCTTGAAACTGCTCTTGATATTTTTTTGCATCACTTTCTATCTTTTGGCAATCCCTCTGACACATACACAGCGCTCATGAATGAGTTGGTGCCCTGGGTTGGCCTATAAGTAGCGCCTTAGACATTTCGATACTTCGATTGTTCAGTCATAGCTTTTGAGATGAAGTGCAAGACGGCATTGCATTATGTCGATTGCGCCAGTGTTTCAGTCGACTTATTAACGACTCGATGCAGATTGTAAGGCGTGGTGCATGTTGTATGGGTGATTGGGGCCAGAGGGTTCCAGCTTCGAATCAACCTCAAGCCGCCGCGTAACGATCTTGAGCAAGTCCTTCACTCGCAATCTCTCGTGCGCTTCGGCGTGAGACTTAGATGTCCGCGCTCTAGTTGGGAGCGCCTCTGAGTAGTGAGTACGAATAAGTGTTAAACTTACAACTTGAGGTTTCTGGTAATCTGATGACCTTTCAAAAAACTACTAACGTGTCCGAATAGCCTATAAGTGAAATTTCAAAACCAGTATCATGACAGGCACTCAGGCCCACTTCATTTCCTTTCATGGGGTTCAAATTTCAATGCCCTAAACCCGTCGACTTTTAGGAGCCCAGCACTAGCAGCGGGATTGTGATAAATGGTTTATGATTCAAATCTTTCTGAAAAAAAATATACTTTAAAAATCATAGTTACATATAGGCATTAATAAACTACAGAGTATGGATGTGATATTGTTCGATAGAACGACTCGTGACAGCACTTCAAAACTTTTCAAAACATAATCTTCCTTGCACCTGCTGATCCTTCATCAATTTCAAGTGAAACATTAATTTTGCACCCGACATTTTTGGCAAGTGGCAATAAAACTCGTCTCAGAACACAGAATCATTCGCTGCCATGTGGTAAAACTGACCCTGCTACAGAGAGACAGAGAGACAGACAGACAGACAGAGACAGGCAGATACAGAGAGACACAGAGACACAGAGAGAGACACAGAGACAAAGAGACACAAAAAGAGAGAAAGAGAAAGAGAAACAATGATATAGACAGAGAGACAGACAGAGACAGATGGACAGGCAGACGGACAGAGAGAGACAGAGAGAGACAGACAAGCAGAGATAGAGACAGAGACAAAGAAAATGAGAGACAGACATACAGAGAGACAGAGAGAAAGAGAGAGGCAGAGAGAAAAACTCAAAAAAGAGAGACAGACACCCACACTTACATAAAAACAGTGAAAAGGATGCGTGTAAAGAAGAAAGCAGGATGCTGAGACTGATGAGTTGGTTTGGTATACAGTGAAACGAATAAAACATAGACAAATCGCAGATTATAAAATCAGTGAAACTCTGACACATGCAATTCATTTCACTGACATGCTCTGGCTATTAATTATAGACTTGGTGCACAGCCTCCCACATCTGCGAGTCTTTTAAAAGACGGGTTCCGTAAGTCGAAATGTTAGAGACAATTGCGGTGGCTTTGCTGAAAGACAAAAGCGTTCAAGACCGGCAAAATTATAGAGCATTGGTTTGAGACTGATAGCCACAACTTGCGGCGTTTCCTATTCACTTCGAAACTTCGAAACTGAATTGACGAGCTGGGAAGTGAATACTTGGTACGAGGTCTTGAAAGTTGAATTCTAACGAACCCATCGTCTTAGTAACGACACCGTTGACGTCAACTGCCTTGCAGAGGTAATGATGCAATTAGGCCTATAAAGTTTTGTTTTCATTTGCAACTTTTAGTAATTGTGTGCATGTTAAGGGAGATAGCCTATTATTGTAATTGTAATTGTAATCAAGACAATTTATATAGCAACGTCTGTAGCAAGCTTCTATGATGCTTTATACACATACCGTAGCCTAATACAATTGTCAAATTGTAGCCTAGTCCCGATAAAAAGTAGACCCCAGCAAAAAGTGTAATTAGGCTACTTGGTCAAAACTTTAAGTATTTGACTAAAAAATGTAAAGTGCAAAAATTGCCAGAGCAATACCTAATTCTAACGCCGATTTGACATATTCTTAAGTTTGTCAAGTTTGTGAGCGTTTTGAGATGCAGCGACAAAAAATGGAGATTTTCGGCATGCAAAAGCTGAAGCGAAGTAGGTCTACCCATTATTTCCTTTCAAATGAACGATGGTACTATGGACTTTTACACTAGGTATAGAACGATTAAAAGCTCCTATGCATGCTTTTATATTGGATTGGTTTGTTTAGTTGTTGCGTTGTGTGTTTTCAGTGAAGATGAGGAGCAAGTCGTTGACATGTACACTTTTTCATGCATCTCTTCTGCTACTGCTGCTCTTTGTGTCGCTTACTCTCTCCAGTCCAACGCTAACTAACAACTGGTAGGACAATAAGTCGACGGTAAATACGCATGAGGGTAAACGAAAGGTAACAAGGGGAGAGTGCGGTTGATAAAATGAGAGAAGAACATGTAGAAGGTTCGATCAAAAGATAAAGAGAAAGATAGACAGACAGACACACATAGACAGACCGAGAGAGGTTTGCCTCTCTGTGTCTGTCTATGTTTGTCTGTCTGTCTAGAGACAGACGAACAGAAAGAGAGAAAGCTTACAGAGCGGAGGGAAAGTTGGAAAGAAACAGACAGACAGAGACAGAGAGACAAAGACAGACAGAGGGAGACAGACAGACAGAAAAGTGTTTTGACCCGTTTTGATCTTATAGTTTTGTATTATACCAAACATAATTATAACCTTACCCACCTTCCCAGGTTTCCCTCCGTTTCTCTGGGCCGCCACTGGCTGCGCTCAGCTGCCCGTGGTGACTACCTTGTCACCCTTTCAAGTACCACGGCCATGCAGCGAAGAACACTCTCGGTGGTGGGCCCATCAGACTCCAGCTATCTGAAAATCAATGGCATCCCTGTGACTCTCCTCTATCTTACTCTATCTTACTCTATCTTATTCGTCTGCTCAAAACTTTTTTTCGATCAGGTTTAGGTTTGGACTTTGGAGCATCTCTGCAGAGCTCTTTAATTGACGCCATATAAATCCATATGAATATATATACATGATTATATATAATTATATACATTATAATATATATATACGTGATCATATAAATCCATATGATTGGATGATCGCATACGGTGAAATGACACTTCTCGTTTTCATTGAGTGTTCGGTGTTTAATTAAGTACAGGCTATCACTATTATTTTTGCTACACCATGATTGTAGGAGTCGTTCAAAGAAGTACGTATCAGACCAACGCATCGCTGAGCTGCAAGCGATGATAGCACAGGCCAACGGACAACAGTACCAGCCAATCGTCTACGGACACGGATACGTGGATCCCAACGCCGCGTAAGCATACACACATACACACATACACACATACATACATACATACATACATACATACATACATACATACATACATACATACATACATACATACATACATACACACATACATACATACATACATACATACATACATACATACATACATACATACATACATACATACATACATACATAATTTTTTATACATACATACATACATACATACATACATACATACATACATACATACATACATACATACATACATACATACATACATACGTACATACGTACATACATACATACATACATACATAGTCGTAGGTTATACTTAACTGCCTTCCTGCCTATATTCTATCTGCCTACCTTCCTTCCGAACTACCTAATCTACCAACTCACTTACCTACCTAGACTACCTAACGTTCCACTCACTTACCATCTGCAATTATCTGCATATTTTTCCATTCCAGAGGTCGGCGTCGAAGGTCCGTTGACTTCATATCGAAGTGGTGACTACCTTGTCACCCTTTCTGAATGGCGGAAGAAGGATGAGTCGATCGCCGGACAACCTGGAAACTCTGCGCAACAGACTAAGGATTCAGTGACCGCGTCACGCATGACGTCAGAAATGCGTCACTTCACGTCACAAATATTAATTTATGGCGGCGTCCCTGTGAATTCTTCTTACCGGTTTTTTTTGGCAAAGTGGCGGATCTCCATGATAAAATATTTACTTGTATTAGTGGTGTTGGAACTGCATGTCAATAGCAATGCTTCAAGCACTATGTGTATTAATGGTTACTGGATAGCTAATTATCTCTGAAAGTCCGGATTATCCTTCAGTCATGGCAGGATTCCTTATGGCAAATCCCAGGATTCCTTGAGGCAAATCAGAGCAGACGGCGAGCGGCAAACATAGCTATATAGAGCCCTATACCGCTTGCATTACGAGATTGGTTTCTCAGCAAACGAGTCGGAACGACCCTGAAGTGCTTAAAATCATCATACGGACATTGAGTGAAGCGACATAAAAAATAACTATCAACCTTGTCATATTTTGTGGCAAACAACAGAACAGGGATGTTTTAAAGAAAATTTAGAACTGCACAACTCCTTTTCTTTCCCATCATCAGTGGTAAATTACTTCCCATCGGAGGATATTGACCTTTTTTGCTAGTTTTAACTGTACGAGAGGGCTTCGACAACTTCAAATTTTGTGTAGCCTACAACTGCACATTGAAAAAGCTTTGCGACAAAATTTCTTGAAAAGTCTTTGAAGATGACGAATTTAGCATTGCATATTTTTATATTTGTATAAAGAAAGACTCGGTTCCCTGACCGGAAACCGTGCCTGATTCGCCGTCGGTCATGGACCAATAGCCGAAGATTCATCAATCCAGTAGTATTAATACACATCAGTGTTTATAATCCTATTACCATAATTATAATCTAAAATTCTAGAAAATTTTACGTGTAGAAGGACGAGTAGGCCCTAACCTGTTTGCTAAGCTTTAGGGTTAACCTTCGGTGCTGACTTTACCATACAGTAACGCCAGGCCCGGCCTTAGGGCAAGGCGAGCGAGGCAACCGCCTTGGGCCCCGCGCTTCCAGGGCCCTGCGCTGTTGGCTATATTTTTTCTTTGACATTAGCCTACTGACAATGGTTGTTGCGTCGCATAGCATTTAAATTTGCAGCCAATTTGCCAAGTTAATGTTTCAGGGTGATTTTGAAAGAGCGAGACTTCGCTAAAGCGAGTTTCAGTCACTGTTGCTGTAGACTTTTCTCCAAAAAACAGTAATTAATTCATTTTGCTTCAAATTTGCACATGCACATCCGCAATTTGTTCAGCAGAGGGCAAAACACAATGGTAGTGGTACAGGAAGCCGTGCACTGTCTAGAGTTGCACAAATGTAGTCTAGGCCTATCACGTAAGAAGTTGTATATTAATAGGCTCCACCTTGGTCCTAGCAACTATTAAGCCTGATAGGCTACTTGCGGTGCTGCTGTCTTGTTTTTTTAAAATATAAGCTCTAATTGAAATTTTTCATGTTCGCTGATGTTATTTCACATTGTAAAAATTTCACAACCCTGATAATATGGAAATTACTGTCTTTTCCTATGGATACAGCCTAGTTACTTAAACTGGAACATATACTATTTTAATGACAATAATATAATATCGCATTCTTGGAATTTTTACTTTTACATGCATCTTTGAAAGTCAAATACGTATACGGTTTATTTTAAAATAGTGCTTTTAGCTTAAAAAAAGGGAAACAACGTTAGGCTAAGTGTCCCATCTTAGGTGGCTCTCCTCCACCAGTTCCGTATTGACAGGAAATCAACTGCGTAAATTGCTGCCTTGGGCCCCGCAGATCCTAAGGCCGGGCCTGAGTAACGCTATGATGCAGCGTTCCTTTCGATCATTTAACGTGTTAGGCTAGTCAAGAACTGTTAGGGTAGAAGTAGTATTATTTGGAAGGAAGACCATCAGACTCTGACTTCGATGAAGATTTTAAAGGACTGGAGCAATCTTTTCTAGATTATTAGCCATATATATGCATGTATATATGTATATATATATATATATATATATTATATATAAGACTTATTATATAATATTAATTATCGCAAGTTTAAGCCATAGGGTTATTCGAAATATTAGGCTTATCTGCTATGGATTGCTTGAATCCACAAAAAGCGGTGGTGGAATGTTTTGTTCGCTGTGACTAGGCCTATCGGTGTTATAAAAGGGTAATTTCTGTTGCTGAAACCTAATTCTAGTCTTACAGAGGTTGCTCAAATCCGCCACTTTCGGTTTGTATTATTTATGATCGGGCCTGTGGCAGGGTCCTTGTTAATATTAAAATTCGCTTCAAACTGGTCTTGCTGGAGTTGTTTTTGTACAGGACCAACGTCTTTCAATACAATATTTATTTCCGCAGCTCTGAACAAACAAAATAAGATTAAGTTGGCAATCTTTCGGCGCTTTTCTTCGATGAGATTTAAATTTTTTCCCGCTTCGGTTAGGACAATACGTTGGTCACAAGCTTGATATCTTGAGCATCCTCTTTGAATCTTGAGGCTGCACTTGGTAGGCTACCTCGAACCTCTGCTAATTATCCTTAACCTCCAATATTGGCATCTTGAACATGCACTTGATCGTTTGGACATTACATTGTAATTACTGCCATGCAATCTCTGACACAAAGCAACACAGCGCTCGTGAATAATATTGTGCCCTGCAATTATTGCCTGCAAGTATCGTTTTAGATATTCTACAATTTAAGGTGTGCCCGTAGGAATGCAACAACTTTGACGCCTGATAACTTGAATACGTTTCATCTGAGCGTCTTGTCCGATTATCAGGTTGAACATAATTATTCATTTTATCATTCTGCAAAATAGCTAAGCTTACGAGGTACAATTAAGACGTTTTGAGATAATGCTATTAATATTCGATGTGCCATTTTCTTGCTATAAAACTGCAAGAAAACAAAAGTCTCCCAACCATAAACATCGGGGGACCAAACCTTGTCCCCCGCCCATGAATAGTATAAAAGAAAAGAAAATACAGAAAAATCTTCAGACGCAAAGGATAGCCTATTGAGATATCGATCAATCAATCAATCATCAAAGTTATTTAACGTTCATTCAAGACCACCGCTACTCATGGCTTATAGGCTACATCGACGTAAGGCGTCTTCAAAGCAATGCTGAAAAGCTAGACTCTCCGATGCAGCGCCGGTACATGTTTATCGCTGGAGAATTTTGGTGCCTTTGATTTACTTTTCTAAAGCATGCTTAAATTTGTTCCAATGGCAACCGTCTACCCGGCAGTTTCACGGAGAGCGACCTTTAATGGGCATGGTTTACTTGACCCGAAATCCACCAATCACCGCCAAGCTTTTGTCTATGACCTAGTTTCGCAGTCAAGTTATTACTGAAGTCTTTCCGTCTCCAATATTATTCCTCAACAATCTTCGGATTGTGCTATCCTTGGTATCAATGGTATGCCTATGCCTTAACGGTTAGCTGCCTTTCACCCCACACTCACAGTGTGTCATGACAAAGATGGTATGCGTCGCCCTCCTTATTTCTCCAGGCTTGGGACTGGCACTACACAGGGAGAGAAGTTACGAGGTTGTACACACTACTACACTAGACTAAAGAGCCAATATACTTGCATCCATTGCCGTTTATCTGTCACCATATTTACGTCACTACTATTGACGTCACGTCAAAATAGCAGCTGCTGTCCCTCATGTCATGAATGAGCAACAAAGACATGGACAAATAAGGCTAATCTATCGGACAAGGATAGAAGCTGGGCAGAAATACGATGGCCGACACAGACAGTAAAAACAGTTTAAGCCGGGATTTATTCTCATGAACAGGCCACGACGTGCTTCCGTCATAAAACGGAACGTGTCAAATTGCACGCGGCATAGTACGTATGGCAAAGCCCAGGTCGTATAATAGCCGGTGCTGTCACGAAATAAAGTCTCCCCCCCGATACAAAGTCTCCCCCCGAAACAGAGTCTCACCCTGGCTGAAAATCTGTTTTGTAAGACATTTTTCTGGTGTAAAAGTATATAAATGTTCGTGTTAAATAACGTGTTATCGTGTTAGCAACGCAAACTAATAACGGTTTAATATGCTTATCTATTAATTTTATGCGACTGTCGCCGATTTCACGATCAACGTGGGGGATACTTTGTTTCGTGGGCGGAGGAAATATTCTCTCCCCCGGAGACTTTATTTCAGAATATAGTCTCCGGGGGCGAATTTATTCTAGAACAGATCCTCCGGGGGAGAAACAATTTCGAAATAAAGTCTCCGGGGGAGACTTTTAGAGGAGACTCTGCCACGCGACACCTGCCTCCTTGATCGAAATCTCGCTGCAATGCAAATTTTCTGACAAAGATCATATGAATAGGCCTAGGGGTAAGAATTCTTTCTAACAGGAGAGACATCAGTTTCGAGTAGAAATCAAAATTGACAAATAGCCTGGCTATAGCTATTGAAGACATTGATTTTTAAGGCATATCTTATGCCTACATAAACACCAGCGAATGAGCAGTTCTCCTGACACAATATAAATTTCAAATTCTTTCATTAGCGGAATTTATTGACAATTATTTTGTGTAGTTGCGAAAGGTTGCATTGCAACGAGATTTCATTCAAGTAGGCTATTATTATACTATTAGCAAGAGATTAATCAATAATATCATCACACATTAGAGATATAGAGATATAGAGAAAAACAGTATGGCTTACTTTTTTTATTGAACCACGGTGTACATACGCAATTCATGCATAAATAAATAATGCATACCTGCACACATTAACACACACACATGCGTGCATACATATATATTTACAGATGAATGAATGCACTCATCATACATACATACATACATACATACATACATACATACATACATACATACATACATACATACATACATACATACACACATACATACATACATACATACATATATACATACAAACATACATACATACATACATACATACATACATACATACATACATACATACATACATACATACATACATACATACATACATACATACATACATACATACATACTTACATACATACATACATACATACATACATACATACATACATACATACATACATACATACATACATACATACATACATACATACATACATGCATACATACATACATACATACATACATACATACATACATACATACATACATACATACATACATACATACATACACATATACATGCATACATACATACATACATACATACATACATACATACATACATACATACATACATACATACATACATACATACATACATACATACATACATACATACATACATACATACATACATACATACATACATACATACATACATACATACATACATACACATATGCATACATACATACATACATACATACATACATACATACATACATACATACATACATACATACATACATACATACATACATACATACATACATACATACATACATACATACATACATACATACATACATACATACATACATACATACATTAATACATTAATACATACATACATACATGCATACAATGTCATATATATGCTTACAGTATACGTATGCTATTAACATCAGTTGTAACTCATTAATTAAGTTACCGTAGCAAGAGAGCGGAAGGGTCGACTTTAAACATGGTGGAGGTCTTCATCCATAAATAACTCCTTTGATAAACTTCGGATTAGAGTTCAGTAATTCCGGCTAATAAAAAAAATATTTTTACTAATCACCGTGACCTCAGTGCAAGCTATCAGCATCAGCGCAGGTGATCATTGCTTCCATGGAACTTCACTCTGAAACGCCCTAAACGTCTCATCAACTTCCTGCTAATCTTGTTGTGATCATGATCACAGCGGCGGATACAGAAATTCTCGAAAGGCGGGGGTCAAAATTTTTGGTCCGGGGCAGGCAAAAATTTCCTCTTTCACCTGAAAAAACTGATAACCTTTTGTTCTTGCCTTCAAATATTTACACTTTTTCCTGCCAAAAAACCTAATGACCTTTTTCTAGTCATTATTTTCGTCTGAATTTCTGTAAAATTTACCATTGCAACCTAATGGATGGGCCTTTTTTCAAACCCAAACCAAATGGGGGGGCCACGTTCTATGGGCATTTGTGAATGGTGGGCCATGGCCGGATTTTCCTAGCGGGATCCGGCCCTGGATGATCACATTACAGGCGCCGCGAAATACAGATCGAAGGTAGATACCACAATCTAAAATAGAGATTGGCGACCTCTGGTCGATGCGTGCAGCGGAGTTGATGAAATTAGTCCGACTGTTAAACTTTCGTCTGTCTTTGGCGGGCGATTTCATTAGAAAAGAGCACTGTGCATTGATATGCATTATTCTGATATTGGAAATGTATCATTTTATCCAACTTTGATATGTAGGGTCCCACTTCGCTAAAGCTGGCTCACATAGGCCTACCTTTTAAACACTTCCCGAGCCACTTACTATATATATATATCCATAGGCGTACGAGGCGGGGGTGCAGGGGGGGCAATTGCCCCCCCAAATTCGGGCAAGTTTGGTGGTTTTTTCGGGCAAAACAGACCCAAACGACTAAAAAAAAGGTCGTCAAGAGTTTCGGGCAAGTCTGGTTTTTCGGGCAAAAATAGTCGCGGACGACTAAAAAAAAAAAAGGTCGTCAAGTTTCGGGCAAGTCTGGTTTTTCGAGCAAAAATAGTCGCGGACGACTAAAAAAAAAAGAAAGAAAGAAAAAAAAGGTCGTCAACTTTTTGGCCGGACGGAAAAAAAATTCGGGCAGAAGTTCAATCTTTGCCCCCCCACTTCTGAAACCTCCCGTACGCCTATGTATATATCATATATATGTAATATCTACTCATAAACATACATGTGGGATGTGTGTATGTTTTTATGTGCGTATGCATAGTCAGTTTACTCGCAAAGTGCTAAATAAAACTGCAAGTACATAACAACAACACAACGCGGCTGATATCTTTGACGCCAACGGAACAACATCCAGAAAACCAGACGCTGCTGCATTAAGTTATATTTCTGCGCTGCATATTATTTTCCATCGGATAACACGTTCTAGGATTAGTCTGTCCCTCCTACGACAGTTCTCCACGCAATAAAATCGCAGTATACTGCTTCTATATTTGCATCCCCCAGACCACGACCTCTACCGCCGCTGCCCGGCTATTCACGGCACGCAAGGGTTCGCGAAACCAGCACCACCTACCACCTACCACCTTCCCGTTCACGTTCCGCGGCATAGCTTACGGATCCCCAGAGTATCGTACGTGGTAAGGCGTGCGACGCGGCTGCGACCCGGTTCTGCGTGAGCTAAATTGATAGGCTGGGCAATGGCGGATGCCGTGTTTAGTGAGAGTATCATGCGCCTGTTGTCATCCGGGGTATATTTGGGGCATTTTGGGGCGGCCCCCTCCCCAGAAACATCGATTGTTTCCGATGATTTATCGGTCTGGCCGACGCGTACATGCACATGTCATATCCGGACTTCCCGATAGCATATCATTTGGATGGCGAGGAAGGAAGGTATGAGTAGTTGGGCAGCGAGACCGACCGGGGATCTGCGATTGGTGGGTGGGTGGACTGGGACGGGGGCTGGTGAATGTCTTCGTGTGGGAAGAGGAGGAGTGGGAAATTGCTGAGGGATGAATGGACCGATGACTTTTAGACCTCTGCGAGCATTTCCTGACGAAAGTTGCACAGAATGTGAATGGAATGCTCACACACAACACACACACACGCACGTATGCACGTACACTCACACGCGCACACACACTTTCACACGCACACATACACACATGCACACATTCACACACACGTATGTTACCTGGTGTCAAGCGTGCACTCCCTTTGTAGCCTAGCAAACGTTAGGGTTAGGGTTAGGGTTGTGGTTGGACTCTAATTGCTTCAAAGTAAAAAATAGGCCTAATAATGTTTACAAATAATAATAAATTTTTATTGCAGTGAAAAATGAGTTTCTAAAGTCAGCCACCAGACAGTTAATTTGTAACTTAGTCCTCTCGATTTAGTTTGTGGTTTGTTGCAGGACTTTTCTAACGTGCAGTTGTACACAAAATGTGCAGTTCTAAATGGAATTGTGTAGTTGTAGAAGCACTTCTGTACAGTTAAAACTAGCAAAAACGGTCATCATGTTTAAACCTCGAGCCTTTGCGCTCATTGCCTTCCAAAGTTCAGAAGTGCAGACCATGACGACGGCGTGGAGCAGCTGAGTGAAGGACTTGCTCACAGCAACTGGCTCTGTCACGGATCGAACCCCTACTCTCAGTGTTAGGCTAGTCCTACAGTAACTGCCTTACAGGCCAAGCGCTCCACCGTGTCCTCACACAAACACCAACACACACGCACAGCGGCACAGATCTACAAATATGCTGAATATTTCCAGATACATAAAAATACAGATATGCAGAAGCAAGAAGGACTGATATTTCACAACAAAATATCAGAATGCAATGTCTGCAAAGTAGGCTAAATCTAATTACATTTCTCTAGGGAAATTCCCCAATAATTATTATTATCACAGGCCGTCGATGGCAAAGTCCATGTAGAATGGCTTCGTTTTTTTCACATTGTAGCCTACAACCTCATCGGCCACATTCCACAGTGTGCAAAGAAGACCATTCACAGCTACTCAGATCGCACAGGTTTTAATGAACTGAAGAAAACAAATTAAACTTCTTCCTGTTTGAAGTTGCTTTTAGGCTATAAGACTTTGCAACGTAGAACAAATGAAAGAAATTCCAGGCTCTATTGGCACAGTGAAACTAGAATTGCCTACATTAAATCGAGTTGTTCAGTACCTGTAATGAAGTAAGCCTAATTAGCTAGATAGGCCCTATTTCGGTTGATTTTATTACGAGAATAATTTATAATTGATCGAGTACGTGTTTGTTGTACCAGTAATTGTACGCTACTGCAAAAA
This sequence comes from Lumbricus rubellus, assembly GCA_945859605.1. NCBI lineage: Eukaryota > Metazoa > Annelida > Clitellata > Crassiclitellata > Lumbricidae > Lumbricus > Lumbricus rubellus. The sequence goes on along the minus strand of OX243823.1, from coordinate 30,849,827 downwards.
GCACTTTGCACACTGCACAGCCATGAATCCAGACGTATTATTTTAGACCTGCTCGTACTCTACATGGAGCTTTTCATCAAGCACTCTTGTCTTAATTAAAATAATGAGGATTCTGGCTCGTGTATGTCTGACATGGCCATTGGCCAATCCTTCTGCCAGTCTGTGCACACGCAGATTCAAAGAGATATTGACATAATAATTACAGGGTCCTAACACACATAGGGTTCCGTATGTGTAGACTGTAGACCTATATTATGCCTAGGTCCCATCACTTTGAATCTATTAGGCCTATAATAGCTGTCGTTTTGCATCATAGCCTTATTGCTTTCTGTCTGTAGTTGCGTCGCTTGTCTGCCTGCCTGCCTGCCTGCCTTCCTGCCTGCCTGCCTGCCTGCCTGTCTGCCTGCCTGTCTGCCTGCCTGCCTGCCTGCCTGCCTTCCTGCCTGCCTGCCTGCCTGCCTGCCTGCCTGCCTTCCTGCCTGCCTGCCTGCCTGCCTGCCTGCCTGCCTGTCTGCCTGCCTGTCTGCCTGCCTGCCTGCCTGCCTGCCTGCCTGCCTGCCTTCCTGCCTGCCTGCCTGCCTGCCTGCCTGCCTGCCTGCCTGCCTGCCTGCCTGCCTGCCTGCCTGCCATCACGAGATATGCGAGGCTTGAAGCATGGTCGTCGTCATCATCGTCACCCATATAATCCTAGCTTCAGATTCATGCAGCGCCTGAAAATTAATGTCCTTCCAAAACGGGTGAGTACACTGTACAAGACAAGAAATAAATAGAATGGTCTTCAATCTTTAGTCAGATTGAAAGAAAGACAAAGACAGTAAATTCACATCACTCAATGCATGGCAACCTTTTCAAAGACTGAATAATAAGCTTAATATTTTAATTATTGGTCTATTACACGATTGAAACAAATTAGCATATTAACCTCCGATGGATAGTCTTGTGGGTAGCGTGCTCCCTGGTCAATTGAGTCGTAATGAGTACACTGACCGTACACTGTCGATGAGAGGAACAGACGGTGAGGGAGGCAGAGGCTGAGAAACTGTGACGGTTCAATAATCTTCCATAATTACTAATTAGTGCATAACACAGATATATGAGGTTGCATTGCTTTGATATAAGCTTATATCGTATCATCAGCCGCTTTTGCATTATTTTCATTCAAAAACCAAAATAAGAAATGCACTGACACTCGAACTCCCATGCAGGTGTAACATTAGGCCTATGCAATAATTATAAGCCTAATGTTACATGGTGCTGGTGGTGAAACAGTAGTGATGGCAGGACAGGTGTCACGCCGGTCACAAGGCTTAGTCATTTCAAGTGTTCCGACGGAGACATAGGCCTAATTAGGCCTAATTATTATCCAACGCTGCACCATGCAGGGCTGGATTAAGCAATGTGGGGGCCTGTTCGAAAAATTTTGTGGGGATCTTCGATCGAAAAATCTGATGACTTTTTTAGTCCTTTGGTCGAAATTTCGTCAGTCAAAATTCACCAATTTTTTCCTGAAGCAATTTTGATTCTCGTTTGTGCCCCCCCCCCCCCCCCCACCCACCCCTCTAACGTGTCACGTGTGGGGCCCCTGTTCAACCGAACATGTCGAAACATGCCTTGATCCTGTATTTTAATTGCATGTTTATATGCCTATTTGCATACTACTACTAATATTTGCCTACTACCCCTCGCGGTCTTGCACGGGCACGTGGAGGGAGAGAGAAGCAGAGGAAGACAACCAAAAAACATCGATGGACAACGTCAAGGAAGACCTGAAGGAGATGAATATTGACATGTCAAGAGCAAAGGATCTCATCAGAAACAGAGAAATTTGGAGAAGTCATGTAGGAGCCTTATCGTCACTCGACTGACGGAAGAGAATAAAGAAGAAGATGCCTATTCGAATTTTTTGCTTGTAGGCCTATTTGTGTGGGATGTTTGCAGAACAGTCCGCTCAGCCATCCGTCTGCTGCGAGTCTAATCCTTCTGTCTGTCTGTCTCTCTGCGTCTGCCTGTCTTTGTCTGTCTCTCTGCGTCTGCCTGTCTTTGCCTGTTTGCCTGTCTTTGTCTGTCCGCCTGTCTCTGTTCACTCCGGTCATGGCAGAGACTATATTGCTGGACTCCGCGTCTTCTTTAATCCGCGTGGATTTGCATGTTCCCTCTGATCCTCTCTCGACTACGTTAGTCGTCAGGTAGATGGATAGCCTGCTTAAATCCGGAACCTTGTCAGTCCGACTGATGAAGATGCTGCTGATGATGAAGATGCTGCTGCTGCTGATGATGGTGACGATGATGCCAATGGTAATGAATCTGTGCGTTGCCAATGGCGACGGTCGGTAGCCGCATCCCTCCAGCCTCCCGCGGTCGAGTCGTCGGAGATGGTTAGCTAATTGACGGACAGCATCGTAAACCAGTCTTCTGTCTGTCTGTCTGTCTGTTTTTTGTTTTTTTTGTTTCTTTTACTGTCTTTCTCTTTCTCTGTGGAACTCTAACGCTGAATGCTGGATGCTGACTGATGACAGCGTGCGTCAAGCATCCTAGAAGTAGGCCCTAGGCTTATCTTGCTCATCGTGAATATAATAGCCTACAATACGATGCTCTTCTGCTTACATAATATATATATATATATATATATTTATTTATTTATTTTTATTTATTTACTGAGAACTTGATATAGCGCTCCTTCAAGGTTACTACTCAGGAGCGCTCCCAGTCCAACCCCGGTCGAATAAGACAGTCTTGAGAAGAGAAAGAAATGAAGTAGAAGTAGAAAGGCTAATAGGTATTTGACGAAGGATAACAGGTAGCTCATTCCAGGTCGCAGGGCCAGCCACGGAGAAAGCACGGCGCTGCCTGATTGCAGTCCGTGAGCGTGGAACAATAAGTTCCACTTGTGCAGCTGAGCGGAGAGAGCAGCGGCGTTGAACAAGCGTGGTCGAGCAACAGAGCTCCTGCAAGTATAAAGGAGCCAAACCCTCAAAGCAGCGCCGGACCAAGACGGAAATTCTGTATGTAATGCGCTGTGGGTAAGGGAGCCAGTGGAGTACATCCCTCATGTATTCGGAGACTCGGCCAAACTTGGGAATGCGGCCTATGAGACGGGCAGCAGTGCGCAAGACCCTATTTAGGAGCCCAACCCGACAGGCTGGAAGTCCAACGTATATGGAACTGCAGTAGTCCAAGCGTGAAACTACAAACGCATGGACAAGTGTTGCGGCTGCGCTAGAAGTCAAAGAGCGGGAAATGACCTTGAGCTGCCGAAGCTGGTAGTAACAGCTGCGACACAGAAGGTTAATGTGCCGCGTAAATGTGAGTTCCTAGTTATATACTAGCTGGGGTAGTGGGGTACCCGGCGCTGTTCGAGAAATTTAGGATTCGCCCCGCTCCCGGCCAATTCCTTACTTCCCCCACCCACCTCACCCCACCCCACCCACTCAACCCACACCACCCACCCACTATCCTTACAAGTGCAAATATTGGGCAAATAGGCCTACGTGATTCCCTAGAATCCTGATTCACACGTACCAGAGAAGTATGAGAATTGTTGAAAAACAAATGCAGAGGGATTAGAGTAGGCCTAGGCGGCTGTAGGCCTATCAGACTATGATCCAAGTGTAGTTGGGTTGTGCAAGAAAAGGTGAAAAGACTTTACTATGTGACCCTAAAAAAGACTAGCGAGAGTTTAACCATCTACAATCTCTGGCAATTGTCACCCTGGTTGAGGGAGATGTCTGCAGTTACTATAGCCTACCGTTACCATAGTTACCCAGCATAATTTATGACCGGAATACACGAGCATGCCTGTGACAAGTCTAAATTAAGTTTCTGCTGATGATGAAAGCAAGAATGTGTTCACAAAAACTGCATCTGACACAAAATAACGTGAATTACTTATTAGGTTAGGTTATAATAATTCAACAATCTCCATGGGCCCCTGGAGGTCGTGGGCCCGTGTGCCCAGGGGCTTCTATCCCATGTATAGGCGGGCGCGACTTGCGCCCAGTGAAAAACAGGGGGGGAAACAGAAGAAAGCCAAAACTCACGTCGATAGGGGGGGAAAGGCCAGACATGGAGGCAGTGTTTAATCTAGTCATCTTTAGGAAGAAGTTTCCCCCAGAAATTACTTCCCCATAAACATTTTTCAACATTGTATTAGTTATTAGTTATAATAGTAGGCCTATTACTATCTACATTATTTCATCACATGAACTGTTTTAATACACCACGATAAAATTTACTATTATCCAATTATAATATTATTATTTATGGCCTACTATTTTAATAAATGATATAATCATATTATAATGATTTGATTTAATGTTAATACTTGTACAAATAATATATTTGTACAACTAAATGCAGTGTTTAATCTATAGACATCTCTGGGAAGGAGTTCCCCAGGAATTAAAATTTTCCAGAAAAATCGATAGGTGTTGTGAACATGTAGAATAATTCCCTCCATCCACAAAAAGTATATAATGCAACATTGACCCCCTTCCCCAGCGGCGCCGCCAGGATTTTATTTCTGTACGCACAACTTGCACAAAATAATATGAAGCGAACAGCGATCGATACGAGCTTATATTCAGGGGCGGATTCAGGATTTCTGGTTAGGGGGGCGTAAATACTACCAATCCAATCCCATATATATATATATACAGTGCTTAAAGTGTAAAAAAGTGCCAGGACGCTGTATTGTAGGCCTAATTGGTCGTCAGTGGCGGCGCCGAAGGCGGGAAGTTGCGAGTGCCGAAGGCACGAAGCCCATCCCGACTAGGGGGTCTGGGGGAGCGTCGTAAGCTCCCCCAGCGGGGTCTGGGGCGGAGCCCCAGCGACCAGCGCATTTTTGGCTGTTTCGACCTTAAATGGAGCCATTTTAGGCTCTTGTTTGCCAGCTATTTTGTGAACGACAAAGTCGCGAAATTTTTAAGAATAAGTCGTTTTTCAGTGTCGCAAGTTACCAGGATAACAGTAAAAATCAAAATGTTATTGTAAAAGAGAAAGGTTTTGTCTTTACAGTAAGCTCCTTCAGAGGGGTCTGGGGGGCGGAGACCCAGCGACCAGCGCATTTTTGGCTGTGTCGACCTCAAATGGAGCCATTTTTAGGCAGTCATATTGAACCTATATAATATATCTTTCTTTGGGCGCATAACGTATAGGTAGGATAGGATCTATAGGATTCTCTCGTGGTAATATGGAAATTCAAACTGTCACCCAATAAATTTAGACCATGTGACAATTATATGAAAGTTTGCGCCCCTAGAAAAATTCCTGCGGACGCCCATGCTAAAGGCTTCAAATTATTACCCCCTCCTAAACATTACCCCCCCCCCCTGCAAACTGTAATTTGCATCAATCGTCGCATTTATTGGACTAAAAATATCAGAAAAATAATCCCGCTTCTTGTTTTGGTCTGAAGATTTTCATCCGTTATCCCACTTCGTGGTTTGGTTTGTTATAAATATTTCATCTGTAACTAAAATACTAAATCGCCGCTGAAGTTACATGGAGAAATGGCTTCGAGGCTATTATTTTTTCCGAGTAAAATACTGATAACAAACCACAGTGGGATGACGGATAAATCTATGCAAATCTAGTGTCCGGGGGTAATCTGAAACCGGTTACGGTACAAGTTACCGGGGGGGGTGATGTTTAGGAGGTGCAATTTGATACCTTTAGATCGGCACATTGCTATGCTATCGTCGCCTTGAAGCCGGAATTTTCCAGGTTCGAATCCACCTCGCCGCGTAAGGACCTTGGGCAAGTCCTTCACTCACAATTGCTCAGCGCTTCGGCCGGAGTAGAGAGCTTGAAGGGGCGCTATAACCAGTGGCGGATCCAGAACTCTTCCAAGGGGGGGGGGGGCAAAAATCTTAGAACCTGAGATGGGACAGGTGAAACAAATTTCGAAATTTGGTTGTTGGTCGAAAATAAATAGGGATCAGTCTTTGGTTGAAGTACTTTTCATCCGCCAAAAAAGTTGATGAGGTTTTTTTTTAGTCATCTGCCAAAAATTTTGTGGAGAAAATCATACCATTTCATCCGACAAAAAAGTTGATGATCTTTTTTTACTCCTCCACTTGAAAACCGACTGGGGGGCCACGTCCCATGCCATTTTCCGAATGGGGGGGGCAATATGCCATTACACCCATATGCATATTACTAATTTCATACCAAAAGGGGGGCCACGTCCCATGGCAGTTTTAAATGGGGGCCATGGCCGGATTGCCCCCCTGGATCCGCCCCTGGCTATAAAAAGTGCACATAAAAACCCATACAAACAAAAATTAAATTTAAAAAAAAAGTTTTAACGGTTTTACATCCAGGAATCCCAGGATCCATAGACCTCTAGGGCCTAGGCGGCTATAAGACGCTCAATGCCAAGATGGCTCTCTATTAGAGTGTAAGTAAGTAAGGAAGTAAGTATATTCTATAGATTATAAAATTTCAATAGAATTTCAGCGCTTATAATAAATTTGCAATTTGTGAAAAAAAAAATTTTTTGCCTTTCCGCGCTGTACGCACTTGCGTACGTGCGTACGCCTAGCGGCGCCCCTGCCCTTCCCTATATAAATTTGACAGGTTTATACAAGTGCAGTTATCCCGTCAGTAGAAGAATTTGACTGCAAAGCATCGAAGTAGGCCCACTAAAAATAAGGTTATGCATCAGCATTTTGGGGAAGTAAATGCATGTTTCAAGGAGGAAAATTAGGCGAAAGACTAAAAAATGTCGTCCGAAAATTTCTGTCTGAACGGTTTCCGTTCGCCCAAAACAGCCATTTACCCCTCCCCAAAACCTAAATTTTCCAAAGCAGTGTGACTAGGTAACACACTGATTAAACTCTGAACTAAATGGCTTATCTCCAGTGTTATCTTTAAAATTTCAGACCGTCAAATTTCAAAATATTTTGTTCCTTGAACACTTAGAAAAACAACATCATTTGGCTATTATGTAGGCCCACCTTGTATTTTATTGTATTGCAGAAATTGCAATGCGGAAATTGCAAAAATTTCTAATGGGAGGAGGGACGCATACCACAATTAGCCTACCACACCCAAATCCCCTCCCCGTCTTGGCGCTACGTGTTTCGGTGATCGTCTGCGGATGCTTGTTTGTCTCTCCCCTCAGAAACCTTCATTCTCTATAGTTAGGGGGACAAGATTACATATTGCCGGGAAAGTAGGTCGGCCCAATAAGGGGGGGAAGAATATGTATTGCGCCCGGCTGCTTAGGGGGGATAGAAGCCTCTGCGTGTGCCTTGCACACATTGCACACTTAATGAATATGAAATGCGCCGGTGAATAAGCTGGTCTACCACTCTACCTGACGAGGCTTTTGTGGGCGCTGATAAATTCTCTAAGATTTTTACATTACATATGGTAGCTACGCCACTGGTATTAGACCTATTAATTTGTTCAAGCCCCGTTTCGTGGTGTTCCTAAAATTTAATGTGCTTTATAGAAGTCCAGGAATAAATTTAAACGTTTAACTCTATTGTCCGTAATATATTTCAAGGCTCGCGCTAAACAAATTTGACTACAAGTATTCATAGTCTTTCATCCAATGACTTTACGTTGCGAAGTGAAGAGATAATGGCGACGAGTTTGTTTATTTACGTTGTCTGGTTTTTATTCTGTTCAACGAAAAACCAAGGTTAACTAAAATTATTTCCATTTTTTAGCCGTGAATATTTGTCTTTTTTAAAATCCCATTATTGTACAGAAGTCTTAATACGATCCGACGTAGAATCGTCAAAAATGACTTTGTTTTTTGGTTAACGCGCACCTAACAGATCATGAAGGTGAATGAATCTCGGAATTTAGTTTAAGGATCTGAGTGAAACGCCGGAAAATGAATGGAACAAATTGGCAGGAAATGAGGAGATGTCACAAGACAGCTAAAGAGGCACTTCTAGCGGACTTTTAAATAAAAATTGTTTAGAATCATCACACAGGAAGAGGGTTCAGGGAAATGGTAACGCTTTGACACGAACAGCTTACGGATGCGGTGTCGCTTCACCTCCGTCAAGTTGGTTTGATATTCACGTTCGATATTCAGACATTCGGTATGGAAAGCCGAAGGTAAAATTCATATTGAAAAATCATCTTATGACCGTACATCTGCATAAGATTTTCACACCAAAGAATAATTAGTCAACAGTTATTGACCTAGCCAATCAGAAAATAATTTTAGACTGATTTTATCAGGTGGGTAAGTGGGTCAAATGTGGGTCCAAACACGGGGAAACACCATTTTAACACATTTTCTCACTATATGTGTGACATTAATTTTTCTTTTTTCAGTTTTGCAATTTCTGTGATGAGTTATCTACCTAGGCAGTCAGAAAATAATCTGATACTGATTTTATCAGGTGGGTAAGTGGGTCAAATGTGGGTCCAAACATGGGGAATAACAGTTTAGGTTTTAATCATTTTTTCTGTTAAATGACATAATGTTCCTCTTTGAGCTATTGCTTTTTTCTGGTGTGGAACTGTGGATGCATGAACGAACATAATGAATTTGTTTAAAAATAAGGGATTCTTGAGTATATATTACTATCTGGTGTACCCGGCGTTGCCCGGGAAATTTAAGATTCGACCCGCTCCGGCTACAACGCCACCACATCTCTCCTCCACTACCCACCTCCACTCCAAACCCCATTCAAACACCCACTCCCTCCACCCCTCTCTTCCACACACTCCACCCACTCCCAGCCCCCTTCACCCCCCCTATCCCTCTCCACACCACCCCACCCCTCCATCCCCCACCATCCACCCCGATCCCCCACCCCACCCTCTACTCCGACCACCCACACCCTCTCGCCGCCCCTCTCCCATCCTTTCTCTCCACCCCTTATTGGGAGGGGGGTGAGGAGAGGGGAGAAATGGAAATAGCAAAAGTTTGTGTTTTCGCATCCCACCATGGACCCCCTGGTGGGAGAGATTCACCAACTCCTTCGCTTCCTCTGTCTATATGCAAAGTGTCAGATCAATAGCTGGAAAAAATTCGTGCCTTCTACAAACATTCCCCCCACCCTTACCCCTATGGTGTTAGAAATTCGCCAACCCCTGCACTTTTTAAGTCTGATAGATCCCTGTCTAGCTGCAAAGTTTCAGATCAATAGCTACGAAACTGTGGGCGTGCATTCTGGACAAAGCCACATACATACACACCTATTACATACGTATTACATACATCCTTTCTTATAGATATAGATTAATTTCTACCCATCTATATCTATAAGAAAGGATGTGGGTATGTTTATTTATATGTTTGTCCAGAATGCACGTTCACAGTTTTACACCTTTTTATTCCAAACCTTCACTGCTGTGTCCGTATCGGTATTGGACACCCAGTGGAGGGATTCGCGAATTTTTTACACCATGGGGTAAGGGTTGGGGCAAAATCCCTAATTTTCGCTTCTTTTTAAAGCCGTTTTCATGCATAGTTTCACACTTATTCACGTTAAACCTTACAGCTAGACAGATTTTTACACGGGTCGCCTCCCTGCACACAACGCACACCTCGGCCTGCAGGCGCCGGGTGGGGGTAGGTGGGGTGTGTTGGGGATATTTTTTCCCAAAACTCAAATTTCATAGGTGGCGTACCAGTGGAGGTCGAAGTATGCTGGTGCGTGGTGGGGTGAGGAGGATTGAGTGTGGGGTGGGGCGGATTTTTTTTTCGAAAACCCAAAATTTCAATGGTAGCGTACCGGTGTACGTCCGAGTATGGTGGGGTGTATATGTATATATGTATGTATACTATACAATATATACTGTATACTATATCTAGTATACATATATATATATATATATATATATATGTATGTATACTAGATGGGGTACCTGGCGGGAAGTTTAGGATTCACCTCGCTCGCGGCCAATCTCATATTTCCCTACCCCACGACTCCATCCGCACTCCTACTGCCCACCCAACCTACTTTTACACCCCACCCACCCCCCACGACACCCCACACACCCACTACCCCACACCCATCCCCGATCTCCACCGGTAGCCGACCCGTGAAATTTTTTCCTGAAACATTTTCAACTCCACCCCAACCAATCCCACCCTAACATACCCCACCATACTCGGATGTACACCGGTAAACTAACATTGAAATTTTGGGTTTTCGGAAAAAATTACCGCCCCACCCCACACTCAACCCTCCATACCCCACCACGCCCCAGCATACTCCGACCTCCACTGGTGCTCCACCTATGAAATTTGAGTTTTGGGGAAAAATATCATCCCCCAACACACCCCACCTACCCCTCAACCGGCGCCTGCAGGCCGAGGTGTGTGTTGGGTGCAGGGAGGCGACCCGTGTAAAAATCTGTCTAGCTGTAAGGTTTAACGTGAATAAGTGTGAAACTATGCATGAAAACGGCTTTAAAAAGAAGCGAAAATTAGGGTTTTTGCCCCCAACCCTTACCCCCATGGTGTAAAAAATTCGCGAATCCCTCCACTGGGTGTCCAATACCGATACGGACACTGTAGTGAAGGTTTGGAATAAAAAGGTGTAAAACTGTGAACGTGCATTCTGGACAAACATATAAATAAACATACCCACATCCTTTCTTATAGATATAGATGGGTAGAAATTAATCTATATCTATAAGAAAGGATTATGTAATACGTATGTAATAGGTGTGTATATATATGTATGTGGCTTTGTCCAGAATGCACGCCCACAGTTTCGTAGCTATTGATCTGAAACTTTGCACCTAGACTGGGATACATCAGACTTAAAAAGTGCAGGGGTTGGCGAATTTCTAACACCAAAGGGGTAAGGGTGGGGGGGATGTTTGTAGAAGGCACGAATTTTTTTTCAGCTATTGATCTGACACTTTGCAACTAGACAGAGGACCGTCAGGTCCAGCCAGTGAAGGAATTGGTGAATCTAACCCACCAGGGGGTCCATGGTGGGGTGCAAAAAACCAAACTTTTGCTATTTCCATTTCACCCCTCCCCCCACCCCCCCCCCCCCAATAGGGGGTAGGGGCGGCGAAGGGTGTGGGTGGTCAGAGTAGAGGGCGGGGTGGGGGAACGAGGTGGATGGTGGGGGATGGAGGGGTGGGGTGGTGTGGAGGGGGATGGGGTGGGTGAAGGGGGCTGGGAGTGGGTGGAGTGTGTGGAAGAATGGGGTGGAGGGAGTGGGTGTTTGAGTGGGGTTTGGGGTGGAGGTGGGTAGTAGAGGAGAGATGTGGTGGCGTTGTAGCCGGAGCGGTTCGAATCTTAAATTTCCCGGGCAACGCCGGGTACCCCAGATATTAATATATATTCAAGAATCCCTCATTTTTAAACCAATTCATTATGTTCGTTCATGCATCCACAGTTCCATACCAGAAAAAAAACAATAGCTCAAAGAGGCATATTATGTCAATTAACAGAAAACATGATTAAAACCTAAACTGTTATTCCCCGTGTTTGGACCCACATTTGACCCACTTACCCACCTGATAAAATCAGTCTAAAATTATTTTCTGATTGCCTAGGTAGATAACTCATCACAGAAAATGCAAAACTGAAAAAAGAAAAATTAATGTCACACACATAGTGAGAAAATAGGAGAAATTGACATTTCCCCGTGTTTGGACCCACATTTGACCCACTTACCCACCTGATGAAATCAGTCTAAGATTATTTTCTGTTTGCCTAGGTAGATAACTCATCATAGAAAATGCAAAACTGAAAAAAGAAAAATTAATGTCACACACATAGTGAGAAAATAGGAGAAATTGACATTTCCCCATGTTTGGACCCACATTTGACCCACTTACCCACCTGATAAAATCAGTCTAAGATTATTTTCTCACTGCCTAGGTAGATAACTCATCACAGAAAATGCAAAACTGAAAATAGAAAAATTAATGTCACACATATAGTGAGAAAAAGTGTTAAAATGGTGTTTCCCCGTGTTTGGACCCACATTTGACCCACTTACCCACTTGATAAAAACAGTCTAAGATTATTTTCTGATTACCTAGGTAGATAACTCATCACAGAAAATGCAAAACTGATAAAAGAAAAATTAATGTCACACACATAGTGAGAAAATAGGAGAAATTGACATTTCCCCGTGTTTGGACCCACATTTGACCCACTTACCCACCTGATAAAATCAGTCTAAGATTATTTTCTCACTGCCTAGGTAGATAACTCATCACAGAAAATGCAAAACTGAAAATAGAAAAATTAATGTCACATATAGTGAGAAAATGTGTTAAAATGGTGTTTCCCCGTGTTTGGACCCACATTTGACCCACTTACCCACCTGATAAAATCAGTCTAAAATTATTTTCTGATTGGCTAGGTCAATAACTGTTGACTAATTATTCTTTGGTGTGAAAATCTTATGCAGATGTACGGTCATAAGATGATTTTTCAATATGAATTTTACCTTCGGCTTTCCATACCGAATGTCTGAATATCGAACGTGAATATCAAACCAACTTGACGGAGGTTGTCGCTTCCTACTACCCTCTCTAAGTTCAATGGAGTCTTCTATTCTGTAGATGGCGTTGAAAAAATCAGTACTAGCACGTAATGGAAGCCTTGCGTGGCTGCCAGCAGTTAAATTGGACTCCTGTTCTTACTGCGAATTGTGATCATACTGCACTGTATCAGTTTGACATGTCATGATGGATTAAATGATAAAGTACGGAATTCAGAAGAAGATCGTTCCAAAGATGTGGTGCAGTGTTGGATTATGACTCAGTTGCAGAACTTTGAGATGAGCAGTGACGAGTTGAGTGATCTTCTGCACTGCCCATACTACCCATAGCTTCTGCGTTGTAGGATTCCCAATGATAAATACTGCCTTAATCGTTGCAATTCTTGAATTAACTGATTTACTTGTACTTAGTCTTGCTTACTATTTTATTCATCTTTCAGTTCACGCTGAACCGGTTTCATACTACACTTTCTACAAAGAGGTTCGTGTTGGACAATTCATCAACTTTGGCAGCTTACAGTTGATCGATGTTAACGTTCCTCCTCTCACCGTGTCGCTGATATTCTACGTTCGAGGGACAAGGACGTCATCATTGTGTCCTGTCCGAAATATTAACATGTAAGCTTGTATGGCATAGTATAAGGATTGATAGAGCACTCTGCTTGTGTGGGGTTATGGGCTTGAGTATGCTCATGGGAATTCTAAGAAAGTTCTTCACCCATGATTGTTCAGTGTCGTTGATAATGTCGTATGGTCGTGCAGTTATTAACTCTCTAAGGAGGGCAATGGCAAATGCAGTTGTGTTTGTATTAGGGCGGTACCGAACATTCGCTTCGGGGCCGAATAGCGGGCCAAATAGCTAGCTTTTCGGTGTTCAGCAGAATAGTTGGTCCAATTCGTATTCGACCGAATAGTGATAATCACCTATTTGGTGCAGCCCTAGTTTGCGTTGAATGTTTGTATTTGTGTTGGAAGTTTGTATAGATTGTATTTTATGTTTGTATTTCATGTTTTCCAGAGATCTCTATTACATGTAACAATAGTAAGTATTGTTACATATTGTTACCAAAGATTTTGCGCTGTTAAACAAAACAGCCTCATCTAAGCATTAATGTGCCGACATTTTACATTGCAGATACTGGCAGCATGGTAGTATACCAGTCGCCGAGTATCAAGGCGAAACCACGTTTCCAAAAGGATTTGCTTTACGTCGAAGTTACCTGAATAGCACAGTGTTACATTCGGATGATTTACCGGTTGCGCTCGAGTTGGAGAATCCTGTTCCTGGAACGTGGTTCCTGGCAGCATTTGTTGAGAAGAAAGAGGATCAGGTCATTAAAAAGGTATAAGGATTGTTTGGTAAATGTTGCTATTGTTTAAGAAGATGGGTCTTGGTGTGTGATGTAAATATCTCCTGAGAAACTGTTTGTTTGTTTATTTGGGAAGATTTTCCATGCAGTGGATCCAGCAAGGAGAAAGAAAAATCGCCAAATCTCGTGGAAGACACAGGAACCCATAGTGTATTTATTGATGAGGTGAAGCATAAATTATCCAAGGAAGGGGTTATAACAGGGTAATGTGGGGCGCGGTGGTGTAGTGGTGGCGTCGCTGCCTTGGAGCCGGAAGGTTCGAATCCACCTCGCCGTTGAAGGACCTTGGGAAGTTCTTCACTCACAATTGCTCAGCGCTTTGGCATGAAACTCTGATGCAGTGTCCGCTCTGCATTCGGGAGCGCCTCTGAGTAGAGAGTGCTTCAAGGTGCACTATAACAAGTGCACATACAAACAAACTCTGGCACGAAGAACGCATGGATGCAGCATTGCTTTCCGCCCAAAAGGTCCGCTCGGCCTTGCAATCGTCAGATAACGTTGGTAAACCGAGTAGTAGGACATGTTATACATGTAACTTGAGATCATCTGCTCACTACTGATTGTAATCATGCTGCGTTGTGTCAGTTTGAAAAACAAACGTAGATTATTGTTATAATACGTTAAATTATTTACTACTTTAAACCTTACAATATAATTTAGTTAATTTTTATTAAATGATATTTGCAGATAACGAACGATGATTGTTCGTACGGACTTCAGTTGAACGTAACAACCATCCTGACGTCATCCGTCTCTGAGATCGAAACAGATAAATCGCTAAAGTTGCATCTGAATTCACCTGAACAACTGTTCAGGTTATTCCTACACCTTACTTGAATTGAGAGGTTGTGTGATAGTGGGGTGGTTAACATGCTGGACTGTTGACCATAGGGTTATGTGTTCAAATCTGTCTCGGTGCAGAAAGTTGTTTTGAAAGTTCTGTTCCCTTTGTGGCGTCTGCAAACTCAGCAGTTAAGTGAGCGGATAGTTCTTAGACCTCTGCAGCAATTCTTCACCCTCTGCAACGGTTCTTAACCTCTGCAATGGTTCTTAAAGTTCTTGACCCTCTGCAATGGTTCTTAACCTCTGCAATGGTTCTTAAAGTTCTTGACCCTCTGCAGCGGTTCTTAACCTTCGCAATGGTTCTTAAAGTTCTGTGATGGTTCTTAACCCTCTGCAACAGTTCTTAACTCTGAAAGAGTTCCTAACCCTCTGCGACACTTGCCCTTGTACGCCAAATATATATATCAGCTAAGATTTCATACCATAGTATTATGGACTTCTTTTTTAATAAATCTGTTATTTATTATTATGAAATTTTTGCAATGTAAATTCTAAATAGTGAATAAACAAAACATTCTAACTTTCCACGTTGCTTTCATATTTAGGTTCTTTGTTGCTGGCGATGTTTACAAGTACTCGGTTTCGTTGTCCTGCGACAACAAATTGCGCTGTCCTCTGTTGCTTTCCGCAAGACCATCTGGCCTTCCGACGCAGGGCAACGACACGGTTGACGTCAACTGCACAGACGTTGACTCGTCAAAGTGTTGGCTTAACATTCTGAGTCCAGCGGTTGACGAGTGGCATTACTTGCGAATTGCCTGTCTTCAGAATTGCTCGGAGGATGTGACGTTATTCGTAGAAGTTTTTGGTATGACATTTCATATGCTCTGCATGTTGGCTTGCTCATGACTTTTCTCCCATTGTGTGTTTGTATGCGCACTTGATATAACGCCCCCAAGGTTGCTACTCAGAGGCGTTCCCGACTACAGCGCGGACACTGAATCGAAGTTTCATGCCGAAGCGCTGAGCAATTGTGAGGGAAGGACTTGCCCAAGGTCCTTACGAAATGACTTGAGGTAGATGCAGACCTGCAACCCTCCGGCTGCAAGGAAACAAACATTCCCACTGCACAACTGTGTTTTTATTCATGCGAGCATCCTTTCCTCGACTGTGCTACGGTGTTGTTAAAATCGTTAAAGCTCGGTTAAAATAGTAGATGTAAAAAATTAAAGCAGTGAATGCTTTAATTTTTTGCCTTTACCTTTTTAACTGAGCTTTGTTTTCCACTTCATTACCGCCATGGCTCAATCCAGATCATTTGCCTGCATGGGTCCCTCCCTATGGAATGGACTTCCACCATCAGTTCACTGTCTTTCTCTCTGTAGTCTTTCCTCATATTTCTCTCGCCTCAATTCCTGTCGTTTTTCTAGTGGTCGCACACTCTGGGAGCACTTCTGATAGGCTCTTGCTTTAAGAAGCGCTTTATAAATGGTCAGATACAATGCAATACAATACAATTTACTTTTAATGTGAAGAAAGTTCTGATGTTTTTTCTGTCAGCCTGTGGTCACGACACTCCAGCTGAACCGACGAAAAGAACGACACCATCGACAAGAACCGCTACGACTTCTGGTTCTTCAACTGCCGGAATATCACTGACATCAGCTAGCACTTTTACCCCAGATCCAGCTGCTTCAAGTAGCACTTCAATACCAAGTCCCACAGCATCAACTAGCACTTTAATGTCTCGTTCCACCACAGCAAATAGCACCTTAACACCAAGTCCCGCTGCTGCAAATAACACTTTAACACCAAGTCCAGTTGCACCGACTATCACACTAACACCAAGTGGTGTTTCGATGAATGATAATTCTACCACCAGCATTACCACTCTACCCGGCACCAGTGCGATATCTCAGTCCATCAACAATAGTCCCATAACATCAGATTCTGCTGCCACTAACAGCAACATCGCGTCTCATAACAATACAAATGTAAATTCAATACCAAGCAGTTCCGCAAGTCCATCACCATTGATTGCTGCACAAGATACATTTTCCAATGCCGACCCCAAAGTCTCGTCCTTCTCAAACCAGACATCCATTGCGGACAAGAATTTTCCCGCTGCTCCCCACGATTTGCATTTCATCGCAAATGATAACGCGCCAAGTTCGGCGAAATCCAGTCTCCCCATCAACCGGGTTCGGAGGTCCTTGACGAGTGGTCCTCAGTGCCTGTCCCCGGCTCGGTTCTCGCAGGTCGTTGACGTGGACAACACATTGTCGACGATTTTCAGCGCGCAGCCGATGTCGTCCGAAACGCTTGTGATCGCGACGAGGGAAGTACCGTACCTGATGCGATTTGACGTTCATCCGATCCGTGACATTGGATCGACGTTGAAGATACTCGCAGAACTGCATGAGGTTCTTACGGCACCGGTTCGTATAATAATTTTTTACGTGAGTGCTGTCTTCTTGCTGCATTGCATCACAAATATCTTTCTCAGTGGCTGGTCCCTGAACCTGGAATGGGCTCCCGATTGCAATCCACTTTGTGCCTAGAGGTCACACTACTTGGGCCTGTTCTCGCTTAAAAACTGCATTATTTAGCCGTTGTTTAACTGGGAGCGCTTCTGAGTAGATTACCTTGAAGGCATGCTATATTAAAAATTAGTAATAATAATAATCACAATTATATCACCGTCAATCAATGGTTCTTTCAATTAAAATAAAAAAATTTGGTCCAACCTCGTTGGCGATATTGCAGTTGAAATTCAAAATCCACCAGATTGTTTGGAAGTCCTACAGATCGGAGAAACCATGAGTTGGGCTACAATGGTTGATCCTGACTTCATTCCTTGCGTATTGTAAGCTGTAGATTGGTTGTGGGTCATGATGGTGTAGCGGTAAGTTCGTCACCTTGTGACCGAAGGGTCGCAGGTTCGAATCTAACTCAAGCCACTGCGTAGCGACCTTGGGCAAGTTGCTCACCCACAATTGTCTGTGAGGATTCACTGAGGAAGGCAACGGGAAACCACCCCACTCATCTCAACCCCAGGGGCATAAAGTCAATGAACCTGCCTTATGGCAGAGAACTCATCATCATAAAGTCATTGAACCTGCCTTCTGGCAGATGGATGGAACTGATTTGACCAGGGTCTATGGCAACAGAGGCCGTTACCCGGACAGAAATTTGCTCGGCATATTACAGCACTTATGAGCAATGTACTAGACCAGCGAATTAGAACTCATCATCATAAAGTCAATGAACCTGCCTTCTGGCAGATAACTCATCATCATCAAGTATAACATTGAGACCCCTAAATCTACATTATTCATGTGAAGGAAATCGTTTACTTATAACATTGGTAGGACGCAATTTAAGGTGTCTAAGCGACGTTACACTGACTGTGGCTAACCAATCAAACTATTTTAATTTTTTTTATTTAATTAGAATTTGGTATAGTGCTCCTTCAAGGTTCTACTCAGGAGCACTTCCAGGCCAACCCCGGTCGAATAAGACAGTCTTGAGAAGAGAAAGAAATTAAGTAGAAGTAGAAAGGCCAATAGGTATTTGACGAAGGATAACAGGGAGCTCATTCCAGGTCGCAGGGCCAGCCACAGAGAAAGCACGGCGCTGCCTGATTACAGTCCATGAACGTGGAACAATAAGTTCCGCTTGTGCAGCTGAGCGGAGAGAGCAGCGGCGTTGAACATGCGTGGCCGGGCTATGTATTGTAGGACTCTTACTAAATTATGAGAACAATTATGTTAAACTAATATAGGGTTTAATGCAGACCAATGGAGAGGTCAATCTATGTTTCAATTTTAAAAAGTTTTTATGGCGTTTAATTCAGATTTTAATATCGGATACATAATTCGAGTAGAGAACTCATCATCATCAGATTGGTTGAAATGGATATGTTTGCAAAAGTCTACTGCCCAGGTTTAATGCTCAATCGAATTAGGATCGGACTTATAAGACTGCAAACTATAGCATTCCTTGAGACATGATAATAATAATAATAATAATCACAATAATAATAATCATAATAATAATAATAATAATCACAATAATAATATTAATTATAATAATAATAGCGTGCCAGAATTGGATTAAATGTAGCCATTCAAGATGTCAGTATCTGTTTCTGGAAAATTTCTTTTCCTCCTGAGGCATTATACTTTTGCCCTGGGAATAAAAAAATGCTAATAACAGTAAGCACAATATTTAACTCTTTCCCGCCGGATCGGGTCGCGGGTGACCCGATAAACCCAATAGGTATCGGAACAATTCCGGCGGGAATGAGTTAATAATGATGATAATAATGTGACTACCGTATATATTCCATTCTCTGATATTATCATTTCGAAATGTTTAGGGTCGGAATGAGACTCACGAGAATGTCTCGATGAAGGTTTGCATCCAAAGAAACTCCATTCCACTCAACGATGCTCTCGAACTTTCGTGTTCAACCAGCGGAGACTTCTTTCTCGTCACGCCAAGAAATGAGTCGCTTCTCAGGTGGTTCCCGTTCCCTGAACCAGGTCCATGGTTCATCGGCATACAGAAAGTCTGCTACAGAAACATGAGGTTGGTTTAATGCACGATCTCATGCAGAAATTATTGTAAATAAAATTTATGGTTATGGGTAAATATTTGATAACTGGTCATTTTAGGTATCCGATGTACCAGGAAAAAAATATGATTTTTCTTCTTAAAAGTTACATAAACAGAAATACAAATATAGCGTGAAGCTATTAATTGTATGGTTCATAACGGATCTGTCCTAATTCCCCCCATTAATTTTGTTTTGAAATTGTGGGTAAAGCACACCATGTCAGCACCGCAACCACAAAATGTCAGCACCGCAACCAATGAAAATATCCGTAAACAAGCTGAATAACAAACTTTAATGAGCAATTTAATGGTCCAATAAAAACTGCTTGACATGGGAAAAAGTAATATAATGTGAAATGAAAATGAATACCACCAGAATATTTTTTAAAAATTATAGGAACAAATAAGTGTGGGACCAAAATGTCAGCACCGCAACCGACTGGTATCAATTCTAAACTGTCGTAGACATAATGAACACGCAATAATAATGCAAATCTAAGGTGCTACACAAATACATAAATAGGCCAGCTGTAATTAACAAATGCTTTAAAATATTATTGTGAATGAAAGGTTAGGTAACAGAAAGCTAAGTTGGATGACAAACTTGTCAGCCAATGTCAGAATGTCAGCGCCGCAACCACAAAAATGTCAGCACCGCAACCATTTAAAATATCAGTAAACAGGCTGAATAACAAACATTAATTAGAAATTTAATGGTCCAATAAAAACTACATGACATGGGAAAAAGTAATATAATGTGAAATGAAAATGAATACCATCAGAATATTTTTAATAATTATAGGAACAACATGGTGTGGGACCAAAATGTCAGCACCGCAACTGCTTGCTTGGTTGCGGTGCTGACGATTGCGGTGCTGACAAATTGTTTAAAGTATAAATATTAGGCCAACCCCGCTTGACGCGCGTAAATAATAATAGGTCCCTTCTCATCTGTACTTGCTTGCGATTCGATACATGACAATTAAACATGCTTAGATATTAGTTGTATGCTTGCATTATTGGTTGCGGTGCTGACCTAGAATAAAAATACGCGTGATGGTCATCCGACATTTGTAGCTAATAAACTTCTTACTTACTTACTTACTTACATTTACAATATGCGATCAGCTAATCAAGATGCATGAGATGCAATGTGGCAGAGCGCATGCGTAATCGATACATACGAAGCAGTTCTAATAGGTATGCGCCGGCCGCGGTTGCGGTGCTGACATCGAAAATCGCAAAGTGTGATACAGACTTTTGTAAAAATATTTAACACGGAAAACCTATCGCTGAAGATTAATTCTGTACACACTGTGATTGAAAATTATAATTTCTATTAAATGTTCATAAAAGATTGTAAAATTAGTACACTATATTAGCTACTACTTGGATTTGAAAATAATCAACCTACCTTTGATACAGGTTGCGGTCCTGACATTTAAGGCATTTCTTTAAATAAATCAATATAATATATAAATATTCTAATTTGGTTTTTAAAGAAATAGATCTGCTCAGTTAACACCTATTTAATGGTGTTTCGCTTTTTAAATTACGATTACCCGATTTTTATTTATTATGCTGTAACTTAAAATTACCGCTTTTCAAATATTCACCCTTATGGTTATCATCAATTATAACATAATAGATCAAGAAGCAACATTATTCATGTGAACGAAATCGTGTACTTATAACATTGGCAGGACACAATTTAAAGGTGTCTAAGCGCGACGTTACACTGACAGTAGCTAACCAAACAAACTATGTAGGACTCTTACTATTGTGAGAATAATTATGTTAAACTAATATAGGGTTCTACGCAGACCAATGTAGAGGTCAACCTATGTTTCATTTTAAAAAGTTTTTATGCTGTTTAATTCAGATTTGGTCTTTGGTGTAGTGGTGGCATCGGTGCCTTGGAGCCAGAGGGTTCCAGGTTCAAGTCCACCTCAAGTCGCCACATAGAAACTTGAGCAAGTCCTTCAATCGCACTTGCTCGGGCGCTTAGGTGTTAAACTCTGATGCAGTGTCTGCGCTGTAGTCGGAAGCGCCTCCGAATAGAGAGCTTGAAGTGGTGCTATAACAAGTGCACATTCTAACAAATACAAGTATGGACTTGTTTACACGCCATTCTGCTTAAAATGAAGTGGTGATTTTGTCTCCCAAAGCTATTGTCTTAATAGTTAATTAGTTAGTTGGTGAATGCTGCACCAACCATCTGTAATGAAGAACTTCAATGCAAAACTGGTAGCATGACGCTTGATACCATAACACTTGACGCTATATTGTGCATGCTGAGAGCACCTCTGAATAGTCATTCTGCGAGATGCGCTATTCAGATCTATATATATACAATACTATATTACTATGTTTTGAACTTCCACAGTGCTGTATAAAAGCTTTGCTACATATGGTTGGTCCATTTTTCTGGAATGAGTTACCTAGCAGTCTCCGCAGTGAGCTTCTTTGTCTTTCTTTGCCCCATTTTCACAAGCATTTGACAACCATTTTTCAATGATGATTTGGTGAGCACTGTCTGTTAGGAGCACCTCTGAGGAGTTTCTCTTAAAGTTGCACTGTATAGATTTACGATTCATTCATTCATTATTTCAGAGCATTTATTATGATCATATTCAAAGGAATTTTTTTACAATGATAAGTAGATTTTGATGTACGTGAGTCTTGAGTTCCGTTTCTAATGTTGATGTTGTCAGTGAGCGTGTGCCGTGCCAAAAGATCGGAGCGATGAGTTTGAAGGTCATGACGACACCTTGCGTTGATGACTCGTGTAACAATATGGGAAACTGCTTTGAATACGGAAAGAGCGTCTACACTTATGCTGTCTGTCAATGCATTGCAGGCAAGTCTTTGATTTGAATTCGCCATTTTAAAGTTGATAGTTCAGCATGCTAACCGATACATTTTCATAACCAGTGAAGGGTATTGTACTTTTTTATGGCACAAACCCACCACTACACCACCACACCATCTGTAGATAATATACGGTTATTACAGACCATGTCTGTACTCTGTACACCAAAATGCGGATAGCAATTGATCAATTAAAGAATATTCTTGTCTTATTTTCATTACTACTTAATGCAATATTATACATTGTTAAGGTTTCATTACTAGAATGCTTTACCCTTATTAACATTTATTTGTTTTACATTGCTTTTCATCTATCTTACTAAACTGTATTATTATTATTACTTCTATTTGTTATGTTGCATTATTTGTCGATGTCCCATTGTGCATTTGTAGTAATGTAGTAATAACGGCCATACTTATTTACTTACTTTATTTTGCGTAGGTTACCGTGGATACGCGTGCGATGACGCCACGAAGGCTGCCTCCGACAGTCTTCAGCGAGCATTCAGTTTCTTTCTTTCAATGAGCAATCTGCTCTTCATTCCAGCGATCGGAGTCGCTTGCTGGCGGAGACGATTTGCCGAAGCGCTCGTCTACTTTGCCAACATGTTCTTCTCATCCGTAAAAACAGATTTCATTCTTTTCTATAATTCTCGAGAGTGTCTTTAGTTTATAAAATTATTTTAATGCACAGGAATGAGTATTTTAAATGCAGGAAATATTGTTTTTATGATTTAAATACTGTTTGTTTAAAATAATTGTATAATGTAGGTCATGATAATCAACCGGGTAGTAAGCAGATATATGACTCAGGCCTGATCCTTTTCCTCAATTGGTCCTTCTATTTGGAATACACTGTCTCCATCTACTTGATTATTAAGCTGGTAATCCCTCCTCATTTTCTTTTCTCAAAATCTATACATTTCTTCTCATGGCTTTGCGCATTGGTAACACCTCTGAACGGTTCACTCTATTAAAGACGCTTTATAAATATTTAAATACAATACAAAAATAGTAACACCTGTTGGTCAGGTGGTAATAATATTAGGTACTAATAATATGAAGATGAGTTGACTTTCATCTTTAATCCCTTCCCTGGGGGGTTATATGCTTTAAGCCTGTTTTGGACGTATATATACGTCTTCCCCAGGGAAGGGGTTAATATGAGTTGACTTTCATCTTTAATTTCAGTTCTACCACGCATGTGATATGTCAACGTGGTCACACTACAAGTTCTGCATCATGCCTTACCACGTTCTCAGCTTCTGTGACTTCTACTGTTCGATGCTCTCGTTCTGGGTGACGCTGACAGCAATGGCGCGGCTGCCGGTCATGCTTCGATCGGTTGCACACATGGCTGGAGCGATTGCATTGGCGATGGCGATGAAGTGGAACATGCATGGAGTGATAACCAATGTCGTTCCAATTGCGATCGGCGCTGGAATGGTCATCGTCTCGTGGGTACGGTTTTATTTGCTTTATGTAACAGTGATCATATTTTTTAACACATTGACCACTTATTCACAACGTGTTAAATGAGTGCTTCTGAATCGTTTGAGTGCTTCTGAATCCTTGCTACGGTTTTTTAATCGATTGCTTACGAACCCATGGCACTTAAATCTCTACATATTATTATTATTATTATTATTAACTACGAGTTAACTCATACCTCGCGGTCAACGTGTTAAGGTAAGGTAAGTACTCATTTGAGTGTGTAACATGTATTGTAACATGTGTATGTGATGTAAGTGCCCCGCAAGTATGCTTTTCCATTACAATTTTTGCCCTAATCCGCATAATTTTGAGCTTTCAACCAAATGTGACAGAAACTGTTTAGCAAGAGTTTTATATAGATAATAGCAGACATACCATTCTTTCGAGAATAATGATGGTGGTAAACAATATTATTTTGCGTGTAGTATGACATCTAGAATTGTCAATAAACGAAGACACTGTAATTACTGCTATCTGAGACAAAAACACATCCAAATAAGTGCATTTTCAATTTTTAACACAGTTTTATAAATGTATGTCGCTCAGTCAAAGGGCAGTGGCCGATTTCAGTGGCATCATCGCATGTGTATCCACTGCGACCTACACACTTACACAGCCATACATCAATATCTTGGTATTACGAAACGTCAGTTTTCTTAGCGATTTATCACGTGACAATTGGTCCCTTGTGTAAAATAAAGACACTATATAAATCAGTTATTTACATGACGTGGTGACGCATTTTTCGTGTGCAGGCAGTTCGGTGTGGTCGGCTGAAGCGCCTCTTCCCTCAGAAGAAGAGCTTGCTGTGGACGATACCTGGAGTGCTTCTGGCTGCGTTCGGCATCTGTTTGTTCGCGTTCGTCGAAACTGACGCCAACTATCCGTACACGCACAGCGTCTGGCACATCTGCATGGCAGTGTCCATCATCTTCTTACTGCCAAGATCAAAGGTTCAGATGAAAGGTCAGACGTGTGTCAAGGTTTATGGAGTGCTATAGAAGTCATTAACTGGCCCTACTTAGCTACACCGTTAAGCGAGAGCGGCATATGTCTGTTGGTTGCAACGGACTGCGGTTCAAGCCCGGGCTGGGAGTTGACATTCAGAGATTTAGAAATCTCAGGGTAGCACGTGTGGGACGCAGGGGCGCAGGCTCCTGCGGAGAGACCTTGGGCAAGTTGCTTACCCATCATTGTCTGTGGGGAACGCAATGGGAAACCACCTCACTCATCTCATCCCCAGGGGCGTAAAGCCAATGAACCTGCCTTCGGGTAGAGAACCACCATCATCATAGAAGTCATTACAGATTAGATCAGATTAGCTATGGAAAATCAATTAGCCATTGTGTAATCTAATTTTGAAATTTGTTTAGCACACAGGAGCAACCATTCAGTGATGCTTCCAGTGCAAAGTTTTGTGGTGGCAGAGATATAGGAATGGATCACCAAAAAAATGGAAACAAATAAAGCAGAGAAGAGTGTGCATTCCAGAGGGAAGGCCCATTGGTAGCAAATGATTTAGTTTGGTCTAAAAGTGAGATACATTATGTTCAAAGGAATGAGGTCGAGCTGGTCCAGTCAAATTTCAACGACCCACATCTCGGAAAATAATCGACCCAAAAACATTTTCCCCAAGCTTTTTAACGTACTGTGTCATGTAGTCTAACAAGTTTGCCAAATTTCATGTAAATCTGAGTCGGAATTGACGTGAAACCACCCGATAATTAATTCCTAATAATTATGTGACGCCAGAGCTCAAAACCTGTCGCTTCCAAGATATCACGCTAGTAACTGCAATCGGCGAGAGAAGTGACACGTGTGATTCTACAGGGTGGCGCAGAAAAAACCGGACTATTAGTTTTTGCAATTGCATCGCTTGAATAATCAAAGTAATTATATTACTGTGACGTCGTCCTACACCAAGGATTACTGCCAGACATTATAGCTCACTCTGGTGACAATTTCACTTTCCAGCAGGATGGAGCACCTGCTCATCGTTCACGAAAAACAGTTGCTTTTCTCACTGCTCACATTCCAGACTTTATTGAACCAGAAAATTGACCACCGAACCGTCCGGACTTGAATCCCGTAGACTATTTGATCTGGGGAATTCTTCAGCAGCTTGTCTACAGGCAGAGAATTCGAGATATTGAACATTTGAAAGAAGTTCCGACCGCATGCTGGGACGAAATCAGCGAAGACACTATCAACCGGGCTATTGGACAGCGATTATCATTGGTTATCGCAGCAAACGGAGGACATATTGAACATCACTTTGACTGAAATTTCTTACGCAATCAGAAAATTCTGAAATTTTACAGTTCATTTAATGTTATGTGAAATGCCAACCAATGCCATTTTTCTGTGTCATTTGTGTCTAATGATAGTTTTAAGGCGATAATTACTGTGATTAATTATTCAAGCGATGCAATTGCAAAAAATAGTAGTCCGGTTTTTTCTGCGCCACCCTGTATTCTTCAATTCCATAATTTGCGAAGTAATAAACCGATTTTGATGCCATTTGCATTATTTTATTCAGATTATATTGCCAAGCAAAGTTGCAGAATAATAAATTATTGGTATCTCAGGACTTTGATGACACGGATATTCATAAACTTTTTCTCACTCTAAAGTAATGAAATAATCAAACAAGCATAACTTCAGTTAGCAAAAAGATATTTTCATTCTGCACATGAATGAATAAAAAAAGGCCAGAAACCGACATGTGACAGGTTAGCCTCATATTGTATTATATTTCATTTGAAAATTCAGTCGTGTTTCATCTGAAGTTGCCAACCATTAATTCTTGTTTCACGTTCTTTGCAGATGACTCAGCGGCCGACTCGTCTAGTTTCCAATTGGACGACTTCAACGACACGAGCGTTTTGATCGTCGCCGACTTTGGTCGTTTGCTTTGATCGAGAACAACAGAATGATGATCAACCAAGACATCGTCGTCATCATCGACATCATTGTCGCAAGACATCATCATCGTCATTGCAAGACGTCATCATCATCATCATCATCGCAAGACGTCATCTCGCAGCCGTTATTCGCAAGAACACGCGACCGGTTTGGGAAAAGATGAGCGTCATTGTTTCTGTTTAGTTTTTTGTCTTTCCGTGGCTGTCCGTTTCTATGGCAACCGCTTCTATGGCAACCGTTTCTATGGCAACCGCTTCTATGGCAACCCTGCCAATCGTGCGCTGCTAGCTTAGCTAATGACTAGGAAACCGATATAGAAAATTGTGATTATTTTGGTTTGTTAGGATGATGTGATGTTTGTGTATGATGGAAAGGAATATTGTAGGACATCAACTTGACATCATAGTTATGGCAGTACTTAAAGGGTCTGGCCTTCACAGTGGACAACCCACTTGACCTTGAAACCATGGCTTAAGACCAGGCTCAAGGTCACCCGGTTTGACCTTGACCTTATTTGTACTTCTAAAAGTCTGTCTGAGACAGCAAGAGTGTTTGACTTCGGCTTTGGCATTGATAGTCCAATCTTTGAGCATCATGGAGTCTGGCCTTTTTTGTGCATGAATACTGAATTGTCAGGTATGTAAAGGGCATTAGATCAGTGCTACTCTTACACTGTGGCACAGTACCGGTGCATGAGCTATTGGTTACCACACCTTAAAAACGATAATCAAAATTCACAATTCTGAACGTCTAAAAAATAATACCGAAATGTGTACTGTACACTGCAGTAATGAAAAATGAGAAGACACTGCACTGTGTCCTTGCACAATGTCATGTTAGAAATGTTTTTAATAATACTACTAATAATAATACATAATAAACAGCTCAACATTAGCATGCAACAGCGACAAAAATATAGTTGCATTAAACAGCGGCAGTTGTATGAAATCCGAATTTTAATGTGACACACGATGTTAATGTGGAAAAGTGTCGGTTTAACAAGCACTGTGCTATTGTAGCTAATGAATTCCGAATTATCTGGTCTGATTTTATCGTGAAGGGAGGCTGGCCTGATTTAGCTAACTCCACTCATGTCTACAAGTCCCAATCAATTTAGCTTAATTGAAAACTGTGATAAATAATTCTATGATTGATTTGTTTCAGTGAAGAAATATATTTGTCCGGTGGATAGCATGCTGGATTATGGAGCAAATGCGGTCCAAAAGAGATCATAGACTCGATTACCTACCTGTAATGGCCCCCACTGACAACCCACTACGCACATACTTAAAATGTTGGGACCCTCAAAAACTGAGGGCACGGGTACTGCAGCACCCTTAGCGCCCACGTACATGTGGCCTCGTGTACAAGGGTGGGTAGCCACTCCTCTCCCTGGCTACCCGATCTTCCCACCGACCTACCGGGTGGTACGCCCAGTCTATAGCTGGATTCGCTACATAGTTTACAAATGTCTTTTCTGCACAAGTGGGGAATTTAATTCCCAGCCTCTTGGTCAACTGTCCAGGATGCTATCCACACGGCTGTTGTGTCCCAAATTATGAGATATGTGCATGTGATAGTACGGTGATAGTACGAAAGCAGGAAATAATGACACTTCTATTAGTTGCACTTTCTCTTTATTATTTCATTCTATCAACGTTGCAGACATTTTTCAAGCCAATGCTTTTGATCTGATTTGGATCTGAGTGTTAGTCATTTCTGTCTACCATAGAACGTTTTCAAGCGCTTTTTGAACTATTTGAATATTATGTGACCTTGGCCGAGAAAAGGGACCATTAATTTTGTTCGAGGTAGACTTTATTAATATCTTCAAAAAATTTGCATCTTTCAGAAATCAGGTCTAAAAATTCGGAATGTTTGTTACGCACAGATATATGCACTCTTTGACAATAAATTTTAAATATCATTTGCCCGGAAATCGCATGCAAGTATCCAAACTGTCTATACTCGATCCATTAATACCTGATTTTGACCATAATTCACAATGTGGGCTAACACAGTTTGTTGTACAGTGAGTTTTATCTGCAGGTGCATTAACTGGCCCAAAAAATCAATATTCGCAAAAGAAAAACCCATTTATTTAGTGACAATTGGTCCCTTTTCTATGCTTAGATTCCATATTTGCATATGTAAATATATACTCAACTTATACAAATGTGTGCATATTTCGTTGATTTATCTGGTATATACATATGCTAATCAATGCACAATTGTGTATTTGCATACAAACGTTTGCATATGCAAATACATAACTTACTGCGTATTTTAATATGGAAATATATGCATGTTTACATATTGTATATGCAAATTTACTCAGCGAGTTGATTCGTATATATATAAGAAATTCGATGTTGTATTTATTTTTAGAATATCTGCAAAGTTCTGAATTTATGTTTGCACTGGCAGTTTACAGAATAGAATAGATACTACAAATCCTTGTGCTTTTCTTAGTAAAATATGTCCATTTAATTCAATTCTCTATCCTGGAACTTCCTCAAAGTGTTAACTTTGGAACCATACAATAATACATACAATAATTATACATAGATATTTGATAATGCCTTCTTTTCACAAGTTCATAACTTTGCACGCAAAGTCTACTGTACAACAGAAACATTAATTGAGCAAACGGTTCGCACTTGCTCAAGGCCTCGCACGGAAAACTTATTTACAATAGGGCTACATCAGATTTGCACCTCGTAGACAAAGACATGAAAGACGTGAACCTTGCTGTAATCACGCTGTAGAGTTCATTGTTCTTAGCAGCATGACCGATTCATTTTAGTTTCTATTCACAAATTCGTCAGCTTGACCGTAACTTCGCAAGTCTCAAGCAAGGCTTTTGCTTTAAAAAGAGTCTCGCTGATTGCAAATGCCAGGCTGAATGAAGCGAAGATGGTGGGGCACGGCAACGGTGACGGTGAAATTGTATTGATCTCACTTGTCCAGCAGTTGGCAGATTCTGTTACGCTTGAAACGGATTTGTTACTCATCTCAAACGTTAGTTTCCCTGATTTGAAATTCGCTGAAATCAAAAAATAAACTGGACTTATTGCCACAAGAAAAATTCTTCATCTACAATGCAAACAGACAGCCACTGGCAAACAAACACATTCAAAGACAAGAAATGACACACACACACACACACAAATAGGACAAGACAAACATACATAGGAAGACAACAACTTGTTAAGATCCCTTAAGCCGTAGTTTATTCTCCTCAGAAAAATCCTATTTTCGTTTCTTATTTTTCATCTCATTTATCGTTTTATTTTTTAAAACAAAAGGCACACAACACAATAGACAAACAGGGAACAGACAGACCAAGTCTCAAAGACACACACAAACAGATAGATACAAAACAATGTAAAAACAGATGTATAGAAAATCAATAAGCATTTAAGCATAGGTACAGAGTACAGACACAGACAGACAGACAGAGACAGACAGACATGTCTCGTACCTGTACGGCTTAGATTTGCGATGGAACGGTGATGACAAAGACATGACCTCCTCCTCCAGACGCACTACCACCATCCAATGAGATGGCGGCATTCGATGGCAGTTGCTGCAGCAGGTTGGAAGATGCTCCAGCCAGGCTGACCTGAGAAGATAGGAAACAATCAATGAATGAAGACAATTCTATTGTTCATCAAAACAGTTCAAGAATAATAGAAAGGTGGTCAATGTACAAGTGTATAGTCAATGAAAATGGGTAAACTCAAAAGGTTCCACTAACTAATTTATGCACTGCTGATGAAAGGATACAGCAAGCATTTTTTCACACACAAAAATTGAATGGCATAAATCAACCAATCAATCAACATTTTCCAATCAAACAAGTAATTGTTCAATCAACCAGTGCTTATCATTAGCAAGTCTCCGAACTAGGAGTCAGCCTATCAGACACTACTGCCAGACACATGAGGTAATGATACACCTGCAGGTAAATTATATCGCTGATTACAATAAATTACTTTGTGGGCGTGGTGGGGTAGTGGCTATGTTCGGTGCCCCTCAAGCCGCCATGTAGGGACCCTGAGCAAGTCCTTGACTCGCACTTCGGCGTAAAACTCCGATTCAGTGTCCACACTGTAGTCGAGAGCACCTCTGAGTGGAAATGTTGAGGTGGCGTTACAAACAAGTGCTCATACATACATGTACAGTTGTACACATCTCTTTAAATATTATATTACTTTACCATCTCTGGACTTGTGGATAAGAAGAGTAGACTGGCTGACCTGGTGGCTGGTGTCGGATGTATCGATGACGAGATTTCCATCCGTGTCATCCGGACCACGAGGTCCATCCTCCGTCGTGAGGCGACATGTCGACGGCTGTTTAGTCGATGAGTTCTGAACTGAAATAATAGACGTTCTATTGTCTAATAATTTCTTACATTAATGCATAATCAAATAGATAAATTATAATAAAATAAATAAAAAGATGAGAAGTCCTTTAAGAAGTACCTCACCACTTAAGAACATCCAGAAGTACTACACCACTTAAAAACATCAACAAGTACTTCACCACTTAAGAACATCAACAAGTACCTACCTAGTACTCTGACGTACTCCCCATCATCACCCGGATCTTCTCCATGCGCCATACGTTTGTGCATCGCAAGGGTCGATGTTTGTCGGTACGTTTTTCCGCACGTCTCGCACGGATATGGCTTCGTGTGCGTGTGAACGACGTGATGTTTGTAAAGGCTCGAGTATTCGGTAAAGCGTTTTCCACAGCCGGCCACCGAACATTCGTACGGCTTCTCACCTGAAATCAGAATGTTGGAAAATCTTGCGGAGTAAGATTCCACCTTTGGAAACAAGGAAATTTTCATTTAATATTGATTTTTTAAAAGCTGAAGAGATCATCATAATTATCATCAATAAATAGAATAAATAAAAAATTATAAAGGAATAGCCTTCCTTTTGAGCTACGCCTACATCCTGGGACTCCACCAGGATCGTTCCTTGCTAAACTTAAAACTGTTCTTTTTGAGCGCACTGGAGTCGGGAGTGCCTCTGAGTAGTTTTTTAACTTGAAGGAGCGCTATATGAATGTCCGAATGAATGAATGAATGAATGAATCAATCAATGGCCATGGGTTCATCGCCCGTAGGTGCTTGATACTCTTTGGATCATCTTCCATTACAGTATTAATAAAATAAAATAAATAACAATCAGAACATCTTGATCTGCAACCATAGACCTCAGAGAGACTTAAAAATATTTATTGGCACTTTTATTATCATTTAGTACAATGGCTAATATTGCTTCCATTGTTAATCGTATTTTCTGTAACTAATGGTGAAGTTAATAAAAGGGTTATAATAATTAAAAAATAACAATAATAATAATAGTAATAAATAACAACAATAATAATTTTTTTTAAATAACAATAATAATAATAATGGGGTTCTCACACTGGGAGCACTACTGTATGGCCATGGCTGTGAGCGGCGCTACAGAAATTCCCAAATACATTACAATGTACATTACATTTATGTCCAACATCAGGAACAACTAATCTTTTAAATGTATAGAAATCTCGTTAAGACTAGCCACCTGAGTGGATGCGTATGTGGTTCTTGTAGTTGGTGGCGCTGGCAAACGTCTTTCCGCATCCCTTCTCCGTACAAGTGAACGGACGTTCTCCGGTGTGCGTTCGAATGTGAACTTTGAGAATGTTGGATGTCGTAAACGAACGTCTGCAACCTTCGTACGGACACATGAAAGGTCGCTCACCTGAAAAAATGTAATATATATTTATTTTATTTATTTCTATAGCACCCCTTCAAGCTTACTACTCACAGGTGCTCCGGACTACAGCACGGACACTGCATAGGAGTTTCACGCCGAGGCACACAAACAACAAATGAGAGTGAAAGACTTGCTCAAGGTTCCTACACGACGGCTTTATGTGGATTCGAACCTGCAACCCTCTGGCTGCAAGGCAACGAACTTACCACTACAGCACCGCGCCCCACAAAATGTTCATTTATATAGCACCACTCAAAGCAAAGAACACTAATGTGTGGCGCGGTGGTGTAGTTGATTGGCAGTTGGCACCACCATGCCCCACATAGTCTTCCATTAATTAACAATACTGCACTGCATGTATCTCATGAAACATTCTCAAAGTCACTCAAGTCGCACTTGTTCAGAACTACTGTCGGGTAGCTACGCTAAATAAGGTGCTATAGATAATAAATGTCGATATGCATAACTTACATGAGCGAGCAAGCGATACAATGTAACGTATTGTTGTATTGTACCAGTGTGAGTGCGCATGTGTTTCTGGAGATCTCCCGATGTCTTGAAAGCCTTATCACAGAGCGGGTGGACGCAGCGGTACGGCTTTTCTCCGGTGTGTATTCGCCGATGACTCTTCAGTCCGTAACCAGTCGCAAACGCTTTTGAGCAACCCTCAAAGTCGCAAGGGTATGGTCGGTCACCCGTGTGTGACCTCATGTGAACCTATGGAATATAAGATAAAATTAAAATTAAAATATTCTTTAATTGATCAATTGATATCCGCATTTTGGTGTACAGACATTGTAATAAACGTACATCATCTATACAGCTAATCAAAAGTCATATGCTTTTAAATAACACACATAATCCTAAATCCAATGTAAGCATAATATTCTTATGATGACCAACTATTTGTACTTCACTTTGGTTTATGTGACATGACATTTAAATAAGATAAAGAAGCATCCTTGTTAAAAATAATTTCCTCATTAGGTTTTCCCCCCTAGAGATTATTCGATTGTGCAGTCTTGGCCTCATTCAATAAGGCTGTGGCCTCAATGGTGGGAGGCCTCGGTTCAACATGTGTCCCTGATCAAGCAGGACAGCTGCAAAGAGCCCCCATCCACACCATGTATATCATATAATGTAATGTAATGTAATCACCACCATCATCATCATTGTTAAAGCGTACCTTGAGGTGATGATGTGTAGTGTACTGGCGGCCACAGCGATCAAACGAGCATTTGAACGTCTTGGCCATTGACATCCGACCACCAGCATTGGCCAGCTGGACCATTACACTCTCTTCACCACCCACCGACTAAAAGAAAAAACAATCAATCAATCAATATTTATATTGATTGTCTATTTATCTTTAATTACAAAGTTAACAATACAACACTGCAAATTACCTGCAGCCAATCATAATCCACTTTCCTCTTGTTACACAATTATTAAACCCCATGACCTAATTACAGAGCAGAGTTCAGTCAATGATGTTGAGCATAATTTCTGAGCCAAGGACATGCTCTTTGCTCAAGGTTTCTCCAAGCTAACTGTTCTTTGCATTTGAACCCACACTCTCTTTCTCTGACCAATTGGCTATCGTTTCTCACTTGGTGGACAATTTTGGGTAAAAGTGTATTTTAATGTCATAAGTGATTTGCCATTGCATGAGTTTCAGAATTGGCCAAATACAGGTCGGATTGACGAAAAGAATTCTCATTAAATAGAAGTTGGATTGATGAAAATAATCTTAATTTAAATAGAAGTGGGATTTGTGAAAACAAGCTGGAGTTGTCAAAGCTGTATTTAAAACTCAACATTTTCCATCAAATATTAGTAAAAAACAATTGCTGCCTAAATATAAACGGTATTGATGAAAAGAATTCTTGCTCAAAAACAGAAGCTGGCTCGATGAGAAGGATTCCTTCCAAACTAGAAGTTGGATCAAATTAAAAATAATAATGCTGCAACCAGCGAATAATCTACAATGCTATAGTACACGCTTACATAATTTGGTACATGTGTTTGTCAAGTGGCCAAGAAAAACATCGCGAAAATCTACAATGTTACTAACCAAATCGCCAGCCGACTGACACCCATTGCCTGACATCATGTCAGTATCGACGATGTCAGCATGCAGACTGACAGACTGTCGAGTGTATAAGTGATTCTTAGGATCGTTATCATCGTCGTCCTCTTCTTCCAACTAAAATAACAGAAGTTTGTCTCGTTGAAATCATTGCACGTCATTGAGTGACACATGACCACGGTAATTACATTTCCGCTGAAATCTGCTTTGGGGATTTGTAAGTAAGTAGGTAGGTAGGTAGGTAGGTAGGTAGGTAGGTAGGTAGGTAGGTAGGTAGGTAGGTAGGTAGGTAGGTAAGTATATTCTTTATTAATCCAACTGCATAACCGCACTTTGGCTTACATAAAATTAGGCATCATAAAAGCATTCTTATTAAAAACGTTTTACTCATTAAGTTTGTAACTCAATGCATCCAGCAAAGCAGTTTCTTGACAAGGCATTTATCCCACAAAAATAAACTGTCCAGTTTGCAAGCTAATTATCCAGA
The DNA here is from genome assembly GCA_945859605.1 of Lumbricus rubellus. Lineage (NCBI taxonomy): Eukaryota > Metazoa > Annelida > Clitellata > Crassiclitellata > Lumbricidae > Lumbricus > Lumbricus rubellus. The sequence continues at coordinate 30,814,953 of OX243823.1, read as the reverse complement.
TATTGGGGGGTGCAGGGTAGTCTATGGGTTCACTTTCATAGCATTAAACCAAATTCTCACTTCATTATCTAGTGATAAATCACTTCAGTTGGTTAGGGATGTCAATTTAAAATACTGAAGCCACAGTCATTACTTGCCTCAAGTCCTGGCTACTGATCCTGACAACAGCTAAATTTTTATGTCTTGTGCACCAGACACCAATGTGACAGATGAACATTACTAAACTATGCAATTACGATAGATTATGAAATCGGTCAAATTCGATAAATCTACCTGATCGCCAATCTGCTCGAGACTGAGCTGTGCGCCATCCATTTCTCCATCGGCAAAAAGTCCGGAAGGCAGCAGAGCGGATGTACCGTCGGAAAGCTGAACGACTTGGAACCCTGCAGGAAAAACAGTCATAATAATATATCGTCATAGAACAATACTGAAATTTCACATCACTGCATTTTAAGTAGTTTTAAAGATCTATATAAAGTTTTCAAAGAGAAAATTTGAAGTTCACGTCTAAATTTGTATTGACATTCAGAACTCATAATTTCATTAATGTTGCAGAAAATTTTATAAAATTTATCGGATATTTAGTCTGTGCGATAGTCAACCTGGAGTCAATTGTTGAAATGTTTAAAATTACTCAAATTCGACGCAATCTATATGCAGACTGGTCATCCAATTAGAATGCCAGTTTATTTCGAATGCAGTAATTCCTTAAAATTGCATTCATCCAATTCGTACACAAAAAACCTAAATGCTTTCTTACATACAAACTGGCAACAGCTTAAAAAATAACTCCATGGAAATGGCAATCATAAAATCCAGATTTCCCCAGAGCCATAGAAAACAAAGTGTCTAGTCAAAGTAAAATTCAAAGGAGACTTCAGAGTTACTAATACAGCAATTTGAAGATTACATTACACTAAATTGAGGTAGAATGACTCCATTATTATTTTTGCATATGCACTTGTTATAGCGCCCCTTCAAGCTACTCTACTCAGAAGCGCTCCCGACCACAGCGCGGACACTGAATCGGAGTTTCGCGCCTAAGCACACGTGCAACTGCACGAAAAGGATATACTCAGGGTCCCTACGCAGCACCTTGAGGTGGATTCGAACCTGCAACCTTCCGGCTGCAAGGCAACGAACGTACCCGCTACACCACCGTGCCCCACAAATTTCTCCGCTCACGTACCGCGCTGGACAACCGCTGTTGTTCCATCGGACAGTTGGATGAGCTGACCGCCGAGGAACTGACTGTCATCCGTAAGTAGAGACAGGGATTCTCCGGCGGATGATCCCAACTGGACGAGCTGTGTCGTTCCAGATGACAACATCGACGGATCCAAGGTCATACCGTCGTCCGATCGAACGATGACCGCCATGTGAAGGTCGTCGCTTTCTGCAAGAAATCAACCGACGTCATTAAATCAGTGCATGCTTGTACTGATTAAATTAATTTCAATGGTTAAAAAATTTCAAAAATTTAATCGAAATCATTGTAATATTCTATTAATATAGTCTCTGTTAAGCATTCATTCATTCATTTCAAGAATTTATGTAGCACCCCTTTCAGGGAGCCCTGATAAAAATCATTTCAATTGTTTAATCATTCAAAATTTAATTGTGATTAATTAATTAGATTTGATTCAATTTTTACTCTCCATTAAGCATTCATTCGTTTCAAGAATTTTTGTAGCGCTACTTCAAGAAGCCCATTCAGAGGCACTCCCAGTTCACTCACACAGATACAAAATGGTTTTGAGGAGTATATAAAACACATAATCAACACTATTAATATTATATCCACTATCCAGCATGTAAAACTGTCAACAATGTAATCACTAAAATAGTCGCCAAGTCCTTTACAAGTACAGATATATGTCAATCAACAGAGCAAATTTTTATTTGTTTATTTAATTTTTAACTGTTCATTCGTTCCATAACACATCATCACAACCTCCAACATGACCATCTTCAAATAACTGAATACTGACACAGTCTAATATTTCAAAGTAATAAAAGAACCCGTGTTCAATTGAACGTCGAAATTCTAACCTTCAAGTTTGACTTCTCCCTCAACCTCTTCTTGATTTTCGATGTCACCTTCCTAAAAAAATTTTTTAATACAATATAACAAATTCTAAAATTCAATCAGAAAAACTACAACATTAAACATTAAGCATGCATATAATAATCTTCGTTTATTTTTCAAACTGACACAACATAGTGTGATTGCAATCAGTAATGAACGGATAATCACAAGTTAACACCTACACGCCATGTTAAATGACTGACTGAAGTACGAGTTAACTTGTACTTGGCGGTCAACGCGTTAATACATTATTACAGGAGTCGAATTTTAACTGCCAGCAGCCATGCAACGTGTTCATCGTGTCCTACTACTCACTGTACTCAGCTTCCCAACACTGACTGCTGAGTGGATCTTTTGAGAGGATAGAAGGAAGCGATCCTGCACCTGTGCATTCTTCATGCCAAACTGTTTACCATTACCATAAAACCCTTCACCATGAACAATGCATGTGTGAAAACTTGAGTGAGAAATCACAATCAGTGATGCTAGATAAGAAAAGGAAAAATAAAAATGCGAGTTAGCCAGAAGTCATCAGCATCCATAAAGCAACATAGGTATCATATGAATGATACCGTATAGCGAACAAACGTAATATGTTCAATGTATTTTAGTGAGGACATATCCCGTTTGTCCTCTTACAACTTCGAATTATAGTTAGTGTCATCCTTGTCAGGGAGTTTAAAATAATGCGGCCAAATGAAAGAGTGAAGAAATAAAAGATAACTACATGAAGAAGGCCTTGGGCTTCTTCCTCGGTAAGGTGGATGTGTTGTACTTCCACACCTTCCTCCTCCCCAATCTCATCTTCCGCTCCTATTCTGTCAAATTCCACGCAGTCCATGTGTAGACCGGCCATCGCATAAGAACGCTAGAGTCTTTCGAATGCAATAAATCGTACTGCATTCGTAAAATTCCTATACAGAAAAAAACAAATGTCTCCTGCTTATACGAATTATTTTTGCACTGCTTAAACTGTCAACATTTGATTTAAAACAATACACGGTTATGCTAACCATAAATATTGCTCGTCAAAGGAGTCAATCAACAGTCCATGAAATCAGATTCAGATCGGCTCTTCTCCAAGTGCTCAATCATAAAAAAGATACCTTGACCAGTGTCCACGCACTCTGAAATTTGCTTCCCCCACCGAGTAATAGCGGACATAACTTCTGGGCAAGATTCCATAACTGTACCAGAAAAGACGTTATTTCATATCCCATCTCCTCTTTAAGAACTCCTACTTACATTGTTTAAGTGCACATATTGCCCAAGGAACCTCAATTCATCAGTTCATGTAATTTGTATAAACTGGGTCTAAGTCAGCTTATTGTAGCTAAATAAACCAGTAAAATTTATTGTATTGCATAGATCGCGACAAAGTCGCAGAAAGCAAAGTCAAGAGAATATTCTCATACGCAAGTGCTTAGTGAAAAGTAATATTCAAAAGCATAAGAATTACTGACGTGGAAGTCTGAAGATTAGAATACAATAAACTATACTTTAGATTTTAGAATCAAAAGAGCAAAGAATGATTAACTGAAGTGTTCAAACATGCAACTAATACAATTCCATTATGTGATCAAACAACAGAAACTTCACTGAGGAACACAATATGAGACTATGTATAAAAGCTGTATAGTAGGACTAAGCGTCATGGATTTGCCAATGATTATGTGTGGATAATAACAAAGCATAGTTCACGATGTCTTGTCGTTCATCACAACTTTGTAGGGCCTACTTGTCAAGTTGTCACACTGGGCCTATTTCCTGTTTCAGCATTTCCAAAATGCTTGAAAAGTTGTCACCTAAATTGGTCCAATCAAAACACACGCAAAACAGATTTTTATTCAACTACTCAAACAACCAACACAAGAAAACTTGGCAAGGTATCCGATATTTTGCCACCCATACCAGTGATGGGGTACTCAAGTAACTTGCAACCACACACGTCCCAAGCCAATGTCCACCATTTTGAAGCGAGTAACCGATGACATCCGCTTCGCTCGACATTTCTGTCATATTTATTTTGTTTTCCATCAACCGGGGACCATTGGGGGCGTGAATTTTCGTCGGTACCCTCCGTCTGCGCTGAAACACAGCTGGTGGATGCGAGGAGCGTTTTGAGTTGAAGCGGAACGCTGGGAAAACTTACCCAAAATCCTCTCGATGGACCACGATGCAACGCTTCCACAAGATGGCCGCCTCCTCCTCCTCTTGCTTCACAAGTCAACAGCAGGGATGCCACTCTGAATTCTAAAAATAAATTAGATTTGGAAGAAATAAAGACTAGAAAATGCTAGATTAAATTGAGAATTTGTGATTTTTAGGGCTTGAAATTTCTGACGACCTTTTATTTTTTGGCATCCAAACCAAATTTCCTATTTTCCCCCCGTTAAAATTTTTGATGACTTTTATCGCTCCAAAATTTACAATTTTTGATCCACAATCAGAAAATTGTCGACTTTTTCTTGACTTTGTGCGTTTTCACCTTAAAAAGTCTATCTGTATGTCAGGGCTGTTTTTAAGAAATTTTTAGAACTGCACAACCCCTTCTTCCCTTTCCAATCCTCCATGGTAAATTACTTCCAATCGGAGTAAAATGGCCTTTTTCAACCAGTTTTAACTATGCAGAAGTGCTTATACAACTGCACAAATCCATTTAGAACTGCACATTTTGTGTACAACTGCACGTTAAAAAAAGCCCTGCTGTATGTAGAAAATCCGGAAAAACCGCGGTGAAAAAGGCTAGATCTGGACCAAAAAACCTAGAAACCAATAGACAGACCAAAAAACCTAGACCTAGGTGGAAAAGATATGAGTGGCATCCCTGGTCAACAGGGTGACAACACAGACTTCACAGACGGGCATTAACTACGAATCTAGACTGTTACAGACTTAACGACGAATCTAGGCTGTACCCGGGCAGTTGGAGAGAGTAAGTAAGTAGGCTAGTTGTTTTTTGTCGTATAACAGTTTAATAAAGTAGAAGAAGTCCATTCCATGGAGAGCGACCTATGCAGGCACAGTCGCAACCTTAGCTGGCCAGCGACCCGGTTTATAACTGTAAATCTAAATGTAGGCTAATCGGATTTTATATAGCGGCCGTCTCTGGCCTCGACCCTGAGGGTGAGATCCTTCACCACCGCTCGCCCGTTTGAATGGACGCCACGCCATTTAGGTCCCTGTTGACGCACCGTGCTAGCCCGAGATTTTGAATCTCTGAAATAGCCACCTTCGGGAACCGATCCGCTGCCCGCACGCTTTAGGCCTAGACCTAGGCCTATAGGACGGTTTATAGGCAGTCTTATTGTCTACAAAACGATGCGTTTAAAACATCCCTACCTTTCTGCCTCGTTTAGTATAGGCTAGAAAATCACACTCCATGAGATGCATTTTCCCTGTTGAACTAACATTAAGATCTAAATTGGTCTGTTACGACTTAAGCTTAGGCTTACTGCCAAGCTAATGTTTCTTGAAGCTTTGGCAATTAGATCTAGAAGGCCTAGGCTATGTGTAAGGGCCAGTTAAGTAGGCTAGTCGGTCTTACAAACGAAGCTGTTGTGTTGCGTTGAGAAATATTTTTGCAATTTAAGCACTCGGCCTAATGGTCACTAATAATATTGTTTATTTGTTACTAGCTGTACCCAGCCACGCGTTGCTGTGGCAAAAAAGACTTTCCCCTCCCCTCCCCCTCCCCCTCCTCCTCCCCTCCCCTCCCCCTTCCCCTCCTTCTTCACCTCCCCCTCCCCCTCCCCCTCCGCGATGGCGACGCGGATCACGCCATAAAACGCTTGAGCAAAAAGGCCGTAATGAAATGCGAAGGCCGTAATGAAATGCGCTAAAGAAATTTACGGAACAAACATGCCAGAATCGGTATGCAAGGCTTATTGACGGCGTAGGCTATGTGTTGAAAACGGCGGAATTTGCAAAGTTGCTTTTTTAGCTTAAAAGATTGCGTTTTTTCCCAAAAAGCATTCTGCAAACCCGGCCGTGTCGGAACTAAACGTTTTGGTGAAGTTTCGAAAGCAATCAATGAAGAAAGTTCGGAGATCTTGCGTCAGGTGCCAAGCGCGGTTAGATTTTTATATATATAGATAAACTTATTCATTGACAGCATTTCGGGCTTAATGAGGTGAGTGTAGTCGGCAAAGTAATTAATTCGTCAATGCAGCTGCAATGCTATGCTAAAAGAAGGTGATCAGAAAAAGTATCGGTCAAAAGGTATCATTGGTGTCTTGCTCAGTGGCTGACGTCCGCCTGTACGGTCTACCCGTTCCCCCCAAGAAAATTGAATTCCTTCCCCGCTCCCCTCAGTCCTGCGGAAGGAGACTATAGATTGAGCAATGCGCACGGAGTCCACGGCCCACCAACCTTAGCCGTCTTTCTAGATCTTGGCATTTCCCTGTTTTTCGATTTTTTCATTAAGCGCCTGGGCAAGTTCCAGCGACTTCACTTTTGTGGGTCCTGTATAAATTCCAAGTTTTTACGGTTAGGTCTACGATTACAACTTGATCCGTCGATCATTAAATAATGCATCAGTGATTTTTCTAGGTAGGCCTATATGAGGTCGCTGGATTTTTCCACTGACGAGTGACGACTCTCGATGAATTCGGTAGATGGCAGAGTGGAGCCAAAATCTCGGTACAAGTCCATATCCAAATTACATAGGCCTACACAGTAAGCGTTGTAAAATTATGTAACAATATTTTTGCCATGACTGTTTTGATCCCTCATAGGGGCGAATCCTGGAAGCAATCCGGCCGCCCCTTCCCCCCCATCAAAAATCAGAAATGCTCATGGGACCCCCCATCAGGTTTCAAGAAGTTTTCGATCAATGGAGCGGGCAAGGGTGACAGTAGTATATGACTAAAAACAGATGGTCATTTTAGCATTGACTTGGAAAAACGGTACATGCTCATTAATTAGGTCGCTCATCCAACTTCTAGTTTCAAGTTTCACAGCAATAATTTGACTTAATTATACCGTGGCTTCATCGCTCACCCAGCAGCGTCTATAGTTTTACTGTAACATTATGTTTATGAAGTGTTGTAGGCCTACATGTACGTGTTGGGATCTGGATAAAATTTAATGCACCCTATCTGGGAATTGAACCATGACCTCCAGAAAGAAAGCAATACATCGGGAGAGGTTTTGATTTAGCATAGGCCTAAAGAAAGCGACTTGGGGTCAGAGGTTCAGATTGTCTAAGAAACCGAAAGAAACATTAGGCCATTGTCGTGGTTATATTAAATGATTATCAAATTAAACACTTGCTATGCATGTATAATTATTAATTATAGGTAGTAGTTAAGCTAGGCAATTTAATTGGCGAGGTTAGGTAATATGTGTGGCAACAGATAAAATATTAATACATAAAACCGAGGACTACGGCCAAGCGCATTAACGAGTGGTCAAGGTTACCATGACAACAAAGGACGCTAAGCCTATTCGTGATTGGTGCAAACTGGAAGCGAATGACGTGACGATTTAAAAATGACGTCAGCGAAGTGGACGTTGAGAGTTTTGACTCTCTACAGGTATATCTGGAAATGGTGGTTGATTCGCTGCGGTGATCCATCTAAAGTTGTGATTTCCAGAGTAGAGACGAAGGTAATTGAACTGTTCGGACTATCAACCGACAGTTCAAAGTATTGTGCATTAGGTGCAACGAAATTTGAATGAGAAATTTGCGTTGATGCATAATAATCATCGTGTGAAGTGTGAGACACTGTCTTGCGAAGATAACGAACTCTTAGGCAACGGTCTGAAGAGTCGGGTAACTTGAATCGGCTAGCGAACAGCTGATTCGGCGTGTGAAGTACGACGGACGTTTGGGTCAACTGGAGAAGAGCTGTGAGGTGAATGCGACGATTCATCTTGTGTGCAACTGATTCACGGCAAGATACGAGTAAGGCGATTGGTGTGGTTGCTTCCATGACTGCATTTCAACCGTCTGATCAACATTCTTGACTGCGACGATTAGACGACGGAGAGAAGCCGAAGACTTTCGAGTTTCATACAACTCGACAGATAAGCGCAAATATAATATTTACTAAGTAACTCGCCACACTAGGTAAATAGGATTGTTATTTGTTTGTGCATTTGAATGATATTGAATAACTTTATTCTATTATATATTTCATAACAAACTGGGAGTTTGTTGAATTTGGAAGAATTTCTTGAGTAAGTTAAACCCAACCGATTAACCACTAGGATAAAAAAAGTGCCCTTTAACACGGGATACGACAGCCATAAATCATTCAGTGCTAAGAGTAAGTTGTAAACGTGTAGAATGGTTTTGATTATTGGATAACAGAACTGTTTCAGTGGACATAGTCATATAGCGTCTATAGATAGGGAAATGAGGCTATTAAATGTTCCAGGTTAATATTTGCATGGACAGATTTGCATTGCTAACACAGACCCAGCGTCTTCTGAACCATTGCCAAAATCCAAATTACAAATTACTTAGGCCTACATCAGTGATTTTTCCAAGAAAAACAGAAAGAAACATTAGACCCATCGTCTTCTGAACCACTTAAAACCCTGGTTTTGTTATGTTATGTTATTGATGGGCAGCCGTCAGCCGAACACTAAACACTCTTGCAAACGCTAAATAATACTAAACCACTCTAGCCTATAGTTTATAGAGAGCACCTTATTATTGCATTGTTCGTGGTAAAGTGGTAAAGTGGTTGTTGTTGTTTCTAGTGATTAACCACAGCTCGTGGTTATACAAGAGTCGTAGACGTTGCCCTCCTCCCTTCATACGCCTTGAGACTGGCACTTTCAATGTGTAATGAACAACGAATCGAGGTTACATCAAAGTCTTGACCCCGTTTCCATCGTCTCACTACCATTGGTTGAAATCTTATCTTCGCTCGAAGGCTGAAGAAGAAAAAGGAAAGGGAAGAGGACGGGGGAGGGGGCTGCGGACTGTAAGCGGCGGAATTTTCGGCATGTACGGTAGAGACCCACCACAGACCAACCAGGGTCTTAGATAACAGTGGGACGTAGACAGATGGTCGCACACACACACACACACACACACACACACACACACACACATCGAGAGATACACGCACAGACAGACAGAAATAGAGTTATGGATGAACGCAGAGATACTCGGAGAGACTAATCGAAAGACGTAGTTATAGACGCTGTCCGTCTGTCGGTGCGTGTGTATGTGTCTGTCTGTCTTTCTGTCTGTCCTGGTTGTCTGTCTACCTGTCGGACTTAGTGAATACAATTACAATAGAGACCGCCACCGACAATAAGACAGATACTTAGACGTATACATACATACATACATAAATACATACATACATACATACATACATACATACATACATACATACATACATACATACATACATACATACATACATACATACATACATACATACATACATACATACATACATACATACATACATATTCTTGAAACACGCACGCATCAGCTAAGTTGAAGCGACCTCAAAGCTTCCGCTCCTTCTTTTATCAACCGCGCATGCATTCCAAAGGCGCCTGCGCCGATAATAATAACAACAAACAACTCGAACTACTTCCAACGCAGACATAGAACGACGCAAATCGGCGTTTTCTGTCCAGTTGCTATTAAGCAGCATTCTCTTAGATTAGTATTCGCATTGACCGCCTACGCCGCTTGAGATGAGATGGCGCTGCTGTGTGGCTTTCGGTTGCAAGTCGTGTACAACACGTTCTGCTAAGCGGTCGCAGATGTGTAGCTGTGACGACGATGAAGTTGGAGCTGATAACACAGTTACGATAACGATGATGTGCTCTGAACTATTATTAGGCCAAAGGATAGACGCTGGATCGACACTTACTTACTAGGTCTATGGTTAGGATTGGACCATGTGGCCGAAATAACTCGTTGGGTCAAAGGGCACTGGGTCTGGTTGATCGGGTGCTGGACTGGATTGCACTGAAGCAGCTGGTGTGGCGCTATAGAAATTCGGATGGATGTATGTGCGTTTGCATAGATGATAGATTGTGGCTTTGTAGGTCGGCGTTTAAAAGACTAGGTCGAGAAATAGACTGGTTTTTAAACAAGTGTGATATCATTCGAAGCTCGAACCTGGCTTAGACTATCTGTAGTTCGCGACGTATTGCCTGTCAATAATCTGGTATCCAGCTCTTAGCCATCAGGTTGTAGGAATTTAGGAATTGCTAAATTGTCCGATGTTACTTCAATCTGCTTTAAAGTTAAACTTCGAGTATACATATCGGTATTGGAAGGAACTCTGCTTATCCTTTGGTAACCGGAATACGACCTCCTACGGACTACTCTTTTCAATAACCCCTCTGACTATAGCCTACACAGCGCTCGTCAATAAGCTGGTGCCCGGTGAGTGGCTGTCTAGTGGCGCTTTTGAAATCTGGAGATTACAATTACGATAGGAACTTGAGTGGATTTAGCCTCTAATGAAAGAAGAATTATAATTATAATTAATTGGACTATACTGAAAGAATTATTGCAATAGGCCTATTGGCAGCATTTGGAGTTTATATCTCTGTAAGAATGACAGACGTGTTGAGACGCTGGATGGCAACGTTCTTACTGCGTGTTGGATGGACGATACTGGTTCTCTGCTGCGGTTTGTCGTCGGTTATAACGGGAATTACTTTGGCGCCAGTTCACTGGAATTCGTCGAATCCCATGTAAGTGATTAATTATTATTTGAAACGTTTTCATTGAGTCTAGAGATGCATGGCTAAGTGGAAAGTGCTTCTGCTTTTATTTGGTGCTTATGGGGCTAGACTGCTGGATGTAACCTATAATTATAATGTGTATGCTTACGTACTTAATATGTAACCTACATAGGCCTATATATGTACAATTGTACATGATGTAAGCCATATAAAACTATATTTATAGGGGCCTGTACATATACATGTATAATTATATATGTAGGCCTACAATTATTGTGCATGCATACACACATACATACTTACTACTTACTACTTAGGTCTCTTTTCTACCTATTCAGATTATTCTTATAGTGTTCTTTTGTGTGAAGGGGTTGTTTATATAATTATAAGGGGTCATAAACCCATCTTACAGGTGTGCTTTGTACCAATTCTGCAGATCCTTATTTGTCTTATTTGATGTAGGCTAGTTTTGAGAGAAGGGCTCTGAAGGGGTGATAGCAGCTTTAGACCTTGGTCCTTCCCGTGCAGGACTGCACATCGGGCAACAAGAGGGTCATAAAATCGGGGTTCGCGTTTGATCAGCTTCATGGTTGTTTATCACCTTTCTTTTAAGTGCACGCGTTTACCCAGGAAATGGGGATGCCCAAGATAAAGGGGAGACCGGGTAGGCCCTGCATTATACCAGTTGAGACAAGCTTTGAAGGAATCTGTAAGGATCCCCTTTGCAAGCTGATTAACGGCTAGGATGGAGGCATGGATCGAGGTATAAGCTTAATAGCATCACGTGACCTTAGGCAGGGATCGTAAATTCTTTAACATTATAGATCATTTGATTCATTTCTATTATAGCCTATTTACGACGAGTCCTCGTTTCCATCTATCCGATGGTCTTTCCGTGTTAGATTTGATCTAACTGCAAAGATTTAGGCGTCTTTCCTCTTTGCCAACAACAATTGCCACCGTTTCCTTAATTGGTCTTCATTCCCTGTTGAAATGAAAGGCTCGCCTGCAGCTATATCCCCCAAAGTGGACGTCAAAGCAATTAAGCGCTCGGACTGTATTGTACTCGTGGACAAAGCACCGTATTCATTCCAAACTTGCTATTTATTGGCGGAAGTAGGGATTGTTCCCTTAGCACTCAACCATTCTACTTACCCGTTCTTGTCCGATTTGCTAATGACGGTTTCACTCGAGCTGACGATAGATTGCTCCCTTGTGTAGGCCTATAATAATTTTTATATCATCAATATAACGCGCTATATAAATCGTCGGAGTACATTACAAATAGAAAGCAGTAAGTGAGTAAGATAAGTATTTGATTAAATTCGCATTTATACATTATGCAAATAGTAGAAAATTGTCCGTTGCTTGCATGTTTGGTGCACCCATTGATAGAACAAATAAACATGTAGTTATCCCTATAGTAGACATAATTATAGGAATGCATGGCTGGAAACAAAGATATTTCATTGATGGATGCATGTGGTAGATACACAACTGACCGGTGGGACAATTTCTAGAGCTAAGCAAATGCGGACATTAGGAAAACGACATTATTGTGGCTAAAGTGGTGTCTAGTGCCTACATGTACTTGCATGCACAAACTTTTGGCTTATCTTATATCAAAGCACATTCAGTGTCTCCTGCCAAACACTTTTGTCAAGTTCCTGCAATAGGTCTGAAAAGTATCTTGCTACAAGCCACAAAGTTCCTTTTTTATTTTACACATTTTATTTATTTGTTGACTTCAAACAGTTATCTTAACTGGTTTGTGTGGCATAAAAGATTCGGTTCAACACACATCTTGCTGGTTACGTAAATTTTTCTACTGCTCTTGACGATTAGTTTATAGCCTACGACGGAGGAATTTCACAGTTTTTAAAGTCTGTGTTGATGTTTATTTGATCTGTGAAAAAGACGGATCTGCTGTGAAATTCAAGAGCAGTGCGACGAAAGAGACTTCCAGCCTGGCTCTGCTGTTGGGGTAAACTTTTTTACCCCGCTCACGAGGCCTTTGTGCTTGGACCACACAGGCCTTTGCGAATGCAGCATAAAGGGTTTAGACATGTTTTAGACAGGATCGGATTCTTTACCCCATGATCTCCCTCCCCATAGGCCAACTAAATGAATTCATAGCTCCAAATATCTTATTCTAAATATTATTACAGTGAATTTGTTTAGGCCTATTGCCTTATTGCATAAAAAGACATGTATTGGATTGTAGTCGTGAGTCAGTAGGCTAAGCATACATGTGTATATAGGCTACGGTGCAACAGAAGCCAAAAATTAAAATCGTTTATATTAACCTTTACCTTTTTCTCCTCTAGGCCATTATTCATGCAAAATATAGGCCTATTCGTGAAAAATTAGAATCTCGCTGATAATAAGGACACAAATAGAAATAATTGCACAATTACTAACGCGGAAATAATTATAATTAAGCAGCTTACAACATGACAGCACCACCGTAAAACCAGGTGCACCAAGAAAGACACCAGTAATACAAAATAATATCTTCATGCAGTTGAAGAAAATGACTAATCTTGCATCACAGATTCAGCCATGCTCGACTTTGAAATGTTCGCGAATCGCGACTTCATTTTCTTAGTCTCCTCAACTGAGGCCTTCATTGATTTAAAATACATGCTTCTTCAACTGTAAGACTTACGACCAGGGTGTTAAAAGTAAATTTCTTGTCAGCCGACGATATTTTTCTGTCTGGTGGAGCCTTGCCTGCTGGAGACTATAGGCAACTCTGTATGAGAATTTAAGAAATTAAATTTGTCAAGTCATGAAGCGATATGAATTGCAGTGCTAGCAGTCAACTAAATCCTCACTCTCGTTATGGACGATTAACTTAGATGCGGTTTCTGATAATTAATTACGGTAAAAAATAAAGACAGCTTGAAATAATTATATGGTCTAAGCCTATATACTCCATTTAAGATTTTGTCTTGCAAACATTTTCTGGGGATGGGCTCACGGATCCCTCTCAGACCCCTACCCATTTTATTCAGGTGCCTTTCCACTCTGGTTGACCACTTGCTGGAAAATATTGAACTGGCCCGCCTTATGATAATTTTTTATAGAAATCCTTGACGACTGCCTTTAGCTAAGCATGGATGGCGTTGGCGTCATGGTGGTGTAACTTGATTTCATTGATGTCAGCTGAGCTCTCTTGGGGGCGCCAGTGCAAAAGAAATCCTTAATTATATTTCTGTCCTGCGGGGTGACCGAACCCGTAACGTCCGGCTTGACAGCATATAGCACACTAGACCACTCGACGTACGGGTGGCAATAAGTCGTATTATTGACAGGTTTCTGTCAAATAAAAGTCAGGCTGTGGCACAGATTTTCAAAGAGACGACCACGGGACCTCCAGCGTCGACCAATACTCACAGGAGTATAATAATACGGATCTGTAAAGGGCGCTATATAAACTCTGATTGATTGACTGGCAACTGCACAATGCATTCAACTGTACCCTATTATAGCTATAGACCCTGTGCCAAAGTGTGCCATATCAACGCTAAAAATTTATCGTTTGTGGGTATAGTCTGGGAACAGGGTACCAACCACAGTGCGGCCATATTGCATTAGTTGCACTGGGTCTCAATTCAGCGAAGAATCCAGTTCAAACTCTGTATCAAAAATTATTATAAAAATTAATAACGTATTTATTAAGCGCTATTTCATCTAACGACCAAAGCTTCCATCGATGGAAATGTGGATAAAGAGCCCAGTTACTGTCTGTCTGGCTGTCTGTCTGTCTGTCTCTATCTGTCTCTCTCTGTCTCTCCGTCTCTGTCTCTCCGTCTCTGTCTGTCTGTCTGCCTGTCTGTCTGTCTGTTTGCCTGTCTGTCTGTCTGTCTGTCTCTCTCTCTCTCTCTCTCTCTCTCTCTCTCTCTCTCTCTCTCTCTGGCTCTCTGCCGTCGAGTAGACTGTGCTCACTATTTCTTTGCCTTGATTTTAGTTTCAAAGAGAGTGAGAGCAGAGCGATGATCGAAGTCAGTTTATACGACCAGATCGATTTCGTTTGTCCATACTACTCTCCGGATGACGACAGTCACAACAACAATTCATCATTGTATGAGTACTACACAATATACCAGGTCAGTATACTTAGAGTGTGCACGTATTCGTGCAATTATGTGTGTGCAATTATATGCATGTAATATGTAATTTATGTATAATAATTATTATGATTACGTACAGTCGTACACGTGTGCATGTACAGCTAAAAGTCCAGCTAAATAAGCATATGCAAGATGCATACATAACGTAGGCCTATGTATGCATTTTGAATATGCTTATTTAGAGAAAAGTTATAGTGGCAATTATAGTTCGGGAATCCAGCAAATAACTGCGTTAAGCTTTCTTTCCATTGCCTTTAATACAACCAGAGAAATAAGACAAGAAAATCAAAACGACAACTTAGATTTAAAAAAATATTATAAACTTTGTAGGCCCTAACTGTTCAATATTAGCCTATACAAAACAGTCTTTTTGTGTGTGAACGGAGTTGAACTTTAAATTGGTGAGACTCTCAGCATTGCGAACATGGTATATACTCTGTGTTCCGTATAAGACTTTTGAATAAACTGTTTACTGTAGCCAATGATTGTGGTATATTATCTTAATACTATAATTTATTATAGCAGAACCTTATAATCTATATCAGTAATAGAAGGCTCTGCTATATACTGTAGTATTATGTCTTTAGGCAGGGAGGTCGTCGTACACAATGTTATGTGTTATGTATGGCGTCACGGTGCGTCGGTGCTGGACTTTAGTGTAGTCACTGTATGACCCTTGTTCAGCGACCAGTTTAATTTCTGTTGCTCCTTTTTTTATCTTCGTCTCACAAATGGATCGATATTCGTAGAGATTCTCAATCTATGACTTCTTCCATTTCCGACGAACTTGTATTATGTGCAATTGTGTTTTCTTCTTCTTCCATTTTCCATTATATTCGTCGCTTGTGTCAATATTTGCCCTGCGTGGTCACCTTTCTGTCCCACTTGTATCATTCGACGTATTCCTATATGTATCCTTCTCTGTGTCTCTGTGTGTTTGTCTGTTTGTAGGTGTGTGTCTCTCTCTCTCTCGGGTAATAACAGATTTTATGTGTGTTCTTTTCGGTGTCATTAGGAATGTACGTTTGGATGGCAGTTTGGCCGTCTTTGTTATTTTCTCTTCTTTTGATCATAATCGATGAATAGGTATACACACTCTATGTGTAGTCTTTTCTGTTCTTCTACGTATGTCTACCTGTTCGTGTGGATGTATGTCTAGATGGCATTCTGTCTATGCTGTGATCAAGTCCTTTTTCGTAGCCTATGTGTAGGCTATTGCTTTGTGTCTTTTTCTGTGTTGCTTTTGAAATGAGGCAACATCACATACGTACACAAACACACACAAAAATAGAGAGCGAATCTAATCCCAATAGCGCAAACAAAATTTGTCATATAATATCATATAATATGATGTGTGTACTCAATATATATATATATATATATATATATATAGAGAGAGAGTATATATAACTTATAGGTAGACTATGTAGGCCTATGTAAAAAATGATGTTTATAATTTTATATGTACATGTATCATGTTATGCACGAACGCACCCTGGATTTATTTAGTCAATACATTCATGTATGATTGTATAATATATATATATATATATGACAAGACCCACATATACGACCATTGAAGTATATAATATATTCATACATATGGGGGGGGGTCTCTGCCTATTTTGTTGACCAATATACGCAATATGTGTCATGTTGCCCATATAATCATATTTATTTATGACCAGTTTTTTAATATATAAATCTGCACATATACACACACATATATAATTATATATACACATATATAGCCTACATATATATATATACAATTTTACACACACACATATATATATATATATACATACAGATGAATATATATATAAGGACAGATGTAGGTGTTGATGAATTGACAATCGTGGACATGACCGAATCTTTATCTTTCATCGCCTTAGCCGAGATTTCCTCCTTTTACGTCGATGTCTCTCTAGTCTCTCTTTCTCTATGTATGTATTGTATGTATACCAAGCAACGGAGCTGATGTGATTAGCTGTTGCTGCTGCTGCTGGTCTACTGCTGCTGCTGCTGCTGAATTCATCCCTTGGGCATATCCGCCGCCGCATCCCTAGGGGAAGCTGACAAAGAGACCGCACTATTGATTTAGCGCCAGCATATATCACACCTCGTCGTCGTTCATTCTGTCGCTCAGTCCATCCGGTTCATTTGCTGTCCACATGCAGCAGCTTCTTCGCAATTGCACTTCCTAAAAATAGCAGCGTGGCTGTTGTGCTGCGAGTCTCTGATGGTAGGGCTCGGTTTTTGTGGCCTATAATAATAATTATTATAACCATAGTAGTCGGCTGAGAGCAGATAAATGTGGCGCCGCACACCGTAATCAGCATTATGTCGAAGATTACACATCAGAGATATTAAGGAAATAGTATGTTTGTGATTTTTTAATTTTGTAAAAACTTTTATCGAACAAAATGTTTTCTGGAATGTTTTACTTTTATATTTTCAAAAGACAATTTGCTAAGCTATTTTAATGCTCTTGATATGCATATTATTTTTTAAATTAATTAAATTTAATTAATTAATTAGTTTAATTAGATCACTTATTTCCTTATATCTTCGGTTAGAATTAAGCTATAGAGCAATAATTTGTGTGTCATTTTGATGCCTGAGACAAGGCCTTTGAAATGATGCATCAAACTCAATATCTTCGAAAATCATTCACCTTAATGCTGATTTCGGTGTTCGGTGCCACGTAGGCTACTATAACCATAGTAGTCGGCTGATAGCAGATAAAATTTATTGTAAATATTAATGCGGAGATAATTTATGTAGCGTCTCTTAAGAAATTTCTTCTCGATAATAAATAACCGCTATTGAAGTTAATGATGGTCTTAAGCCGTTTGCGAAATAGAGACGTGGAAAATGGAGGAGCTCATGATTACCAGTGAAGCATTATAACAGCAGCAATATTGAAAAATCTCTATCGGTCGGCCATGCTAAAAATGGCTGCCATTGAGACCACGAAAAAATTCCTGTTTGTACAATTGGACAAAAGCATTTCCGGGTTATTTTATTTGCAAAACGATGTGGGGAAACCCCAATTATGTTGGTATCCGATTGGTAGGCCTATCATCGTATATAGATTAATTACCAGAAGCCAAAAACTGTTAACCCCGCCAACTTGCTCCCACTTCCCATACTGTGGCATCACTAAGAAAACTTTTAATTTTCATCTTATTTGAATACTACAATCATCATAATTAAAATGATTGCATTCTATTGAAATTTACACAATATTTGAACGGTCGACGATTGCACTTTAAAGTGTGTTACCAACAAAACAGATGTAGGCTAATAATGCATGTCTAAAGTTCTATTCTATTTCTATCAAAGGTTACGAAGCAGAGTTACGATAGCTGTAACACATCATCCAGAGATTCAGTCGCATTGATCGTGAACTGCAGTAATCCATTTCAACAGAAACGATTCACGATTCTCTTCGAAATGTTCCAAGCCATTCCAAATGTTCCGGAATTTGTGCCGGGCAACACCTACTACTATATCTGTACGTCGTCAATAAGAACTTTCAAGCTTTTCAAACTCATTGTGTATAGATCTATACAATTATTTATAAGTTTTTACCAGTATAGGCATGACACGTATAGGCCTATACGCTACCTACTTCAGTGATAACCAGATTTTTGCATTGTATTTAGTTTTTATGTGTTCAGATTATCAGTGGACAAGCAACGTGTGGTGATGATGATGATGATGATGACGATGATGATGATGATGATGATGATGATGATGATGATGATGATGATGATGATGATGATGATGATGATGATGACGACGACGACGACGACGACGATGATGACGACGGCGGCGGCAGCTGTGCTGCTGCTGATGATGATGATGATAACAACGCATTGCCATCGCTTCCCAAGTTCCAACGTTTTAACGTCATTGACTTCCAAGACACCTTAATGGGAATGGATTTTTCTTCAGATAGTTTTTTAATTCACAGATAATATAGACAGAGATCTGTCAGTTATAACTTAGCAAGTGTCTCAAGTGTCTTATAGCCTACGGAGATTTTTTTTATAAAGGTGCATTTTTTTCATATCTGAGCTGATCGTGGAAGCCGTATTTATAACCAACCATGGTAAATCAGATTCTTTGTTGAAATAAAGATTGTAACACTATAATGACGATCCCTCTGGCATAATTATATCCTTTAAATCCCATTAGGCCTAGTAATGATTGTATTTCTTTTGTCAATGCAGCTACATCTAGCGGTCGAAGGGACGGCCTGGCCAACACTTACCTCGGTGCCTGTGATCGGCTTAACATGAGACTCACTGTGTACGTCTGTTGTGATACGAAACGAGGTGAGTGCCGCAATAATTAATTTTTAAAAGTTAACCATTTTGTTAACACAGCTTCATTGTATTATCATACTATTATGTATAATTATAAATGAATATATTTATATATATTGTAGTATATACAATACATGTATACATCAAACATGTATGTAATGTAATGTAGTAATATACCGTGCACAGTAGGCCTACTGTCAGTCCGTGGGAGGAAGATACGGCAATGGAGAGGCCTGGCCATTCGTCTGAAGTTTTCTGCCAACGCAGACCAGCAACGTGTAATCTAGACGTCACTGGAGGGGAACTGATTACCCTCCCCAAATCATGGGGACTATAGATTAAACAGTGGTAGACCAGTAGTTCCACATCATCATGTAAGCCCAGTCTAATCTGTTCGAATCTGAGTGATGCAATGCATAGACAGCTAGACATAGACACGCTTGTTGTTTCGAGCACTGCACTTTAGGAATCGCCAGCCTGTCTTTGCCTTAAGCTGTCTGCAGCTAAAAAAAAGAAATGTTCGTAAAACGCACATCAAACAAGTTGTGATAAATCGCAGACGCCGGAAAACATTGCCCCTCCCTCCCCTCTGTTACTCTGTATGCGTTTCATAAAAAAACATTGCGAAAATTCCACAATATCCAGCACAGCTTAATTCCGTTTTAAACTTTTAGCTACACTTAGCCTATAATGAGTCTTCCAGAAAGTGTGTATCGTCATAACTAATACAGTACGCGATGAGACGTAATAATCTAGTGATACTAGAGTAGGCTATAATAGAGAGCTGAAATTCAGTGGTGGCGCCACCATTTTTGTCTCTGATTTAAGACCATAAAATTTATTGATGGAAGCAGGGCATTAGGGTAGCCTACCTGTGATATTTAAGTGATTAGATTAGATTAGATTAGGTTAGATTAGATTAAATTGCATGCAGTGCCTGTAAGAATGTGCTTAACTATATAGTTAACTACTAAGCCTAGATGTAAGCCTAGTCATCTATCTGTCGTCGTTGTCATCATCATAATTGTCATAATAATAAGCATCACCATCGATCAGTCCTGACACGTGTCAGACATATGAAAATGTCGGCGACGTGTAGCCTACGAATAAATTATCTCCATTTTCCCCGTTCATTTGTCAGGTCCTCTGTTCGCATTAGTCGAAGCGATGTGTCTGATGTCTACATATTTCTTCAAAGAGATTGGTTACCAGAGGGATCGTCGTTATAACACGGTTCTCCCATCATAGTAGAGCGGCCTGGTCAAAAATTTTGCACTTTGTGATACAAGCATGAAATTTGGTACATACCACGAAAATGTCATGAGAAAAAGATTTGGCTATAGGGCCATCGCAGATTTGGCCCCTGGATGGCCTTCCTCCAACTCAAGCTGCTCTGGTGGAACACACAAAGAGAGCTGCCTACCAAGCACGTCACGTTTGGGCACAGATGTTTATAGCTGCTCCTAAACTACCATGGCCTGGTCAATGGGGGTGGCTGAAAACGATTGAGGGTGGCTGGGAAGTGAAGTGGACAACGCTTCCCGAAGCGTCTCGTGCCTGTCGTGAACTGCTCAGATGTGGCTGTGCGAAGGGATGTAGGGGAAAGTGCAAATGTGTGAAAGCTTCTCTACAGTGTACTGGTCTCTGTCTCTGTAGAGGCCTATGCGACTGTGAATGACGTTTATGATGCTGTATAATTCTGTGTTCAGTACTCTGTCTGGATAAAGGCTCCCATATGTAGACTTAAATATGTCACAATGCACATTTACGAGAACATCAGTAATGTCTTGAATTGCATATATTCTAAAACTTGTTTATTGCCAAATGAACACGAACTCAATCAGAAGTTTCAGAAATAGCATGATGCAATAAATAGCATAGATTAGACACCAAGATGACATTATGAAAAATGGCAGCTATTGAAGCCATGTGGAACGATTGCAATGGCACTGTTGGAATCCTCGCCCCAAACTATGTATGTGTAGACACCAAGATGAAAATTCTATGTGAACTGAAAGCTGAGATATTAAAAAATCCTTTTTTAGTTCGGCCATTTTGGAAAATGGCCGCCATTGAAGCCCATATGAACTTTTTCCATGGCTCTGTTGGAATCCTCGCCCTTAACTATGTATATTTAGACCCCAAGATGACGATTCAAAGTGTACTGGGAGCTGAGATATTGCAATATCCTTTTCTTAGGTCGGCCATTTTGGAAAATGGCCGCCATTGAAGACCTGCGGGACATTTTTAATGGCTCTGGTGAAATTCCTGCTCTTAACTGTGTACGTTTAGACACCAAGATGACGATTCTAAGTGCTCTGGAAGCTGAGATATTGAAAAATCCGTATTTTGGTCGGCCATTTTGGAAAATGGCCGCCATGGGGAACATTTGTAATGGCTCTGTTGGAATCCTTGCCCCTAACTATGTATGTTTAGACACCAAGATGACGATTCTAAGCGCACTGGAAGCTGAGATAATTTAAAATCTGTAAACCGGTCGGCCATTTTGAGAAATGGCTGCCATTAGGGCCAGGGGCCAAATCTGCGATGGCCCTATAGCCAAATCTTTTTCTCATGACAACTTCGTGGTATGTACCAAATTTCATGCTTGTATCACAAGTGCACAATTCCTTCACATTTTGGTTCCAGGCGGCTCCACTGTCAGCATTGAAGAATCCAATGTCAGACGCTGTGTGCAGCGTTGCCACTCTCAAAAATAAAATAAAAACAAGTTGGAGTGTCGAAAAAACCAAGAAAACCCAAGTTGCCCAAGTCGTCCGAAAATGTCCACAATTTTCCGTCAAAAAATTCTGATGACCTTTTTTAGTCTTCCGGACCAAAACATTTCTTCAATTTCCCGTCCGAAAGTTCTGATGACCTTTTGTTTAGTCATCCGGCCCAAATCTTTCCGAAATGTCCGCAATTTCCTGACTTTTTGCCAAAACCCCCAAGTTTTATTGGAAAAAAACCCATTTCCACAGGTTCGGATTGAAAAACCCAAGATTTTTTGGTAAAACACTCAAGAAAACCCACCAAATTCTTTCCAAAAAAAACATTTCCCAAGTTGGGATCGAAAAACCCAAGATCTTGGGACAAAACCCAAAGAAGTGGCAACGCTGGCTGTGTGTATATAATTTTATGCTGTAAGCTTATACAAAACGCGATCGTGCAGCCTTCCGTCAACGGTCGAATAAATCAGAACATAATTATATTTATAAGAAGCTTCAAGTATTAAGTTCGGGTGTGCTGTGGGAAAGTATATCGTGTATAGTACGTATGGCAAAAGATCGAGAAAGATCAGCCATCATCAGATTCCCATGATCGGTTTAAACCTTATACGTTGTCCTATTCGTAAAATGTAATTTATAGGCTTGTAGCTGACAGTGTTTGGTTTTAGGTTACGCTTCAGCCGCAGTGTGGCAGCTGTTTATGCAAAAGAATATAATTTATCAATTCATCCGTAATTAAGTCTGGCTAATATTAGGCAATTGCATTATGGCTCTTGGTTTATGGAACCATGTGGAAATTAAGCTACTCTTTCAGACATTTAGCGCGTTTGAGGTATGTTTGAATATGTTACTAGTTAATGTTGGTTTGGGGTCTTCGAAATCTTTATGATAGGCTATATATACCATACAAATTATAATAATGTACAGGACAGATTGTAAATAGGCCTACAGTGACAAGTTTAGATAATTAGGTCCTGTAATCGTATAAAAGAGGACAATATATATATAGCGTAGATGGGTCAAAACACCCATTTAACGGGTTTTTAAAATTTATAACTTAAAAGCATTTGAACCTTAAAATTTATGTAGAATCTAAGCCTATTATAGTAATGAATGTCTCAAATACCGTAATATTTTGTTCTATAAATTTCAGTAGAGTAGAATATTAATTAACAGGGGTGTAACCTACTGGTAAATTTTGAGTTGAGCACACGCTGACCGTGAGAAAAACCGACTTTTTTGGGCTCGAAGTTTCTGACGATCTTTTTATTTAATCATCCGGCCCAAATACTCAGAAAATGTCTCCAATTTCCCATCCGAAAAACCGATGACCTTTTTTGTTTGTCATTCGCTCCGAATTTCATGAAAATACACCTAAATCTTGCGTTACCCTGGTCTATCCGCATACACGTATATACCCTGAGTATACGATGCCATTTTTTCACGGAGGTGAGTATACGCTGTATACATGCGTATGCCCTTGATTACAGCCTTGCGTAGAGAATATTAAATATTAAATTTTTTTTTAAATACAAGGTTCCTCAAAAACGGCGTTTTACCCCTTTTTGAGGCATTAAAATAATTAATTTGTGATTAGACACCTTTTAAACTCGGACAATGTCGTTTAATGTAGACCTGCTGTAATAACCCATGCATTAGAGATACTGAAGAACCGGTTTGTACACTAATGCAACAAATTCTTGCACTAATGCTAAGAGGAGAAAAGTTTTTCCATTATATCCGGTGATCTCCCTCCTTCCACACTTCATTACATATCTTATGAACTTCCTTTAATACAGCTTCTCCTTCATATTTTATCATCTATCGGTTCTATCCTGTTGTAGGCCTACTGGCATTGCCTGGATCTTTGTTATTTTTCAGTCTCTGTACAGTTCTTACGACGTGCTCTTGTTCTATCTACACAGCAATCAACTAATCATTCAATTTTGATGATCCTTCAAATGTAATCTGTCGATTTCCATTGTCCGTTTATCATAATAGACAAATCCTCGATTGTTTGGCGTTATAAGTGATCACGTATTTCTGATAGCGGTCAAGCTAATTGGGTAGGCCTACTTTAGAGTGGAGTGCTGTTGAAAGAGACCTGTAGTAACAAGTGGGCCAATCGTAGGACAATTGAGATTTGCCTGTAATAACGAACCTCAATTAGCCTTATTATTCTCTTGGTTTAAATCCTCTAGATAATGGTTGTCATAACAAATGAGTCAGCACGACAATTTAGCTATCACAACAACAGCAAGTGTCATTAAGTTCTGACGTCAGAATCTGGTCAGTCATCACTGGACATTGATCGTTCATGTTAGACATTCCTCCGCCCATCAATCCAACGATCAGTCCATCATCATCTAAGTACTGCACTGACATGACCTTCTTTGACCGCGTTGCGACATAAAGTCGGCGCCGCACTCGTGTCGTAATGCAGCAGATTTCCGGAACAATTGGACTCAATGGAGTAGACGACGACGATGATGATGGCGAGTATGATGGGCAGTTTCAGCAGCTTTCGTGGAAAGCGGCGGGGGAGGTTGTCACAGAAGCGCATTCCATCAATGTAGGGTCCACCTCAGCGTCCACTGCGGATGTTCTTTGGTACTATTTCGTTCCGCGGACGTGCCCAGAATTTTGCTTAGTGTTCGCATGCACGTACGCGTAGGTCGCTTAAGGATAATGCCGACACTCGGAATTTAGGATGAAATCTCCATGAAATTTCGGGGATTCGGGGGAAAGTGATGTTTATTGGATTTTTGTGTTTTCTGGCGTTTATTGTCGAGATGCAAAGTGAATTATGACGCCGTTCTCGGAAATTGACACGACGACTGCGCAAGACTTAGGCTTAGTCCGCGGACAGTGTGGGGCCCCGTTAAGGGAAAAGGTTGCTGTAGGATGAATGGTGCATTTGGTGGAAAACGGGGGAATATTTCGGTCGGATGTTAAATGGGTTTATTGACGAGTAGGATATTTGCTCAGGGTGACGATTGCCGGCGAGTGTGAGGACAGTGAGGGTTCAACCATGCAAACTGTGAAGGCGCCATCATTCAATTTGTCATTACTTTTGAAAATGCCTACTGCCTATTTTTGCTCTGACCTGCCTTATGAACTGCCACAAATTCTTGGGAATGTTTAATATCTTATATATATTCAGGCTACATTTACATGTAATTCCATCGACCCGCTCAATAACTCCCATAACCTTAACGCGTCCGCCGAAATTGTATACGCTAGCCGGCGCCGCTACAGTCTCCAAGTTTTTCTTAGAACCCCAGCCTACAGTTGCCTAAGCCTATAAATTTCACACCCAAACTCCACATAAATCAACGTTTGACTACGCATTAATTTTTGCAATTCTCTTTATGGGATTACTCGATATGACTTTGAATAATTGAGCTTTGGTGTGAAAATGATCGATTGGTCGATATATAATATTTATATTATATATGTATATGTAAGTATGTGTATAATTTGTAAGACGTGTGCAGATCCTGTGACTTATTGTGTATACTGAGAAAAGTCGTTAGCGCGCAGCTGCGTGAAGGATACGTTGTCATCTCATGCAGACAGTTTGCAAATGGCAATATATA
>OX243823.1:30120830-30189184 GCA_945859605.1 Lumbricus rubellus | reverse complement strand
CATACATACATACATACATACATACATACATACATACATACATACATACATACATACATACATACATACATACATACATACATACATACATACATACATACATACATACATACATACATACATACATACATACATACATACATACATACATACATACATACATACATACATACATACATACATACATACATACATACATACATACATACATACATACATACATACATACATACATACATACATACATACATACATACATACATACATACATACATACATACATACATACATACATACATACATACATACATACATACATACATACATACATACATACATACATACATACATACATACATACATACATACATACATACATACATACATACATACATACATACATACATACATACATACATACATACATACATACATACATACATACATACATACATACATACATACATACATACACACATACATACGTTGAACTCCTTCGAATGCCAACATTCTAACTCGAATTTCCAATACGATAACCACGGAAAAAACAAATCTTGTACATATAGTCGACGTACAATGTAGACTCTATTACGAGCAGTCATGGACTCAAAGACATTTGCAAACCGAAGCAGACATGCTATCGTCAACGCGCGTACTCGAAACAGAAGTCTAAGTGCTTAATGAAAGCACCACATGGTCTAAAAATGCGAATGTACATTTGATTATATCCACACACAAAAACACACACACACACACACACACACACCCATACACACACACACACCCATACACACGCACACACACACACACACACACACACAACAAGGGGCGTAGACATCCTGAGAGCCAGTGCAACAATCCTCGAGTGGATTTCTCTTTCCGTAAGAACTAATACTGAAGCACATAGCCTACCTACGCCTTCTTTAGCATAATGCAACAAAATCTGAGTGAAAAAGAGGCTATCCGTTTTTGGATATGTGGCACAACGATATAATGATTTTGCTGTTAAAAAATTATTAAGTCATTTAAGTATTTATAAAGGCAGAAAGCAATTTCCACTGTTGTAACCCGTATGCGAAAAAACTAATTTCTTTAATCGCCACGCTATAGGCCTAATAAATGTACACTTTTCACTTGTACTTGGGTTGCCTCAAGAGTGAAACAGTTATCTCTTAAGAGTTCTCCCATTGCTTTCTTTTTTGCTATCTGCAATATTCATTAGCCTACGTGTAGTCTATGTTTTCTTATTGCTTTTTGCAACAAAAGCTGTGGTTAGCCCACGGCTATATATATATATATATATATATATATATATATATATATATATATATATATATATAAAGTTACAGATTTGCTGGTCAAATGTATACGGTTTTCTTATTGCTATTTGCAACAAAAGCTGTGGTTAGCCTACGGCTATATAAATATATATATATATATATAGTTACAGATTTGCTGGTCAAATGTCGTATACGGTGAGATCTCCAGAAAAGAAGAGCTAATCTGTTACACGAAACTGCTTTCGCGAAGATCATTAGACTATCTCATGCACAATGCAATACAAGACAGTGTAAATCTTCGAAATGTTTCAGCGCCAAATAAAAGTCGAATTAGGAGAGAGAAGCTCTTCACCGGTGCTACGTCAATGCAAGTCAACGATAGCCAGACTACATTGTTCCGTTATGGTGCCAGGTCAGCCTCCTGGGGGGCCAAACTGATGCGTGGTGTTTCGATTACGTGACAATGTCTTAAAAAGCTAGAACACAAGATAAAGCCTCATTAGCTGCAGACTGTATTCGTTGGAACGAGCGGGCGACCTCGGAATTAAGATGGATGGGATAAATGGGTGACGACGCTTTGAATTGGATTAAAAACTTTCTCCTTCGAAACTAACATTTCAAGGGAAAGTCGTGATGGAATTGTCTGATAGACATGGCAAAAAGACAGAAAAGGTCACGAGGTTTCGTTATTAATATTTTTCTACCTAACCTATTAGAATTATCAGCCACATGCATTACTCCAAGCTTCGGTGAATTCGACACGACGATAGGCTTATATGCACTGATTATATAGACATAATAATATTGTGTCCAGCGGTTTCAATTTGAGGGGGTTTGGGTATTTATTTAGCGGAGTGGGAACTATTGAAGGCGTAACTATTCTAGAGTCTTCCCATATAATACTTGCAGGAAGTGCTATAATGCGATGGTTACGATTCGAGTCACGTGTCTTACTCCAATGTGCGGACGTCCATTCACTGACGTTACGGACGACGGTGGCGGTGCGTCCCATTTTCTAAGTAGCCGTTAGTGGCTCTCTTCCGGTGGCTATTATGCTTTGCGTCCTTCGAGGAATTACATTTCTTTTTCGTTGGGTAAATAAACTAAGATGAACGTTATCACTACCCTTCTAAGCCGCAGCGCAGATCTCAATGATTATATATACAGGGTGCGCCAAAAAGACCCCTTAAGATTTTTGCCAATATCTTCACCAAGAGTAAGAATTTCGAAATGAAATTTTACAGTCTTAAAGACAATTCATATCTACACCAGATGGCCAGATTTCATTAAAATATTTCAAACATAACAAAAGTTATACCACTTTTAGTGAGGCCACCCCCTGTTTTGACGATTCAAAGACGTAACGCAGCAAAAAAGTAGCAAAAACACGATTTTATTAAGTCTCATCTCAAATAATTGTTATCAAATAGCCTTCATATTGCCAGATGATCATTATTATTACTATTTAAAAAAGAAACAGGGTACAAGCATAGCTGCACGTCACTGAGAAGTCACTTAGCAAGATGACAATCGAATTGGTAAATAAGGAATCTGTCAGATTATAATTACCAACAGGTCCATCAAGAACTTTGCAAAGAGACTCAAAAGAAGCGTTGGCACTGGTGGTGGGCATACTGAACACAAGTTGTGAAGCACTACCAAGTTCATTTGACAACATTTATTTGAGATTATACTTGATAAAAGCACGTGTTTGAGACTTTTTGTTGCGTTTCGTTTTTGAATCGTCAAAAACGGTGGGTGGTGTCACTAAAAGTGGTATAACGTGTTTGTATTTGACATATGTTACTGAAATCTGGCCATCGTGTGTAAATATGAATGTTCTTTGTGCCTGTAAAATTTCATTTCGATATTATTCTTACTTTTGGTCATGATATTGGCAAAAAACTAATTTTTTGCGTTTCGTTTTAGAATCGTCAAAAAACCGTGGGTGGCCTCTCTAAAAGTGGCATAAATTTTGTTATGTTTGAAATATTTTGATGAAATCTGACCATCTGGTGTAAATATGAAATGTCTTTAAGGCTGTAAAATGTCATTTCGAAATTCTTACTTTTGGCCAAAATATTGGCTATAAACCTGGGGGTATTTTTTGGCGCACCCTGTATATATATGATACATATTATACACACGGCAAAATGCAACGAGTGTTGCTAAATCATTTTATAAAGCAACTAGGTGTGGTACCATGATTCCAATTCCGATATGCATGGCGATCTATTCGGTAGTGGGCTGGTCAATGATGAATAGTTTGAGGTTGTTGAACGGACCACGTATAACGACATGCATGCAAAAAAAATCATGTTCAGCCTCACACGCGCTCAATGTGTTCAGATTCAACAGCAGACTTGACGAATAAAGCGTGTAAAAGAGTAATGATTAGAGTACAGAACGGTGGCCTAAGGCTTAGGCAACAGCTGTCTTTAACAATGGTTCACATACATGTATATCCTGCTAAGTTTACTCCCTCCTATAATAGTTCAGTGCCCTTATGATCTGCGCCCTAGGCCGCACTATTTTGAACTGTTTGATAAAGATGGCACTGACTACATAGTACATACCTATTTACTTTATACAGACGATGACTTCTGGCTATAGCTCTCTGTGTTTATTAAACATCTCTCTGATCACCTCTGATTGCGGTTTGCCATTCAGTTTTTAGTAAAAGAAGATAAGCAATATTATAATTACTAAATTATTATAATTACTAAATTATACAGGATCGTGTGACTCGTGTTAAGGTTTTCAATGCCGCGAAAACGTCATAATTACAAATAGGGCCTATCTACAGATAAATATAAATATGCCTCAGATAAAAACCATTGGCAGCATCAACAGTTATGTTGGATCTGGAATACCACGATAAGACTTTTTCAGAAGCCGCCGAATGATTTTTTAAAAAGCTCACAATAATTTACTCATTAATACAGAACTGAAAAAGCTGATTAGTGATTAGTGATTAGTGTGCCAGCGACTTTGGCACATTTTTCTCATATGTCGGAATTTTCATTAAACTAACAGTCTTGGTCGGAAAATCTTGATCGAATTGGTTTTATAAAATGCAAGAGATTTGGAATGGGAACTCTCATTACATTATAGCACAGTATTTTCATGCTGGGATTGACCAGCCTATAATACGGAGCACCATTTGTTACATTTGCTATATAGAATTTAGCCACGCATTGCATTGTCTGCATGCATGCACATAATTCGAGAGAGACACAGACCGAAATAGACCGAGATACATAGAGAGAGACAGAGGTCGGGAGAGATACAGAGAAAAAGAGTCAGCAACAGGGACAGAGAGAGACAGACAGAGAGACAGACAGAGAGGGAGAGGGAGAGGGAGAGAGAGAGGGAGAGAGAAAGAATGGAGAGAAAGACAGAGACACAGAGAGATACAGACAGAGACAAAGAGAGGGAATGAGAGAGAAAGAGAGAGAGAAAGATACAAATAGGGAGAAAGAGAGTGACAACTGGGGATGGATCTGCTCTAGTAATAGTGATGTAGCCTACTTGGTCATTGTCTTGAGACCAAAGGTCCTGTGGTCGTGAGGTTTGAAGCCTAGGCCTTGATCTTGGTCTTGTAGTTTCGGATCTTGGGATAAAGATTCTCATGGTTATTGTCTGTATTTAGCCCTATTATAAATATCTGTCTGTCTGTCTTCCTACATAATCCTATATCCGAACAAGTGACTGTTTGTTTGCGCATGCGTCAGTTTTTCTGAATGCATATCTCTGTATAACCTATGACTGTGGGCTGTAGTACATTATTCCCCAGGACAAAAGCCCCTTCGGCATTATTGCTTCCCCATTTTGCGCAGGACATTATGATGTCCATTGACCATGAATGTATGTCCATATGACTGTGTATGTGGCACTATGTGGCGCTGTATGTTCTCTCTAACTGTTTGTCCATGTCGATCCCTTTACCATTGTTCATTGTATACCAAGGACACAATTTCCAGCGAGATGCATGCTGCGCATCCCTCAAGACATTGTTCGCCATTCCACATCAGTATACAATGTACAATTATTATACACAGGTCAACTGCATCATCACAGAACCACACGAAAACATTTCACTCATCACCGCATATTAATTGTTAACCCGATGATTCGAAACTCGACTTCGAAACTTCACGACTCCATTCAATCATTCTCATTCGATTTCATTGAGAATGTTTTCAAGCGCTCATTTCCTCTGCACTTCTCTGCATTCTCTCGCTCGCTCAAGACTTCGGGCGTCATTGAAGGGCGATGTTAAATCGTGACCTCCTTCGTTTCATGAAATACTGTCGTCGTGCGCCATATAAATTTGCTGGTCGTGCCTATAAACTGCAGCCGAAATGCGCATTGGAAATTTCTCAGGTCGAAATTAAAAGTGAAGTGTGGCGGGGTTTGAAGGAAATTAACAACAGAAATAGTAGTGGGAAGGTTATAGTAATAATAATAATAATAATAATAATAATAGTAGTAGTAGTAGCAGCAGCAGCAGCAGCAGCAGTAGTAGTAGTAGTAGTAGTAGTAGTAGTAGTAGTAGTAGTGTAGTAGTAGTAGTAGTGGTAGGAGTAGCAGTAGAGGAGTAGTAGTAGTAGTAGTAGTAGCAGTAGTAGTAGTAGTAGTAATAGCAGTGGCAGTAGTAGTAGTATAGTGGTAGCGGTAGTGGTAGTAACAGCATCAGCAGTAGCCTCTGTTGTCGTGGTTGCCGTTGTTTGTAGACCAAGAACAAGAGCAATTAAAAAAGTCACAGCAGCATTTGGAAAGCCATGCCAGCAAAAAAAGCCAAAGTGATCGACGATGAATAATACAGAAGGCGATGTAGACATTGTAGAAGCGCTCATGTATTTTCCTATGATCAGCTTTTAAGGCATCTTGTATGATCTGCTAATGCATCTGCCTCGCACCTCTTCTTGTTCGACTGCACATTGTGCACAAATTGCACATTCCACCATTGCCTCATCATTGTCGACAACCAAACAAGTGGTGTGCTACATGTTAACTTGTGTGATGGAAGCTGTTATCCGCTTAATTCGATTGATTGATGCCATGCTCAATTTCACGGAGCGTATTTGTAAGGCTTGTTTAACTCATAATTTCTCATAGATTAATAATTATAGGCCTAACAATCATTATTGCTATTACTATTATTATAATTTGTTATTGTCATTATCATCATCACCACCGTTGTCGTCATCATCATCATCATCATCAGCAGCAGCACCTACTACTATTATTCCACTGACACTATCGTTATCACCATCACTACCACAACTACTACTGTTACAATTACAATTAACATATATAATTAATATTTGTTATTATTATTACTATTACTATTATTATTATTATAATTATTATTATTATTATTATTATTATTATTATTATTATTATTATTATTATTATTATTATTATTATCGTTGTTATTATTAATGTTGCTTTTTCATCGTTGTCCATTCATTATTAATCATGTGCCTCTGGTAAGGGCGGATCATTTTCACAAAACGTAAACTATAGGCTACCGGTACTTCTAAGCCGGAGAAATAATAAATAATATTGACAATAATGATGATAATGGCTTTCAAGACACTGGGTCCGATCATTAATAACGAAAGATAATTATCATTCTACTCGGACCTCGAACGAAAGCTAAGCATTGTAACGGGGGACCCACGGAAGACAGCATTTTTTGTTCCAACGAATCTAACTCATGATGCAACGCTATAATGCTGTGGTCTTTAGGGGCACTTTCGCCGACCAAGAAACAGAAGATGAGTAGGGCCGTTCCAGACTTTGATTTTATGTTAGGCGCTAGATAAGTCCCTGAGGGATCCTGTAGTGTAGCCTATACCTCGTGGCAAAATTTTTTAAAACATATACGTAACAATAAAAATAATAATAATAATCGATAATAATATTAATAACAGCAACAAATTCAGAAAACTGATTAATACTTGTACAATGTACATGTAATTATTTTGATTATCGTAATCCTAATCTTGTAATAATTAATGACGGTCCATGTATGAGTTTAAACTAAGCTTCATTATGCCATCGAACAGAGAAAATAATACAATCGGCTTACAGTCTTTGATGTCTTTGAAGTTCGCCGACGTCGGGTCTGTCGGTCCCTTAAGGAACCTACGACAGCACCTTATCCGAAGAAAACGCTTGACCACTGATCAGTGACCACAGTCCCTGTATGCGACGAACAGTGTCCAAGCGGTCAGTGTGTAAAGAAAGAGTTGATGCCAGGATAGTTATGACCGGACGCGGTGGTCATTTATAATTATGCGCTCTTCCGTCCATCCTCCTTCTTCCTCTGACGTCTTATGGATCAACGGCTTAAGATGAGCGACATTGTGATATCTGTGAGATTATATGGCTGAGAGAGAGAGACAGAGAGATGGTGGACGAGGATGAAGAAGTGTGGGCTGACGAGTGGCCCTCTTGTGTCTTTGTAAGCTTTCAGTTGTATGCACCGCTCTCTATACTATACGAATACACTTACTAGCGCGATCTATGATGCATCGAAGATATTTTGGCGGCGCGCGCGTGCACGTGCGAGTGCGTGTGTGAATGCGCGTGCATATGGCGTGCATGTGCGCGTGCGTGTGCGTTTGCGTGTGTGTGCGCGCGAGTGCGTGTGGGAGTGTGTGGTGTGGTGTGTGTGCGCGTGTGCGCGTGTATGTGAATCTGCTTGTACGTGTTTGTGAGCATTTCGACCGAATCTGCACCCAGAGCATGCATGCCAGTTAGGCCTACATGTAGTTAATTGGTCAGAAACTCAATGAGTTGAGCGAGTGAGCAATAGGTACGAATGGACAGGGCCGGATTAAGAAATGTGGGGGCCCTGTTCGGAAATTTTTTGTGTAGATCTTCGATCGAAAAATAAAAAATCTGATCTTTTTTTAGTCGTTTGGTCGAAATTTCTTTACAACATATCGATTTTTCCTCTCCGAAACAGCTGACGACCTTTTTATAGTCCTTTGGTCGAAATTTCGTCAAAATATACCAATTAATTTTTTCCTTTAAAATTATTTTTTCTCGTGTGTGTGGGGGCCCCCAGAGTGTGGGGGCCCCTGTTCGGCCGAACATGTTGAACATGCCTTAATCCGGCCCTGCGAATGGACGATGGTCCAGATTGTCCTCCGTCAATGGCTCCTTCATCAGTGTCTTATGTTCATGATTGTACAGTTTTTGTACTCATCTTATGTTGGCTGCATAGCGTATTCTTTGTCTGCTTTTGTTTCTTTTACTTTCAAGTCCACGATGCATAGTGTGACGTGTGACGTGTGACGTGTGACGTTTGCGGTGTGCAGTGTGACGTGTGACGGATTCTCTCGTCTGTCATTTCTATAATTACGGTGATTATTTTCATGGAAAAATCGAAATCTGAAGGATAAAACTACACGCAAATATTTCTGATTGCTTCAAAAACGATTATTCTTTGTAATAAATTAATTTTTTCCTGGTAATACGAATTTTTCGTAGTTTCGAAATAGGCTTAATTTACTTTTTACCACTACGATCCACATACTTCCACATAGGCCTACATAATACATAGCGAGAGACAGACAGACAGAGACACAGACACAGACAGAGAGCGAGAGCGAGAGAGAAAGAGAGGGATATATATTTTAAAAAAATTTATTTACTGATAATTTATTTATTTATTTACTGAGAATTTGATATATATATATATATATATATATATATATATATTCAGAAGACAGAGAGAGACAGAGAAGAAGACAGACAGACAGACAGACAGACAGACAGACAGACAGACAGACAGACAGACAGACAGACAGACAGACAGACAGACAGACAGACAGACAGACAGACAGACAGACAGACAGACACACAGAGATAAAGATAGAGAGGGAACTGAATCGGTTCAACTAATTGAAACTCGATAAACCCGCAAAACTCTATAGAACCTGACTCGAAGCTAAAAAATTTCTTCTCACTTCCAACGCTTTTGTTCCGTTTAATTCCATGCAAATAATTAATTTCGGTCGCAAATTATTATTTTTTTGCTGTATTAATGTTTCAAGAAAGGAGTTCGTGTCTCGGTGCCAAACAGCCAGGACTTTAGTGGAAGTCAGTGCAGCTGTGTCTATAGATCGCCGGGGGGGGGGGTGAATCTGCGAATAATAAAAAGAATCTAATTTTATTCCATTTAATCATAGAGCAAAGGTTTGCGAATATAAATCCAATATAGGCCTAATCTAAGCAAATCTTATTCACTCTAATCTAGGCAAATCTTATTCACTCTAATCTAAGCAAATCTTATTCACTCTAATCTAGTCTAATCTAATCAAATCGATTCTTGAAAGCAGGATTTTTCAATGAGTTGCATGTGATCCAATTTTTAATCTTAAAATCATTTTCTTTATCGATCAAATTGGTCAAGAAGATTATTTTGATTTAATCTTATTTGATCTTATCATGGTTGATCAAGATGTTCAGAAGCCAGGGCGAGTTCCGTTGTCTAGCTCACTTCCTCCGTCTGCCGTGTGTCCGTGTGTCTGTCTGATTGTCTGTCTGTCTCTCCGTCCGTCCGTCTGTCTGTCGGTCTGTCTGTCTGTCTGTCCGTCCGTCTGTCTGTCTGTCTGTCTGTCCGTCCGTCTGTCTGTCTGTCGGTCTGTCTGTCTGTCTGTCAGTGGCTCTCACTTCTCTTGCTCTGTCGGTCTCTGTCTTCTTCTGCTTCTACATGTATGTGTCTGTCTCTACATCTGAAGTTTTACAAATCTGTTAGGCCATCACGATGACACATATACACACGTAAACATGCTTTACAGTAATAATAGTTATTGATTAAGCGTCATCCTTAATTATGAGGCATAAATGGATGCGGCTGAATAATCATGCTTTAAGCAGTGACGGCGCCAAGGGTTTAGGGGGCTAAACAGTATGAGAATTGTGGAAAAATAACTGGGGGGTTGGCCTATGATAAACTTGAAATTGGGGTATGAAAAACATACTTTAACATGGGTCTCTGAAAAAGACTGGGGGGTTGAACCCCCAACTCCCTCGGCAATTCTCACCCTGGGGCTAAACCCCTAAATGTGGTTTAGCCCCCCCCAAAGCAAATAAGCGGAAAATGCTTATAACGGCTTACCACGTATAATAAGGAAACTAGACAATGACCCACGGCACTGAAATCATAGCGTAGAGTGCTTATGCTACTGTGATAGAATGCACCGCAGATCATGTCAAACATACCGCCGATCCACCCGTGATGAGGTTATGTGCATCATGTGCGACCCGCCGGCCTGATGAGGGGCTATGCCGGTAGTTCTATGCAATTACATTTGGAAATGAGGTGTTCAATTAGCAGCGGAACTGATGGATGGAGATATAGGGGCCAGAGGGCCGGGGCGGTACCCGAAGTCTGTGGTTGGGGGATGGAGATACTTATAAGTTATAGCTCTCCCAATACTTCAGAAATATTCCAGAAATATCGTTATAAATTTATAGAGTATTATCCGCTGTTTATCCATAATGAGCAATTTTTTAAAGACGACATGCTGCGTTAAATGCGCCCATTTCTGTGTGGAAATTTAAAAGCATAAACAACATACATGGAGGACAAATTTTATTGACCTCTTTAAATACTACTTGCTCAAGGACCTCATATATAATAGGAGACTCGAACCAGCACAGCTCCAGCTGCAAGGCATCTAGGTCTAGTATACTCAAACCTATTTTCTACGTATGTAACAATGCCAGTTTTTTGTCAAACAATCATGCTTGTTCATGTTCTATACTGCATAACTATACAGTCTATACTGTTACTGTTTGCGGTGTGTCAACTTGACTATTGAATAAACGAAATTACTTACTTACTTACGAATGTCATAGACGCACGTACAATGTACCACATGCTCAACTGGTTTGGGCAAAGAAGCTATATTTCCCAGGGGATTTCCGCGCCGAATAGCAATTCTACGCGAGGTGGTATATAAATCTATAGCTAAGACCTGATGCTCACACGCACACAAATAGTCTACATGCACAATGTTGCACATGTTCCACATAATACGGATGTGCATTATATTCAACAATGGGTTGCAGCATACCAGAAATAATTGCAATTATTCGGAATCCATTAATTCGAATCTCACGTTACAGTAAGCTTTAGCTTCTTTCTGTTGCGCTATTGTAGATCACGGAATTATTCGCCATCTCTATGGCAACTGATATTATGAACGGCAGACGACCACGATAGACCGCTGTCTCCGAATAGCTGTCTGGAGACTTGACGGGCGCTATATAAATGAACGAATCAGAACACAGTTGATTTAATCTGCTCATAGAAAAAGGATTTCGATAGAAAGTCGTTGGAGCAGATATGGCAGAGTATGCATATGGTGGAGGACACGCATGCATGATTGGAGATAATTTGATATCACGAGCGACGCAGATTAATATTAAGATATGCTCCGGTGACTTCTTTCGGTTGCTCAAAAAAGGAGCATCCTAGAACGTGGACGGTCGTGGCGGCACCGAACTTTTTTGGATCCCAGAAAATAGTCTCGCAAAGAATAATTTGTTTGTCTTAAGCTCTTCTGTAGTATGTCTATATATAATATATATATAATATATATATATATATATGTCTAGATGTGCGTTTATTCATTTGTTTCATTCCTCGCATTTGCTATAGCGCCTCTTCAAGCTCGCTACTCAGAAGCGCTTCCGACTACAGTGGGGACACAGAATCAGAGTTTCACGCCGAAGTGCACGAGCAATTGCAATGGAAGGACTTACTCAAGGTGGACCTACTTACGCAGCGGCTCAATGTGGATTTGAACCTGGAACCTTCCGGCTCCAAGGCATCGAACCCACCAATACGTCACGGTGCCCCATTTCTTTTTTTCATTTTCTGCCCTTAGGCAGGTTCGAATGTTTGACTCTTCTCTGTTCTGTGCTTTCCTTTCAGCTTATTATAACCTCTTTCATCATCCAGTCCAACAGTCTTTGTGTTGGTCTACCTCTCATTCTTTTCCCCTCCATTTTCCCTTCTATTCTGACTGTTCGTAGGGCATCGAGTCTCCTCTGAGTGTGTGCCCGATCCATCCACATCTAGCGACCCACTTCAGAATCTGTAACAGAATCGTGTAGTTGGTTGTAGCTCATCCAATCGGTAATCTTATCTATCGCCTTGATTATTGACCCTCTAAATTATTATTATTATTAACCGTTGCACGTGTTTTAGCGTTGTTCGCGCACAAGAAAGTAATAGCCTATAATTGACTAAACGAATTCTCGTTAAATAGACGAAGAATCAAAAGAAATAATTTTTCTGAATAGAAGTGGAATCGATGAAAAAATTCTCGCTGAAATTGGAGTTGGATTGATGAGCATAATTAATATTTGAATAGAAGTTGGATTGATAAAATATGGTTGCTACTCAGAACGAAATTGTATTGGCAAAAGGAATTTTTGCCGACATGGAAACTGGATTGCCGAAGAGGATTAGGTCTAATGCTAGAGCAGATGCCGGATCGATGAACAACAATTAGATTTATGCTGCGCCAGGCGAATAATTTAGAACGCTAAAGCGATGCATTAATTATAGGCTACCCACTCAGCCTATTAACAATACATGGCGATTCGTATACTGCAGCTATGAACGAGAACCCATTTGGTTGAGCTCTACGGGTGTGCGGGTCCGCTACTGCATGGTGACTCTTCCACTTTGCTGTGTTTTGCATTGCTTTGCTTGTTGATGAAATTCCAGCTTAAAAAATATATTTGACATTTTTACTGCAGACTACGCATTTTTTACTTTGCCTCTCAAGTCGCGCAATCATAACTTTCCAATGATAGGCCCTAGCTGGAATTGCTAGGACAAAGAACAGGGTATACGGTATAGTAAAAAAAAACACGTAGACAAAGAGATTAATAATTAAAAATCTTCAATTATGCATCTGTTTGATTACCTGCTTTTTATTTTATTCATTTTTTTACCTCGTTATTCATCAAACTCAATGCAAATTAAATGTTCACATAGGCCTACCCGTAGATGCAGAGGCCTATATGCCACTATAGGCCTGCATAAAATGTGGAGATGATTGGAATATCAAGCAGAAGTGTTGCGAAGAAATATAATTTTTAAAATCGTGGTGAATTATGCCTATCTTCTGGCCATATAGCACAAAATTAAGTTCTGCCGCATTTCGTAGGCCCTATTTAAAAATGTTCTCGAAAATTGGTATTGTATAGGTCTATACTAACGTGACACTGATGTGCACAGCAATTGGAACTTGGAAGGCAATAATTATTATTAGGCTACTCTTAATCTTAACGTTTTAACCAGATTATCAACGCACTTAAGGAGTTCAGCTACAGTGATGTCTGCTGAAGTCAGACATTATTTCTCGGTGTTTGGTGAGTCCATTTCGTGTAGTTCTACTGTGGATGTATCATGTAGGCTACTCTTTAGCACAACATCAAATTGAATTTAACGGACTTACTGTCTTTTTGCGGAGCTGCTGACTGCTGCCTTGGAAAAGAAACCCATTATTTTGCATAAAGACGAGGAAGTGAGTTAATTAGTCTGGTCGTTTAGTCGGAAGTTAATTAGCTAAGACCATTAGCTAAGACCATTAGCTAAGACCATTAGCTAAGACCATTAGCTAAGACCATTAGCTAAGACCATTGTCACGACCAGAAGCAGTGGCGTAGCAATAGGGCGTGCAGCCTGTGCAGTGCACGAGGGCCCCCGGCGGTCAGTCACTTTTTTACTTTCTGAATATTCAGAATGTAATCAAGTCTAGCCTATGTGTTCGGAGTAGGCCTACACGTGCATGCAAAACTGAAGTCAAAAGTGTCATTGGCTACAGCTCTAATTCAATATTCTGTGGTAGACTGAATAAATTTTAAACGTTGTATAAATTTAAATGGAAGAAAATGATTTTAAAAATGCAATGAGCTAATTTTCTATTAATTTCGAGTGCAAAATATGCAAATAGTGCTTACAGCAAAAGAGCAAGTCGTTTTGTACAGCCGTTTTGTTTGAAATTGAGGGCGTTCGAGCATTGAAGGGGCCTACCACCGAAATCCCTGCACAAGGGCCCCCAAACACCTTGCTACGCCACTGACCAGAAGTAAGTTCCCGCGTCTAAACGTGACAAGAGAAGCATCGTTCTTTGTCAAGTTAGAGACGTTCTTCATGAATCAAATGTAGCTCTGAGAAATGAAACCATCTGCTCAGTCTGTTACAGTATATATATATTATATATATGTATATATATATATATATATATATCTGTTACAGTCTGTTCCAATAATTAAGACGTTTGACATGCGGTGCAGATAACCACTTTCAGTCACATGCCATGCAGTGCAGGCATTCAGTTTTCCGCGTTCGGTACACTCCTTTTTTTAATCTGGGAAGCAGAATAAGGAATTAAGGATGCGGACTGTGCCGGAGAGGTGAAATCAAGGCTGGCCACGGGGATGGCGGTCATGATAAAGTTAACACAGTTATGGGAAAACAAATCAATCAGCATATAGGCCTAGGGACAAAGCTGCGACTGATGAAGGATTGAAGGTCATGTTGTGGCCAGCAGTAGCGACATATGGATGTGAAGCTTGGACAGTAAATAAGGATCAAGAGAAGTGCATCCATGCTTTTGAGAAGAAATGCATCAGAAAACTATATTGCAATTATCTCATGGACTGAAATCATGAAGACAACAGAGCTGCAGGTGTACTTGTACAGACTCGCAGAGCAACAATTAACCCATTAGTGCCCAAAGTGGTAAAACCTAACAAATTAAGTTGTGGTTTCAGTAATCTCAACAATTTGGTGCAGTAACATGGCTGGTAACTTATTTATTGATTGCTGCTACATTATGAGTACTTTCCATACTGTCCGTTATAACGGACGTCGGGCACTAGCCCAGTGCTTAGGTTACCATTGCAGAATCGGCTTCCTTCTTATTTAATACAATGCTTGGTGAATGTTTTTGATGATTTGCAACATCTATTTACTCTATGAGCTAATTAATTATCTACATTTATCTAATGCCCATGAAGGGCACCAGCTTATTCACGAGCGTTTCATGCATTGTGATGGTACTTGTGGCTCCCACGATAAAGGTTTCCATCACATTTCTCAAGCCTTGCAATGGCAGATTGTGTTTCCTATAGTACATTCCAATGATTGTTACCATCACATTGTACATCAGGCTTACAGGACTGCAGCAGCACGTTGACCTTGGATGGATGGTACACCAAGCACTTGAGTACTGGATGGTTCGCCTTGACACTTGTGTAGGCCTACACTTACATCTGTTGCCTTGAGTCAAACTTCTGCTGCCTTAGAAAACTTTGCAAAAGATACCAAGCTATGTCACACAGGTATATAGACTGATTGGACATCACAATTTCCGTTGCCTGATTCATATCATGTTAGCATCGCGCCGATCTTACTTATCAACACATCGCCCATGCCTTGATTGTAGAGCAGGAACATGGAAGTTTGAGAACCAGACATGACTTTCTTCTAGCTGTGTGACTATCCCTGCACACGACCCTCGTCCACCATCCTAAAAGTTCATGCACTGAAGACAAATAGGCCTAATAGGGATTATGTTCTATACAGGGTGCGCGCATCTTGAACCAAATGCAAAACCGGGGAAATCATAAATGAGCCAAAGCCTACGTTGGGAGGAGATGGTCGGCCGAGGAGAAGACCGACAGGGATTGAGTCCGGTCCCTCACGAGGTGGGGGGGGGGTAAAAGTTTCTTACAACACAGCGATCATGCACGCCAGCAAATAATCAGTATAGTGAGGCGTGATACTACTTCTTTGCACCTGGCTGCTATGGCTTTATAGGTAAATTGACCTGTGTACAGGTTCCTCAAGCACAGGCTCCTTCATCACATGCCCACCGTACCCAAACTCATGTCAGAAGTGCAAAAGTCTACAACATTCATGTCAAAATAGTTAGTCGCAAGTCTGAATAAACTGTAGGCTGATGCTTACTGAATATTACAAGTAATGCAATGACGGTGGTAATTGCTGGAACAATGGCGCATGGAGTTTTGCTGTAGGAAACGTCATCTCTGGGCTAGTGCCCGACGTCCGTTATAACGGACGCTAACATTGCAATCGAAATTTCCTTTGGAAAACTTGCGGCAATTGGGATAATATTTTGTCAGCATATTGACCTATATGGCTAATACAAACAACATTTACACTTTCTTTGAATTCATCCTCGTTCAATACCAATCATACATATAATAACTAGGGGTAGCGAGGATTTTAGACATGCTGCAATAGACACATTAGCCCAAGCAATAAAATATTTCTAATCCACATAATCCGGCAATCACAATAGTGGAACCTATAGCCAATTGACCCACCATATTAAAAAAATATTGATGACTATATTATACAGTTGCCTCTTATTTTGGCAACGTGTTTTCTGAGCGTCCTTTATAACGGACGTCGGGCACTAATGGGTTAAGCGAGTTACTGGGTCACATTAAATCCCGCAAGTTACGTTATTTTGGGCATGTGATGAGACAAGAACGGGACAGCATAGAAAGCAACGTGATGACGGGCCTGGTATTATATAGGATACAGAGGCCGAGGCAGACCAAGAATCTGCTGGATGGACAATATCGAGGGGCATGGAAAGGGTTATCAATCGCGGCATGGACTGGATTATCCGAGGTCAATCTACTTCGCGCCGCACGAGACAGACAGCATTGGACAGCGCAGATTCATTCATGCAATCAACCGTCGCTAAGCGTCGTTGACGTGGCATGACATTCGGTAGGTGACAAACTTATCTGCACGATGTTTAGTTTCCTTCAATTCGCTAGGTGGCAGTTTGTTACGACGATTTGCTATGATGTGCAAGGAGCGTATTAATTTAAGGCTTCTTGCACGGCACATGTAGCCTAATATAATACCGGAATGTCGTTGCAAGGCTGCCATCAGGCGAATGCAAGTAAATTCATTTTCAGATTCCAAAAGCGTTGGGTCCGGGCTATTATCAATAGTTGTGTATCCAAAACGAAACTTGAAGCAGATGAATAAATAATATAGTTTTGTCGAATAACCTTTTGACATGAGCCTGGCGCTATAGAAATCTTCGGTTCTCTCCAATATCAACTCTTTGTTGAAGCAGATAAATATTGCTTCGATCTCGCTTGCACATCTGATATTATCATAAAAATTTTATGGTCAGTTTGTCGCATTTTAGGGGACGCATTCCCTCTCTCCGACTCCGGATTTGGAAGGCCCACGTGCAATCAAAGCAATCCGACTTAATTTAACTTCTGTTAGACTTATCTGTAGGCCTACTTTATGAGTAATAAATTTTGCTACTAACCTACCAATACACATGGTAATAATAATAATTATAAATGATGACTGATAACAACAACAACAATATTAATAGCCTAATAAATCTGCTGCAAGTAGGCCTAACAATTATAGGCGTAGGTCTACATGTTTCGTAGGCCTAACTGAAATTACGTAAGAATATAGGCCTCAGTTCATTCTCTAAATTTAAATTTAGGCCTATTATTTTATAGTTGTAATGACAATAATGGGCCTATAATTATCATAGTAGGCCTATGGCTATGTCACTGTGTGGCTGCATTAGTCTAATAAGCTTAGTAAGCATATTACGCTGTGCCGACGATTGTATGAATTCAGTGCCTGGACATGAAGTCAAGTGAGCAGCAGCTGTCAGACATTGCCGATTAGTTCATTTGAACGATATGTCTAGCATGCTCCTCTGTTGATCATTCGAAGAATGTGTAAACGTCGCCGCCGCCGTACGTGTGGCTGCGAAGAGACCGTAAATAGTAAATAGCACAGCGTGAAGTAAGAATCTTCAGACCAGTTTTCACATCCTGTTATTTCACGTGGATGTGTACAAAACTATTGTCCACCGCAGATAGCCTACCAGTAAGTTAATCACATTCACATCGAATGCGCCGTTCGGAAACAAACAAACATTTTAACCCTCTTGCAGTTAGGACAAAAATACGAAACTAACAATATCTTTGGCTTAGGCCTAAGTAGGCTATGGTTAAATAAAAAATTACGAAAAGGGAATTTTTATGAGTTCAAAAGGTGAATAGCATTAGGCTATAATAGCCTATTTCAAAAGATAAGCTTAATTTGAGCTTCATGACTTTGATCTGCTATTTATACAATCGCGTATCCTATCATGAGATCACAATCGTAAAATCTAAACTTCTGAAGCGTGCATGGCTAGTGTACAGTTATGAAATTGAAGCAAATCACATGAGCACAAAAATAATCACAGAAGATTCGCTGATCTCTATGCCAGTGTATATTATCCAATGCGCTATCGTGCCCTGCACTCGCCCCTCCCCCCGTAACAGGTCTGATACATTTACAGAAGAAATCATTATGAATTTGCGTATCTTAGACGAATGTTTTAGACCGGCGCCTAGTGACCTGCCTAGAGATTTCTTGACCCAGCACTATTATGGCCAATTTCTTAGGTGACACCTTCAAAGTAGGCTAATTGTCGCCCGACTAGGTGTCTCGGAGGTCAACAAAAGCTGACGCCCGTGACAGATAAACGTCTGAATCTTACCCAATTCTGTGTGATTATCTTCTGATAAAGACAGCGCTCGGTGTTCACGGGGCGTCAATCAAAGTCATTTAACGACGTCAAAACTGCGATAACGAATCGCAGACAGCGTTACAACACGAGCGTCGACAATCGGACCAATCAGAGACGTTGTTACAACGGGACGACAGGAAGAGTGTGGAGGATTGAAGTCAATGGCGGATGGTTAGCGCTGAAGGATTATACAACGATTCAAACAAACGCGATCTCTGCCTAATTCTCTTTCTACCGGTTAGACATTTTGGA
Organism: Lumbricus rubellus; assembly: GCA_945859605.1. Taxonomy (NCBI): domain Eukaryota; kingdom Metazoa; phylum Annelida; class Clitellata; order Crassiclitellata; family Lumbricidae; genus Lumbricus; species Lumbricus rubellus. The sequence goes on along the minus strand of OX243823.1, from coordinate 30,169,998 downwards.
ATTAAACAAATAAACTTATTTATTTTTAACGGTTCATATAATTGGAAATTGTTGCTCATTTTGCCAAATGCTGCTTTTGCAGCTGCCGTTGAAGCTAGCTTGGACAAAGACCCAAATAGTAAATAATAGTAAGTAAGTGGGTGAGCATCTATTTGGCTCGCTGAACCTCGACTATTGTAATTGACGCGTAGTTGTTTGAGTCGCATGTTGTAAATGATGCTTTATTATAGGACAAATAGTAAACCGACTATTTATCGCAAGTTTAGTTTATTTTATGTTGTGTAGAGTGGCGATGCACTTTGATTTGTGCAAACATTTAATTTTCAATTACTTTAAATCAATTTACGACAGTACATGTAAGATTATGCGCTCATGCATTAAAATAGTAATTAATGTTACCTGTGCTGCCGATATTTCCATTTTTATTGAATCTTACTTGACTTGCATAATGCATATTAACTATATGTAACCTGTTAGGCAGAACTGATATTAAATTTAATTTGAGAAGTAAAGTTGGGTAAACGTCAAGACTGGCTGCCCGTACTCCAAACAATATGGCCGTTAACGAATGCAATAAAATTAGAGCGCAACATATAGACGACATCGCAACGTGAGGGTCTGTAGGGCTCATGTTAGGCGTCGTGAGGGTCGGTTAGGGTTAGTTTTAGGGTTAGTGCAGTCATTCTGCTGAAATTGAAGCTGAATTGATGAACAATGTCGTCGATGGTCGCGCTCTATTTTATTGCATTCGTTGGCAGCCATAATGTTTGGAGTACGGGCAGCCAGTCTTGACGTTTACCTAAAGTTGCTTCTGTATCGAGGTATTGAAGCGTTTTAGGGAGCTGGTGTATTGAATTTCTTTGGGAAAAAATTTAAAAGGGTTCTAGAAACGATTTGAAATTGAAAAGTTTGGGACAAAATTTCTAATGGCAATGTTGCTAACGAAAATGGTTTATAATGGCTGTGTCACTTTATGTGGTCAACCCGAAACCCGTATGACAAAAACGCTGACACTACACAAATGTCCGATTTCCCGAAAATAGTTTCATAATAAAAAGTGGACGACCTCCCAAGAATTCTTCCTGATTTAAATTGAGTACATGGCATAAGTGTTGTTGAAAGCACAGTTTAATGTCTAAAAATCGATAGGTTTTGGAAAAATCAATTTTGGGGATTTGCCGAAATTTGTTAAGGGAATTCAGGTTTCAGGCCACACCCCTCTCCAGTACTCTGTCAGAACATATAGGGACAAGCACAGTACAAAGATGTTGGTCACCAGAATGATTGTGGAGAAGATGCTACAGTTTTGTTGTATATGCTGTATTATTTCATTTGTTGGATTGTTGGTTCCCCTCTGCTTTCTGCACCAATCTTTGCTGTTTTTGTTTTCAAGTTTGTTGTGTGGTGAAAACACAGCGTCGTGTTAAAGTTGCGTGGTGAAACCATGTGAAAGTTTTGTGGCATTACCAATACCATGGCAACATGTTGAAGTTGTCCACGTAGCCTGCTGTCATTTATTAGATGTCATGATGTCCAAATATTGTGTGCTATATGAGTTGACTAAAACTTATCATGTGCAACTCAACATTTTTATGGCAGGCTTGAAAGGCAGTAAAGGATGATAAAAACTACATGCCATGGGTACTATACAGAAGCTTGAGCACTAAAAAACGTGCAAACAATTAATTCCCTGTACTTTACTAACCAGATTTCACAGATCTACCCGTAAACGTGTTGCTGCTTGTCAACGTGATTAATAAACGAATTAGTAAACGAATATATTATATGTCCTAAAAGTGACTGGGAAACATTTTTAAAGTGTTGATTGAGGATGTGAATAACTAGTTTCAGTTTCATGTACAATGAAGCAGCGCATGACTTTGTCATCTCAATCGAATGAGATTGCCCGGTGGTGCATACTCCACAAGTTGAATATGGGTCATTTTATGGGACTTGACAAATGACTGCTGAAGTGAAGAGTAATGGTTGCTGATGTTTCTGTGGGTCATTTTATGGCACTTGACTAATTAATTGGCTTAGTTATCAGATAACCGATATATTATAATCGGTCCGATATATTTCCTTGTGAATTGCTTAGTCATATATAAAATGTTCGGTTACAATTACTGATGTTTCACCTGCTTAATAATAATCATGATCAGGTGGTTTTTGAGGTTCATTTTGTAATGTTCAATGATCAATCAATCAATCAATCAATCAATTTGTTCATTTGAAGTACTTACGCTGACACAGACGCAACTTAAACACAGACAATATTGTTGAGGCATATACGGAGACAGTCACAGCGCAAAGATAAAATATTATGTTAGTAGATGTCCTTGTACAATGTACAGAATACTTGAAATGTGGTTACAGTGATCATTAATAGGTATTACAGATAACTTATGTGGTCTAGGTCAAAGGTTTATATCATACAGAGTGGGAGTGGAGGAAGTAAAGTCCAAAGGACTTGATTAGGGCTAAATTGTTAATGGCCAGAAAAGGCCTTTTTGTAGCTGATATTTCATACTTCCCACTCTGTTTAAATTTGTTGACATGCTTACATGTTTGCGATTATAAGGTCTGACCTGTTGTCACATTTGCACAGTTGGTATCTTTTGGGTCATTTGTTATCTGTTGGGTCATTTGTTATCTTTTGGATCATTTGTAGATCTTTTGGGTCATTTGTTATCTGTTGGGTCATTTGTTATCTTTTGGATCATTTGTTATCTTTTGGGTCATTTGTTATCTTTTGGGGTCATTTGTGATCTTTTGGGTCATTTGTTATCTTTTGGGTCATTTGTTATCTTTTTGGGTCATTTTTTATCTTTAGGGTCATTTGTTATCTTATGGGTCATTTGTTGTTGGTGATTGCATTATGGTTAGCATGCTGACCTGGCGAACAAGAGGTCAAGGAATCTGATCCTGAGGAGCTGACTTTTTTATATCTAACCCCCCATCCTCATAGCCAACTCCAAATCCGCCCATAACTGCGGAAAATTTAATGTTCTGCCTTGAATGCCCAGCACCAAGGTTGCCTTCGTTTATCGTATCAGGCTGAACTTCTTGTCCCTCGCTCACGGACCTCTACAAGGCCCTGCCACCTGGAATGTACTTCCTTTGGCACTTTGCTTATAGTGTCCCGGGATCACTGCACCATGACTTTTATGTAGCTTATTGTTCTCTAGAGAATAGCTGAAGCTAAAAAACTGTGCTAACAGTTCATGCCGATTGCTGTCTCTCCTGCTGACTTAATTGACTAGCGGTATTTGACTTCTTTATCTTTTTAGGTCACTGCTTTATTGAATATAATATTTGTAATAATATCACAAAGTTTGCTGTGTGTGACATGTTTATGTGCCTGTAATAACTTCCTTTGATGATACTTGGTACAGATCTGTAGGGTTGCTAAATTTCTGAGGCTAATATTTTAGGCTGCTAAGGGTTTGTCGTCTTTCCGGGTTGTAGTGTTTGTAATGGCTTCATGGTTTAGCATTGATGCTTGTTACAGGGTCTGTATTTGGGGATTGCGTCAGACTTTTTATGCTCAGCTTATGGCTTTACGGCTCATATCAGCAATTGGTTTGTTCCTTGATCTTAGAAATCCAATGGCTGTCTGGTCACTGCAGTCTGGTCTGACAGCACTGCTAACCGCTGTGAGCTTAGCCGCCTGCATTCCAGTCTAGAGTGGATCTCAGACAAGATCTCTCCAGGTTTAAGCTGCCATTTTTATAATAATACTAATAATAAAGTTATGGCAATTTATATGGTGCCATAGCACTGCTACAAGGGCGTCATCTAAAGAAACTAACAGGTGCGATAAACCCTAGAGAACAAGCGTGATTTTAGCATTGATTTAAAAAAGAGCTCTTGAGCGGGTCGATCAAATAGTGGCAGCATGTCTGCTCCAGCATTGAGGACCACACTGAAACCAATAACTAGTTTTGGTTAGATGGGTCACATATGTCAAGATATCTATTGCATTTGATGCTTCTTCCTTACATGATCAACTATGAACAGTATGAAGTGAGTTCATTTTCATCATTTTAGCTGGCACCAGTGCCTTACTATGACAAGTGTCTTTACACAATGGCTCACCAGGGTGGTCAAATTATATTAATCATTCATTAGAGAGGGAGGCCTCACATAGTGTTGCATAGAGATCTGTTAATTATCGTCAAGCAACTCAAATACTTCCACAGCCTCCACACATTCCATTTTACAGTGCATTACCGTGTAGGCCCTGTAGGGATCCTGAGCAAGTCCTTCACTCGCAATTGCTTCGGCGTGAAAGTTTGATTCAGTGTACGTGCTGTAGTCGGGAGTGCCCCTGAATTGAAATCTTGAAGAGGCGCTATGACAAGTGCTCATACGTATATTCATGCATAGCATTTTTATACCATTCTACACTATCATTTTACAGTAACGGCATATTATACCATTTTTTCACTCTACACTATCATTTTGCATTACTATAGATGCATGTATGCCAGTGCGTATACCACTGAGCATACAGTGAGTGGTCTGATGTTTTGAGTGATTCCTTTGGTGATCAATAATCAGTTCTTTGTCTGAATTCATATAACTGATATTCTGTTGCCTCTTTTCATCTTCTCATTGCACACATTGCACAGTGCCTGGCTTTCAGATCTTTTTCATCATCGTCCCTCTGAACCAAAGAAGCTGTTTTGTGTTGCGTTTCGTATTTCCAATTTATGCCAAGTGGTATATAGTAGTCACTGCAGGTATTCTGACTCACAGAACTGTGTTGCCTTTCTCATGTTACTACTTCACAGAAGCGCTGAGATCACCTGTTCAACTGATCTGTCTGTTTGTTACCACATGCGCAGTAACATATTTACTGGCGTCTTTTGAAGCTTCTTAGCAGCTAATTGAAAAACTATTCCACAATAACTAGCCATCCAAAGGCAGAATGAGAATTGTAGAAAAATTACTGTAGGGGTCAGATGTTGATTTATGCGGAGTTGAGTGTGCAGTTAATACTTTCAATGGGGTCTAAGACTAGGGTTTGAACCCCTCAGCCCTACCCCCTCCATGTCAATTCTCACCTTGTCTTGAGTGTCTGCCTTGCATAGTTTAATTTGATACACCCTCTGGATTGTGTCGTATGTATTGAAAAAATAAATATTTAATTAAACTGGAAACAGCTTTTGTCTACGAATTGATGCCTTCCGGTACTTCAGCTAAATCAGTTTAAACACAACTTGCCAGAGCTGAGCTCAACATCTCTGAACTCTATCGTTATTCCTGAACTATGAACTATCCCAATAGTAAAACTTGTAGTGGAATAATAGGGCGTAAAAAAAAGTGTTGTGTTTCCGGTAACGCGACCGACCCATTTTTAGGGCCGCGACCCAAATATTTTTGTAAAAAAATTTTATTAAAAAAAATATTTTTTTCCAAATTTTTTTTTTACATTTGTATTGACATAACATAAGAGACGTCAACAAAATGAAATTAATAGGACTGTTTCTAGAGCAGTTTTAGGTGCAGACAGTCGGGAAATAGGCAGTTTATACTTGCGTAGAACACGTACTTTGTTTCAGCGTGCAAAAAAGACTAGTGGGTATACTTTTTCGGATAGTCACTGCATAACAATATTTTACAAAATAAAAAGATTTTCCGACCTACCTACCCAATTTTTTTAGCTCTGTTACCGGAAACACAACATATTTTTTTTGGCCTAGTGGTATTAATAATAGGCTTTTTATCTGAAGCGTGACACTATCTACAAGAGATAACAGAGAGAGACCTGTTTCTCGCTGCAACTCTATTATTATCCATGGTTCAACTAGGACCATGTATTGTATAATCAGGGGCGGATCCAGGGGGGGGGGGCAATCCAGCCATGCCCCCCCATTTAGAAATGCCCATGTATCGTGCCCCCCCATTTGGTTTCAACAAGCTTATATGGTGTATATTTCCAAGGAATTGGACCTAACCTAACGACTAAAAAATAAAAATGTATAAATAAATTTTAAAAAAGGTAGTCAACTTTTTTGTTGGATGAAATGGTATATTTTCCAAAGTCATCAACTTTTTAGGTGTATACGAAAGAAAAATTTTCCAGACCCAAGGCCCAGAATTTTTGCCTCCCCGCCCCCTCCAAAGTTTCTGTATCCGCCCTTGTGTATAATTGTATTTGCTCAGTGGGTTTTCGAAGCACTTTTGCTGAACCAGTCCTAGAGGAGGAGGAGGAGGCATGATGCTAAGTGTACTGGCCTTTTGAGTGAAAATATGTGAAAAACCACATACTCTAAGCTTGAACCCACTTCTGTTTTTAGTTAAGTTTTTACCCAAGGGGTCTTTTAATAAATGTTGAAATAATAATAACAATAAGAATAATAATAAGAAGAAGAAAATACTGTTTTCTGTTGCAACACCTCTCTATAGCCGTTCAGCGTTTCAATTCGGTGGCCTTTCGAGGCACTTTAGCTGAGTTAAATCAAGAGGAGATGTAACAATAGCTATTGCTTCCCCAGTTTATTGTTCTTCCTGTTGCTGATGTTGTTTGTTGGAGATATTAAAAGGAAGTAATAATAATTTAAAATAATAATAATGATGAAGATGAATTGATGATGGTAATTAATAATAATGACAATAATAATGTGATGTGTATGCCACTGAAACCCATTATCAGACAGCTTGATGATGCATGGGAGCATATTCTGGCAGACGTTGTGTGTTAAGAGCCAACCCGTCGCCGACCAAACAACACACAGCAGTTGCCTTATCTGTGGCCTCGCGGCGTCGAAAACACAGACAACTGCTTGCAAGGGTCGTTGTGATAATACTGCCACTACTGTAGTCTACTAGGAAGAAGGAGGACTGCACGGCGTTTGTGTGTGTGTTGGTAGTAGGGCATCGTAAATCAACGCAAAACAGAAATGGTTTGCGATTTCTTGGTCGTCGCTTACCGTATGTTGCGATGTTTGTTTGGATGAACATTGCTTGTTCTGGTTTCGGCGTTTTGGGAGGGCTGTTGAGTCGTGTGAATGGGGCGCTCGATAGTCTGGCGCTTGGGTCGGGGGGGGTTGGGGGGTTGGGGGGGTGGGGGTGGAGGGGGGAGTGGTGTGATTGTTGATCTGTATGTCAGGGTTCAAGTCCTGCGGCAGTGGAAGGTTATCTTAGAGGGTGGAACAGAGATTAGGTGACTGTCGAGGTGGTGCTGTATAGATTTCTAATTGTGCTGTGGCAGATTTTTGCTTTCTATTCTGCCATTACCTGCCACCTTGGGAGTTCGGCTATATATGGAGGGACTACTTTGACTGTACGTAAAGGTGATGTAAATGAATTTATATAGCACCACTTCAGGAGAAATGCCTCAGAGGCGCTCCTGACCTGACAGCACCGCACTGCGATCAAAGAGAATGGTTTTTAAGCACTTGCGGAAAATGGACAAAGAAAGACGAAGAGGTTGATGGTGAGGAGATCAGGAGGCAGAGGAGAGGACTAAGTGGTCTTCTACGTCAGTTTTATGTGGAAGCTAAGCAACTCAGGTCATTAACAGTACCCGCCCATGGATAGTTGCTGCCTTTTGTTTGTGGTTGCCTGAACACAGAATGTAAACTCTCACTCATCACCTTACCTTAAGGGAAAGCTCTTCTTGAATATGTTTGTGTTTGAGTGTGTGTTTGTGAGTTTATGTCTGTGTGTGTGGTTGTGCATGCATGTGTGCATGCATGTGTGTGAGTGTGTGTTTGTTTGTGTGTGTATGTTTGTGAATTTGAGCATGTGTTTGTGAATATGTATGCATGTGTGTGAGTGTATGTTTGTGTGTGTGTTTGTTGTGTGTGTTTGTGAGTGTATGTTTGTGTGTGTTTGTGAGTGTATGTTTGTGTGTGTTTGTGAGTATGTTTGAGTGTGTGTTTGTGAATATGTATGCATGTGTGTTTGTGTGTGTATGTTTGTGTGTGTGCTTGTGTTGATAAGTGATGGACTCAACTGAGCCTCACTGATGTATTTATTTACATTTCAGTGGAGCAGAGGAGGAGAAGACTTAGTAGGACCGTGTGTTATCTGAGATGCATATACTTGCGTTTTACAGAACTGTGCTGACCTCTTTTGAGTATAAATGTCTGTTGGTGTATTGCATATCATGTTGAAGGTTTCAGTATGGTGGTTTAGATGTTGGAGGGAGTGGTAGTGGACTGGATCATTGTAGTAGTGGGGGTGGTGGGTTTATCAGTTTTGGGTTTTGGGGTATTTTATAATTGGGTACAATGTCAACTCAGTTTATGATTTTATGGTGTTGATGCTCTGGAAGTAAAAGGCTACAAGTCAATTATATCCTGAAATGCGTTTAAAAAGTCACTATATATTCGGGGGCATAGCCAGCTCTTAGAATTGGGGTGGTTTGGAAAAAATTGTAATGACTAGGAGTCATTACATCATTAGATCACTCTACCCCACCCACCCCCTAACCCCAGAGCTCGAATGAAAACTCAACGTTTTTGAGCAAATTGTTTGGGTCATATTTTTTAACATGGGGTGGTTTAAAGCCTTAAACCACCATAAACCACCCTGTGCGGATGCCACTGTCTATTGTTATAGTCTTTCATTGATTCATCCATCCTGAAATGAGTTACTAAGTCACTATATCCTTACTACTGAAAGTTACTATACATGTATATCCTGCATAGGGTTACTAGAAGTCATTATGTCCTGAAATGATTATACTAGAATCACAGTGTCCTGAACTGGTCTACTAATTGAACATTGCCAAATTTAGGAATTTCTCAATAAAAAAATGTTAGAAGGATGTTGCTTTTGCCCAGTGTTTGCATGTGAAGCTTGAACAGTATTATTGCTGAAAATGAAAATGAATTGAAGTATGGATTATGGAATAATATCCTGTGTTGTCAACTATATTGTTATGATGCCTGACAGCTGATAAGACATGAGTTGTGGTGGCCACTCTTCAGTGTGCAAACGTTTGATAATTTCGTGTTTTGAAATTTTGGTTTGGTTCCCATATAACTGAGTTTTCAATGTATGCTTACTGCTAACAGGTCACTATATGGGGTGGGGGCGGTGGCCCTTTATATATATATATATTACTCTTAGTTCATGTTTTCTAAAGAGTATCTGCAGAGCAATTATAAGCATGTGTCTATACCTTTGTCTCTACACCTCAAAGGAGTTTGTGTACGGCCATGTAAACAAACATGTTTTCAAACTATATCGTGCTTCTGACGAGTAGCTATAGATCTGATTTTAGGCAAGGATATTATCTTAACCCATGTTTACTTTTACGTAATCCTAACCAAAGGAAACACATCTGCAGCTAAGTGTTGCCAATCATTAACCCTTCTGCTCCCTAGATAACTATCTGTATCATGTATGTGCATCTATGCCTTGGATATATTCTTCGTTTATCTACACGTGCTCCTTGATATCTTTACTTGATCTTGGTGTATCTATCCCATCTCAAGAATCTCTTTTCATCCAATTGCAACAGTTTATCTGCTTGATCTTCTCAATCCACTTAAACATTATCTCAATCTCAGATTCAATAGATTGGGTTCCTGATCAGTGGTTTTAACGCCGAGCCCTTGATTTCGTCATTAGCTAAGAGTTGTTTTTATGTTTAGCTGCATTGTTTTCTATAAATTGACTGTCTGTCTATTAATAAGTGTTTTTTCTGATGATCTTTGTAATTGTATGAACTGGCTGTCATGCCCTGTTGATAATATTGTGCTTTTATTTTACTTGACTACTGAGTGGCCCTATTAGCGGGATTGTCCATCCCTGCTGGGACTCCGCTTGATAACCACATTAGATTAACTATGTAACAGTTATGTTCATTGCCATAATTGTTCAGGAAGTAAAACTAAATCTATCCGTTATTTTCTACATATCTGACCGAATGCCTCAACATATTTGTCAGATCTCCTCAATCTTTTTACCTGATCTCCCAGATCTAGCTATCCGATCACCCCGATCTTTCTACCCGAATCTTCCTGATCTATGTAACTGACCACCATCGTCTATGTACTAGATCTCCTCACTCTATTTACTTGATCTCCTCAGAGCTATAGCTATCAATATTTAGAGTCCTGTTGACAACTAAGAAATGGTGTGAATGGATGTTCAAAGTCCCTGGACCAAGTTGCATTGATAGAATTGTAGGCGTAGAAATTATATATAACTGAGGGGCAGACGTTGATTTTTATGTGCAGTTGGGATATGTGCAATAAAGACTGGGGTCCTAACAAAGGCTTGTGTGTTGAACCCCGTCAACCCCTTGGTCAGAATGCTCACCCTGTTTTTCGATCTGTCCAACTTTGGTCTAGATCTGTTTACCTGGTCTCCCCGATCCTTCTCCCCGATGATCTCCCGATCCATCTACCCGATGGTCTCCCCAATCCATTTCCCTGATGATCTCCCCGATCCATCTACCGGATGATCTCCCCGATCCATCTACCCGATTATCTCTGCGATCCATCTCCCTGATCATCTTCCCGATGATCTCCCCGATCCATTTCCTTGATGATCCATCTACACGATCCATCTAACGGATGATCTACACGATCCATCTAACGGATGATCTACCCGATCATCTCTTCCAGACCATCTCCCCAATGATATCCCCATCCATCCCAATCCTCCTTCCATTTCCACATTATCCATCATCGATTTCTCGCGCTTGTCATCGCCGCATCAATATTGCCGTTCAATACAAAGAATCGAGTATAACCTTTGAGCGCATTTTGTCGTCCAACGTATTATACATTATATACATCTACACAAACGACGATGACGCTGCTGCTGTTGCTGCTGCTGGTGCTCTTCAATACGGGATTAATACGCCTGTGCAACGCGTCTTCTTCTATACGCTCACATCGCCTTCTTCACGCTCGTATAAAGCTGCATCCTCCTCCTTTCGCGTTGTTCACGGCTACTCGACCGTCTGCCCGACCGTCTGTCGTCGATGGGGTGGGGGGGGGGCAGTCGGGCGAGTTGCGTGACAACTGGTGCTCGATTTGAGTATTACAAATAAGGAGCGGTCTCCATTAGCGTTGGCTGTTGTAGGTGTTTAAATATGCATGCGGCCATCTGAACGTGTTGATGATGGCCGGTCGAACTGCAAAGGAAGTGAAGTGGTTGGTTGGTGTGTGTGCGTATGGAGGTGCATGTTTTGCGGTGGAAATGTAGTGGGGGGGATGGTGGAGAGTATACTGTAGGCAGGGTGAGAATTGCCGGGGGGGGGGGTTGGGGGGGTTCAACCCCCCCGTCTTTTTTAGAGCCCCATGTTAAAGTATGTTTTTCATACCCCAATTTCAAGTTTATCATAGGCCAACCCCCCCCCCCCAGTTATTTTTCCACAATTCTCATACTGACTGTAGGCTTGGGCATTGTGTAATGTAAGGTAAAGTCGTATGTTGGCTCTCAGAGTTGTCTATGGTTGAAGTTGAAGACCATTCATTATTATTATTATTACTTTTTATGATTAAATTATTATTTATTTATTTATATTTTTTGCCCCGAGGTAAACATGATCCATATAGCGGATTCAATGTCATTGATAAAATCAAATTTAGACACTATTCGTCAAGGTCCCGGTTGAAAATGTACATTATAATTATTATTTTTATTAATATTATTGTTATTATTACGATTATTATTATTATTATAATACGATATAATATGATTATTATTGTATTTGTTATTATTATTATTTTATTGTTATTCTCCCTCGTAACCGTGAATTTAAATATGTGATATAATCGGGTATCGTGTGTCCCGTTAGAAGTGGAAGGGGAGGGGGTGCGGACTCTTAGGCAAAGCCATGACAAACAATCATAATCTACAAATTTCTTAAGTGCCACTCGAAAGCCAAGCGCAGGGCACCAGCGTATTCATGAGCTCTGACAATGTGGAGAATGAAGTTACATACATATAATTATGTGGCGACTTTTTCTAAATCTGAGTTTGCAAGGTTGGATTATCAACTCCCTCCTGATCTCAAACCGACCGTGTACATGGTCAGTGTGTCTATTCAGAGAGATTTATCGTAGTGTTGTCACTGTAGTGGGTTAGTTGAACATGATAGCCCCCTGCATGGGTGCCAGACAGTTACATTCATAATGACTTGTGATCAAATGTTCGTATTATGAATTGTTGCAGTACTGAGATGTATCAGTTCAAAATTAATCTATGATTATAATTATTATTTATTTATGATGGCTGTGATGCATGTTGGACTGAGGTGAGAACTGAGCTCTCTCAAATTTTGTGCAGGAGGGACAAAACACAACATTGGTGATGATAAATTTTCGGCAGGAGATTGAAAATGGAAAGCAGGATTTGAAGAATATGCGATTTTGTCGTATACATGTGCAGTTTTCTAAATGTGAATTTTCCATGTTTCACTTTGTGGATCATCTGTACTTTATTGCAAAGAAATTTGTTAAAAACAAAAAGGTAGTAGTTTAAAAAGGTCGGTTTTCCGTGAGCGGCCCCAATGCCCCTCTTGCCCCTACATGTGGGCGCGCAAGGTTGATAAGGTTAGTTTAAATCCCGGTCCAGGACAGAAAGGTGGCCGTCCTAGTACGCAACACTGTCAGTGCGAAAATTAATACTAAAATATTGCGTAGGCATTGAGCCACGCGTTGCTATAAGGGTCATGCGTGAATAAAACGCAATGTCACTTGGCTTGTTTCTTACAACAGGTGTAGTAATAATATATGCATCATAACATCTGCGTAGCTGTCACCTTTTAATTTACGATTTCCCGCCAGCGCTGCCGCCGCCGTCGCGCGCTCCAAGTGTCGTCTGCCCGTGGAGCGATGACGTCTAATGCGTTGTTTTCATAATATCATCATCAGCTATATATAGCAGTGCCCAATGTTTGAATATATTGATGATCGTCGATATGATCTTTGATTTCGTTTGTGAGAGGATCTGTCACTTCTCTCATTTCTCCGTCTCTCTTTCTCTCTCTCTTTCTTCTGCAGCTTTTCTTTTATCTGTTGTCTTCTTCTTCGTATTGCTTATCAACCGGCGTATGAGTTGGGTGGGGTGAGGGTGGGGGGGGGGGCTGTTGTTGCGGAATGATCTTTTCTCAATGTTGACCTCAATGTGACTGGGTATTTCGGTGCAATTGGTTGGTGGTGGTGGTGGTGGTGGTGGTGGTGGTGGTGGTGGTGGTGGTGGTGGTGGTGGTGGTGGTGGTGGTGGTGAAGATGATGGTGATGATGGTGATGGTGATGAATTTAAATTTGAATATGATGAAGAATATAATGAATATGATGATGAATATGATGATGTGATGATTGTTATGATGATGATTTTGATTAGACTTATATTGTGATTAAATTGTGATCATCTTCATAAGATCTTCATCTTGATCATTGTGTAAGATGATGATAGATATTATTCACTTTGGCATGAATAGAATTTATCAGACTTCTTTTTATCGTCTTCATTTCTTCAACGTGATCAAATTATTGTTCATCTTCATAAGATTAAATTTCCATCTCGTATAGAATGAGATTTTCTTCATCCTGAATCTTGTCTTATTATGCCCAAGGTTTCTTCATCATTTTAGTAATAGAAGTTGTTGTTCATCTTAATCATGATCATCTGTTAGATGAGACTGTCGTCATCTTAGAGCGATGCCATCATCTTAGTGGTACAGGTGTGAACCCTTCATTCAGCATAATCGTTAATAACAGTCTAAGGTTGCCTGGATTGACTGACTGACTACCCATGGTCTCTCGGTTATAAAGCCTATTTTATGATCCTCTAAAGCATATCAATAATCTGACACGCACGCAAGCCACACATCAATATGCATAGTTGCACAGTTTTGCACACCCACATATACACACCCACGCACAAGGCCGTAGACAGGGGGGTGTTTTGGGTGTTTGAACACCCCCCGAAATGGAGAATGCAAAAACATATCATGCATTTTCTAGAACATGATGTAAAAAGCATGAAACAAAACCATAAAAAACCCTCCGAAATGAAACAATAGAATGCATTAACTGGCACATAAGGAAGAAACATGAAATTATGCAAAATGACTAAAAAAAGCTCATCAGGTTTTTTGACGGAGGAAAATTGAATATCTTCTTGAGATTCAAACCAAATGACTAAGAAAGTTCATCAGGTTTTTGACGGGGGAAAATGGAATATTTTCTTGAAAAATAACGGTCGTCAGAAAATTTAAATTTCCGGCTAAGAAACACCCCCCGAAATAATATCCTGGCTACGGCCTTGCCCACGCACATATATACCACACATGGGTGCTAGGGCATAGCCGGGCGCACACACACATACCCATGGGTGGTGGTGCACACATCAATTCACAATCACACACACACAGCCACCTATACACACCCACACACATACACCCATGCATACACACATCCATATAGAAACCCATTCAGACTTATGCAAATGCAGGCATGTACATCTTCACGCATACTCTTACCTACACACACATGCACATACCCTTACATGCATGCATGCACGCACACACAGCACACACATGCACAATTGCACATACCCTTACATACATGCATGCACACCCACAGGCGTTTCATTAAAGAAAAGACTATTATTATTATTATTATTTTTATGCACACACACACACACACACACACATACACACACACACACAACACACATACACATGCAGACATACATTCACTCGGTTTGTTCACAGTGACTTGATAGGCAGTGGCACAGCTAGACAACAGTAACCAGTTGCTGTGTGTTAGGCTTTTGTTGAGATATGATGAGCAGTGCATGGGGAGGAGGAGGAGGAGGAGGAGGAGGAGGAGGAGGACTACGTGGACCTATTAAACCACAGCAGCCATGTTGCATGGGGTGTGGATGAGAATAGCTACTGCGTAATCAAATGATTCCGGGTCATTCTTTGCGGAGCATTAATGGGTGCAACGTTCGGGAAAAAAACTTCATTTGGACACCTTACTCCACAACTCTTTAATACAAGTGAAGAACTTGAAAGGATCTATTTCTAAGTGTAGTGATACAATAATAATAATAATAATAATAATTACGACGATTTATATGGCGCAGTAACACAGCCATGCCGTTACAAGGGCGCCTTACAGAAAACCAGCTACACCGGATAAGCCCTAGCGAACAAGTGTGATTTTAGCCTGGCTTTAAAAGAGTCCACTGAGCCTGCTGATCGGATAGCGAGAGGAAGACTGTTCCAGCAACGAGGACCAGCGACCGAGAAGGCACGATCGCCGAAGCACGATCTCATTCTCCGCACACGCAAATCAGACCTCTCGGATGATCTGAGCCGAAGCCCAGCCGCGGAGGAATGAGTCTCTATGCAGCAATCGCGCAGGTACTCGGGCGCAGCTCCGTGAAGCGATTTGAACACGAGCAAACAGAGCTTGAATTCGATGCGAGATGGAACAGGCAGCCAGTGGAGGACATCACGGAGGAGCGGCGTGACGTGGTCGTATTTTCTCCTGTTGCAGACTAGCCTCGCCGCGGCATTAAGCACTGACTGGAGTCCGTCCAAGAGGCACGCAGGCGCGCCGGCAAGCAAGCTGTTGCAGCGATCCACCTTGGAAGTGACGAAAGCGGCGACGGCCGCCCTCGCGGCCTCAAAGGGCAAGGACTTGATGCAGCTCCTGATGAGACGGAGCTGCCGGAAGCAACAACCTACTGTCCAGGCGATATGGCGCCTCATGGACAGATCTGACTCCAGCAGGACGCCGAGATCGCGCACGGAAGTCGAAGGCCGTATCAGGGCCCCACAGACACTCAGCGCGCCGGTGTCGAGATGGAGACACCGTCTTCTGGTCGCACACCACAGGAAGTCGGTCTTCTCGGGGTTAAGCCGCAGTCGATTCGACCGCATCCAGTCGGCAATCCGCTCAATGCCAAGCTCCATTCTTCCCCTCTGCTGCTCGACAGTTGATGGATGTCCCCACGTGTAGAGCTGGGAGTCGTCGGCGTAGAAATGAGATGCTAGGCCGAGACTTGTAGCAAGCTCACCCACGTCGGCGGTGTAGAGCAGAAACAGCAGCGGGCCGAGAACAGAGCCCTGAGGGACGCCACAGAAGAGAGAGCGGATGGTTGAGAAGACCCCGTCGAAGAGCACCGTCTGTCGGCGATTGAAGAGATAGGAGCGAAGCCAGTCAAGCGCGGTTGAGCGGATCCCGTACGTCCTGGACAAGCGCTCGATCAGAACATCATGGTCGACCGTATCGAAGGCGGCCGAGAGATCGAGCAGACCAAGCAAAGCGTGGTTGCCCGCATCGATCGCTTCCGTAAGGTCTGTTACAACCTTAAGAAGAGCGGTCTCGGTCGAATGGTGTTTCCGGTAGGCCGATTGATGAACTGGAAGAAGGCCAGCCGACGACAGGAACTCGGTTAGCTGGATGCTAACGACCCGCTCAAGGAGCTTTGACAGGAATGACAGGTTGGAGATCGGTCGGTAACTGGAGAGCTCGCAGGTACAGTAGGTAATACGATTGCATGCATATAATTATAGTTCTGACACATGCGTGCATATGTACATACAAACTCTGCCAATGTTTGTTCTCTGGCGGCACCAGTCCCAAGCCTGGCTAAAGGAGGAGGGTAATGTTAATGATGTTTTTTTATCACACAGTGTTGTTTAACTGATGCTACATACATGCATACATACATGCATACATGTATGACATATTATGTATGTATTGTATAATACAATATGCATGCATGCATTTTTGGATACAATACATACACGCATGCGTATACTTAACATGTATGTCTTGATAGACTCTTACGTATTTACATACATAGATTGATATAAACGTTTGCATACATTCAATGTCATTCATATGAGAGCAATTCGATCCGGCCAATATGGATAAATTCAACAGCAGCCGTAGACTAGTGCTGTCTTCTAGCCAACGAGACTGGAGTTGTTGATGATCTTGATGGATAAAAAGCCTCTTTCGTTCATTCGAAGCCTGGATTGCTTGTGTTGAAAAGATAACGGAACCTATCTTGACTGAGGAGTTATATACAGAGGGTCGTGTTTTAAGGGGGTGCTTGGCTTGCATGCGTGGTTAACTGGACCACCCAAAGCGTTGGGGGGGGGGGTGTGAAGGGGAGTTGGTTGGGAGGGTGGGGAAGGGGGGTTGGGTTGGCTGATGTGGACTTTGCTGTTTTACAAAACGTTATCTGGTGCTGGTTATTTTACCGGCGTTTGAAGTTGCGAATGCAGGAAATTTAATGTTGGATTATAGTTTGTCTGTCTACATGTGCCTGTTGTTCGCCCTTTGGAAGGGTTGTGGTATGTGTCTGTCATGCTGCATGCCCGGCTGTCTGTTTGGCTGTATTCGTGTATGTTTGTGTGTCCATTATGTCTTGTTAAATGCCTTTTGTTGCTCGTCCAGTGTGGAGGTATGTATGTCTACATTTGCGTTTGTTTGCTTCGATATGCTCCTTGATCACTCTTGGTGTCTGCTATGCTGTCTGCATTTGCCTATGTTTATGTCCATTATGTCTGGATATGCCTACTGCTCTAGTGTTCACTTCTGTCTGTCTATCTGTCTGTCTGTCTGTCTGTCTGTCTGTCTTTCTGTCTGTATGTCTTCATATGTCTCTGTGTCAATGATCTGTTATTGTTATGCCTGTTGATTGGTCTGCACAGTGTTGCAGATTGTCTGTCTCTTTGTCGGTCTATCTGTCTCTCTCTGTCTGTCTGTCTGTCTGTCTGTCTGTCTGTCTGTCTGGCTGGTTGCTTTTTTCTTTGTAGATGAGCATCTTCAGTAGTCTTTGTTTGTCTGTTGATTGACAGGTTGGACGATCTGGCAAACACGCAGGTCCAGGGACAGATCCAGGTCGGGTCGGGCCACCAGGTAAGACGGATACATATCTACATAGCTGGCTATCTAACGGCCATCTTAGCTAGGCTATGTAATTTATATGGTATCTGCTTTAAGATATCGCATTAGAAATCTTATTGCATAGTAACTTATACCAGTATACCTTGTATGTTGTGCAACAGTATGTAGTACATGTACATGTACAGTTGTACACTGTTGTACACTGTTGTACAGTACTGGATGATGCAGAACAGTTCTGAGATCACGTGATTTCCATACATCTGCTCCCCCTGTCCCCCCCAGGGATTGAAGTGGATTACTGCCACTCTCATTCTTTCTCAAATTACAGATGATTTTCTTCTTTCAAATTTAAGCAGCTCAAAAATCTATTTCTCCTCAAGTGTCTTTTCGGCACTCTGATATGTAAATGCCTCTTCTCCTAGCCATGCATGGGTGCCCGCACATAGAGGCACGAGGGGCAGTTGCGCCTCCCCTCACCCAACTGGAAATTTAACACATGTGTATTGACTTCTGCATTTTGCTTCTTAATAAATTTCTTCGTACTAATGATAGTAATGATTCATTATTATTATTATTCATTCATTATTAGAATTTATATAGCGCCTCTTCAAGAAACTACTCAGAGTCGCTCCCAGCCCAGCCACGACTAAAGAAAGAAGATTTAAGGGACTTGTGAAATAAAGATTGACTGGTCAGATGGAGGAGATGGAGGTTTGGGGGGAGGTCATGATACACTAATGATACACTAATGATACTAATGATACACTAATGATACTAATGATGATACTAATGATACACTAATGATACACTAATGATACTAATGATGATACTAATGATACACTAATGATACACTAATGATACACTAATGATACTATAATGATACTATAATGATACTATAATGATACTATAATGATGATACTAATGATGCAGAGGGTGAAATTGAGAAATTTACATTTAGAAACATCTCTAATACTCGTGTGTTCTTCAGTTCCTGCTTTGAGTTTTTCAAGCTCTTTCTGAATTTTTGTAACCATGACCCGTGTTTTGCCCCCTCCTGCAGAAATATCTGTGGGTGGCGGGCACACATGCTCATGGTGACTGACTATCTGTGCCTCAGATTCACTTTTCACTGTGACCATGTGCACGTTATGAATTTGATTAATATTAGTAATATTAGTAATAATTTGATGATGATGATGATGATTATGATGATGATGGTGGTGGTGGTGGTGGTGGTGGTGGCGGCGGCGGTGGTGGTGATGATGATGATGATGATGATGATGATGATGATGATTTCTCTGTCCGAAGGCACGTTCACTGGCTTTTACGCCTCTGGGGATGAGATGAGTGAGGTGGTTTCTTATTGCCTTCATCGCAGACAATTGTGGGTGGGCAACTTGTCCAGGGTTGCTACGCAGTGGCTTGAGGTAGATTCGAACCTGCAACCCTTCAGTCACAAGTAGTGATGTAGCTTTTCGGGAAAGATATTTTTCCGGAAACTTTCCGGAAACTTTCCAGAAACTTTCCGGAAACTTTCCGTAGACCGAAAAATACATCTAACACATAATGTCACCTTTTCCCTATCAGAAAACATATGAAAATTTGAGTTTTTAAAGTTCCTTTTATTGGCAATGTGGGAAATGTTCACATTAAAGAATTAAAATGACTATTAAATGCTTTAATTAGCAGTTCAGAATATCTGACAATTTGACATTTTGGCAGCTGCTTTAAACCTGCTCAACTATTTCTTTCACTGTGCTATTTAGGATTATATTGTAACAGTTAAATGGTGATGTAAATTAGCTGAATCCTTGAAAGTAAGGAAAGAATGTAAGGTATTTCAGAAGTAATAAATTAAAGAAAATAATTATGGACAGTAAATAAATAAATAAGGTTACATAAGATAATAAAAAGGCTTTTCCTTGTCCATACACTGCTTACTCAAGGCAACAACTCATAGATAGAAAATTTAAACCAAAACATATTCTTTGCTGCTTACCAAGAAAAGCAGATTTGAAAATAGATTAGTCTCACACTGCAATGGCATTGCCAATAACATCATATTTCAAGCATAAAATAATTGTATATATGTAGGAATTAATCTGTTGCAGTACTTATTAAAACATTTGGTGTCTATAGTGTACTGAATCAATTGCTGTTTTTGTTTCATATTTTCAGAAGTAAAAAAATAAGAAAAGTTAGGTGACCAATTCAAAAAAATTTTCTTCATAATAACAGTGAAGTCTGATTGCAATTAATTTTTAAATGTATTGTCGGTGTGTACACTAAACAGTAAGCAATATTGTTTATTGAATGAAAAAATTAGCAATGGCTATATAATATAGCTTACAGTGATTGATGTTTAAGTATATTTATGGATTTAAATTGTTATTTAGTAATATTGTATTGATAGAAAAATATCGGAAATTTTTCGGAAAGTTTCCGGAAAGATATGTCGGAAAGTTTCCGAAAGTTTCCGGAAAGATATGAAACTTTCCGGGAAAGATTTCCGCCTCACAACACTAGTCACAAGGCGCCGAAGTTACCACTGCTCCTCCGCGCTCCGTTAGCTAATGAATGCGATCTTGTGGCTTTATATGGCGCCATCGTAAAAATGGACGACGAGTCAATGAATGGCATTTGCCAGATCGGATCGGTTCATTTTTCAGAGGGTGAGTCCACCGAGACGAATAGGGGTCAGAGGATTTAATGTCTGAATCGGTGGTGGGACGGGATGACGCGGAGGAGGAGGGCTAAGCAGTGCAAACAGATCTCGGGGTATATACTTGGAAGAGGGAAGAAGAGGGGAGAAGTGTATTGAAGAGCCATCGACTGTCAGCAACACCAAACGCTGTCCTTCCTTCCTTCCTCCTCTCCTTTGCAACTGGTGCAGCAGCATTCAGTGGAGTCACGGCTGTATTGAAAGACAATCAACCGAAGCAATATCGCATTGTAATTGTCCAAGAGCATTTGCATAGCGCCTCTTAAAAGACTCTCAGAGGCGCTCTCGGTGTGTGTGTGCGCTTGCATGTGTGTGTGCTTGCATGTGTGTGCTTGTGTGTGTGTGCTTGCGTGTGTGTGTGCTTGCATGTGTGTGCTTGTGTGTGTGCTTGTGTGTGTGTGTGTGTGTGTGCTTCTGTGTGTGTGTGCTTCTGTGTGTGTGTGCTTGCGTGTGTGTGTGTGCTTGCGTGTGTGTGCTTGTGTGCGTGTGTGTGCTTGCATGTGTGTGTGTGTGCTTGCATGTGTGTGTGTGTGGGTGTGTGTGTGTGTGTGCTTGCGTGTGTGTGTGTGTGTGTGCTTGCGTGTGTGTGTGTATGCGTGCGTGTGTGTGCTTGCGTGTGTGTGTGTCGCGATCGTTGGCTGAGAGCAGGCGACAGGAATGGATGGATGTGCAGTGGTCGCACATGCTGCAGGGGGGGGGGGGGAATTACAGTGTAAGGCTTGTAGATGGATTGTGTTGGGCAGGGTAAGGCAGTGGATGGATTGGTAAGGCAGTGTTGAGATTACAGTGGAAGGCAGTGGATGGATTGTTTTGGGCAGTGGATGGATTATAGTGCAAGGCAGTGGAAACTGAGTGGATGGATAGTGTTGGGCAGTAGAGGGATTGTGTAAGGCAGTGAGTGATTGAATGCCTCAGTAACTGATGGACTTGTTAACTCTCTTCCTCTGTTGCTGTCTTGCTCACTCACTAACTGGCCATTCTCAATTCTATTTGTGTGACCCGCTGTATATGTTTGTTTGTCTAGCACTACAAACCTCTGTCTGACTGTCTAGTGTCGTCTACCCGTCTGTCTGCCTTTGCGTCTGTCTGTCTCTGACAAGAAACGTTTACAACGTTTGTCTGTGTGTGTGTGGGTCTCTGTCTGTCTGTCTACCGACCTGTCTGCCTGTCTGTCTGGCTCGGTATTCATTGGGGGGGGGGGGGGTAGGGATGCGGTTTGGCCATGCTTCTATCCTCCTACAATCTGCTTCCAGTTTTCGCTGATTAGCCTCATTCAAGACTGGCGGCGTTTCTTACCATTCCCCCCTCCCCCCGCCTGATTAAGTCCTCTGGAAGCTGTCATCCATTCTACCATCTATTCTGCCATTCTCCTGCTGTTGCTGCTGATTTGCTGATGGTTCTGGTTGTTCATGATATATACATGTATGCTGTCTTCACATGTCTGTCGCCTAATCTTCAATGGCAGCAGTGTGTTGGCTTCTTGTATCGTCTGTTTTGCTTGGATATTGTGGTCTTGTCCGCCTGTCTGTATGGAGATTTGTGAAAGGAGCTATATAAATGCCTTGTTGTATGTCTGTGGTGTCGTATGTGTGTGTGTGTGCTTGGTTGTTTGGGTTGGAATTCATGGCAATTGTTGTCAGGGGCGATGATGTTCCTAAAGTATTAATTTGTGCGTGTGCGTGCGTGTGTTTGTGTGTGTGTGCGTGCGTGTGTTTGTGTGTGTGTTTGTGGAACATGTGAGTGGAACATGTGGGTGAAACATGCAAGTGGAAATGTGTGTTGAGCATGCAAATGGAACATTTGGGTGGAACATGTGGGTAGGACCTGACATGCTGTGCTATTTTTGGTTGTTTTGGGCTTATAATATGCATGGCAGCTGTTGTCATGACGCCCAAACTGAATCTTCACAATGAAAAGTTTTGTTGTTTATTCATTTAATTTTGGTTTATATTGATTGTTGACTTAATACCTGCAATCAACACAGCGTTTGTGAATTTATTTACTTTAATTGGATAGGATTTTGCATTAATTATTGATATATAGACCTCTAGGTTAAGTTTATTATTTTCCATAGTTTTCCCTGTTATTTTATTTTATTTATTACCTAAATGCCTCTGACTTGATGTACCAGCCACTCTCTGCACAATCTTCACATCCCCTTGTTCACCCTTTGTTCTGCTGACTACATTTATTAACCCAGCATCTGACTTTTGCTATTGTGGGTCCCTCAATGTGAATGATCTCCGTCGTGCAATTCGTGGCAGGATTCTGATGGATAATTCACCTGCATCTTTTCACTACTTGAAGATGTTTCTCTTTCTATGGGCATGTCACGCTGAGAGCGCTTCTGAATAGCTCTGCTGTGAAGAGTGCTTTACAAATGTTCATATTAGATTAGACTATTCTTCTCCAGCTCATATGTACCCGGTATATGAAATGGCTTTCCGTTGGCTTATGTGCACAAAAATGCCACTACTGGTCCATTCATTCATTCGTTCATTCATTCATTCATTCATTCATTCCAAAAATACATATTGGCGTCTCTTTGAGAGGCCTACTCCAAGGAGACCCTGTATACCAGGCCAGCCACAGGTGAAATGCGTGACTTGAGTGACGTATAAAAACTATCCTTCTAATTTAACGGTGGCATCAATCGCAAGTGTCTAGTGGTAGGTCCTTCAAGGTGTAGGAACCCACAATCGAAATAACGCTTGACCCTGTCTAATGAAAGTGTGAGCTCGCAGATCCAAAACTCCATCCTCCTCTTGCTGAAGACTAAGAGCGAAAAGGTCATCTATAGGCATGTCAATAATGTAGAATGGAGCACAGCCAAGAAGGTACCACCAAACAAGAGCAGCAACTCAGTATAGGAAATGCGCTGAAAAACAGGATGTGAGTGAATAACATCCCGTATGATACATGTATATAGGCAAAGACCGAGGCATATTTAGGAAGGCGGCCAATGAGGTGAGTAGATGAAAAATGAACTCAATAAAGCTCTGAATTAACGGAGTTGGTGCCGCTATCTATGATGGCCCAAACATCAGTTGAATTCAGAGTGAATGCCATCACAGAATGCCACTCAGTGAGTCAATAACCATTCTCCTTTAATACACATTAAACATTTCAGAGAATGAGACTCAAAACCATTCTCTTTCCATTACAAGAAAACCTCTCTAACCAATACATTTCTCCAGCAGCTTTCCCTTCCTGCTTCGTCCGGCTAAGTTACACGGCGTCACTTCCGGTCAGATCCGCCATCTTTGTCGGCATCTGGCATTCACTCACTTACTCGCTTACTCACTCAGTCACTCAGTCGTCCGCCGTCTAAGTCCCTTATCATCGGCACGCCGGTGTACATCGCGGATTATCTCCTTCCAGCCCATGCATCGGCCCGGAAAAAGCGTCCGATTCTCGGCGGGCCTTTCCACTTCCGCTTCCGGTCCCGCTGGAAGGCGACCCACGACCGATTTTCGGTCCGTTTGTCGGGCGGTTCGTTCGTGGCGTCGGCGTTGTGTCGTCAATCGATGCATCGCCGATGATAATAATTAAGTTACGACTTAGTGCGAATGTCTGCCGTCTTTTGTGACCGCGTGCGACGCTGTTCGATTCGGTCGACGACAGGGCTGCAGTGCCGTCGTGTTCGGCGAGAGCTCCCCTTGCCCGTCCAGTTATGGTCACCCGCGAAATTCAGTCCAGCCACGCCCAGCTCTTTCGTTATACGAGCAAGATTGGGCATTTTCGCATCGCTCTGTGGAAAATGGACACCTCTTTTTAGCTGTTACGTTTTTGGTTTATAACAAATTTTATGGCACTGAAGCACTGTTTGAATGCTGTCTCTGACACTCATAGTCAAACTGTGACATTTTCATTGAGAAATCTCCATGAAATATACCATTGTGTGAGCACTTATTGTAGCGCCCCTTCAAGATAACTACTCAAAAGTGCTCATGACTACAGCGCGAACACTGAATTGGAGTGTGCGTAATTGTTAAAACACAATGCTATTTCACACGATTGTATAGTGTATACTTACGACTAAGGCCGCATTTAACAGCTTAGAGCTCGAAGGCCGAGTTTTATGCCACGCTTGCCAATCAAACAATTTCTCAGAACGGATTTTGCACCGGAACGTATTTTACGCCGCACCGTTCTGGGGTGGGATGGGGTGGGTGGAGTGGGTGGGGTGGCGTGGGATGAGGTGGGATGGGGTGTTTAGCGTGTCTTGCGAGCAGCGGCTCACTTGCCTCCTCGTCTCTGTCGGTTCGACAAAAGCGGAACTGGCGCGGCATCGTCGTCTGCTGGCTTAGCGGTAGTTTGATGTCCATTATCGATCCCTGCAAACAATGCTCTGCGCCGCCGGGGCTGCGGCTGCTGCTGGGGCGCACGGCCCCCAACCCTCCCCTACCCTCCCCATCTCCCCTACGCTCAGTCAAGTGATGGTTGACGCTAATATGCTGCGATGCGCGGCCCTCTACCGGCGTCGATAGCAATGATACATCGTTGTCGGTCGGCGCGAGGGGGGCCCTGTCTCTCCGCCCGTCTACAATGAAGCTAATGGAAGTCTACCTCGCGAGACCCTTGGGCTTGAAGGTCAGCGAAGGGTCGGGTATTAGGGTCAGCGCGGGTCGGACGTCGGTTTGACCTTGCGGGGCAGAGGTCGACGGGTGATTCCCGGGGCTTCCGGAGGTGTTGGTTATCGGATGGGGTGTGGGGGTCGGGGATGGGGGTGGCCGCGTTGACCCCGTCGTGGTCAGAGGTCCGTGAAGATGCCGTTTTCTCGACCCCATCACCCTCTGTGTATGTGTGTATGTTCCTGTCTGTCTTGTTGTCTGTCGCTCTTTCGCTGTTTGTCGTTGTCTTTGTCCCTCCTCTTGTCTGGGTCGGTGCTTGTGTGATCCTCTCTTCATCTGTTTGTCTCTCGTTTTCTCTGTCTGTCTGTCTGTCTGTCTGTGCAGGAACCTGACACTTTTTGAAGCTGTTGTATATATGTACGAGCACAGGTTATGGTACCTTTTGAGGATTTGTTACTCAGAGGCGCTCCCAACTACACCACGGACACTGAATTGGAGTGTCACGCTGAAGTGCATGAGAAATTGCGAGTGAAGGAGTTCCTCATTTAAATCCCCAAATCACTTGGTTGCCTAACTAAGTGATCTATAACCATGGTCCATGGAGTGATGGTTTGATCTTGAATTTCAGAAATGGGACGGGAGGATTCAAAGGCTGTTGAGCCAGTAGACAGACTACAATGGAGTTTAAGTTGCAAGCCATAATATAACAGAATGTAATTACTACTTAATAGCAGTTGAACATTGGAACAACTTGTTGCCAAATCACCAAATCTTTCACACACCAGACTGCTGACGAATGTAGGACTGGGTTGAAATCATTTATCGTCATCATCACCATCATAGTCGTCGTCATCAACATCATCATAATCATCAACAACAGTTCCTGACATGGGGCACGGTGGTGTAGTGGTGGCGTCAGTGCCTTGGAGCCGGAAGGCTTGAGGTTCGAATCCACCTCCCCGCGTAAGGACCTTGGGCAAGTCCTTTACTTACGGTTGCTCAGCACTTCGGCATGAAACTCTGATGCAGTGTCTGCTCTGAATCCGGAAGCGCCTCTGAGTAGAGAGAGCTTGAAGGGGCGCTATAACAAGTGCACATACAAAATAAAATGATTGTTCAGCTAAGGACACCGTTGTGGCGCCATTGGTGTGAACTGTGAAGTCTGGCAACGTTGTTTATGTACTAAATGATTGTCTTATGACAGACAAAAAATTATAGCTGTGTGTGTTTTATTTTATATCTTTGAGTTACAGCGTATCTCATGTATATACTGAATTAATAATTAATTGCATCAGGCTTAATTTTTTATATATTAATTATACATGTTTTGATTTTCACATAGATGTGTTATGTGTGCTACTCTCTGTTGAACTTATCTATGTGTGCTGCCGAATTTCCTAATTATGTATACTATGTGAACTGCAAATATGTTGATATTATAGCCATGTCTGAGAAATAAAAACAATAAAAATGGCTAAATAAGGCACTTTGTTGATTAGGCTGACATAAATATGCTTGCGCTATTATAATAAGCTGCTCTGTTAGCAGAACCATAGGTTCCTTCTAAAGGGTGTTGCCCATTGTCATCTTACATGTAATATGAATTGAAACGTTGTACAATAAGCTTCATTGATTGATTGGTTGATTGATTGTTTGTTTGATTGATTGATTGATGGATTGATTGATTGATTGTTTCTGAACACAGGCCCGTCTCCCGGTCTACCAGGGTGAAGTGCGTCCAGAGGACATGCCGGAGTCATGTGAAGGACTTGAGACGCTCGTCTGGCAACCGGATGCAATCATGGACGGTGATCTACTCATGTACCTGAGGGCGGCCAGGTGAGTTGCACCTGCTGCTGCTGATGTTGGTCTAATCAGTTTCAGTCATTCATTCAGTTAGTTTAGATACTCGGTAGTGAGATCTACTCAAAGGTGCTCCCAGTCCAGCCATGGGAAAAAATTGAGGTTTGAGCAACTTATTGAATTGGGAATATATTGTTTCGAGGTAGCTCCAGGGAAGCTCATTTCAGGAAGTTGGCCCCACTGTCGAGTAGGCGTGGTGCTGTTTAACCCTTTACCAGTTCATTTTTAAATTTTAAGCCCGTTTTCAGCGGATATTCTCGGGGCAAACGGGTAAAAGATTAACAGTACAGACAATGCTTGAACTCTGCTTGAAGTCTCTTGCTTCTTTAGAAAAATGTCTCAAAGCTTTAATATTGTTTTTCGTATCTTGCCAAACATCTAGGTTCTGGATATCTAACAATTTTTTAAACTTAGAGACTGACAAACTATGCATCTCAGATTCCCAGTGTTGATGACTACGTAGTATGGGGCGCAGTGGTGTAGTGGTGGGTTCGCTGCCTTGCAGCCGCAGGGTTCCAGCCACGAATCCACCTCAAGCCACAGTTTATGGACCTTAAGCAAATCTTTCACTCACAATTGCTTGTGTGCTTCGGCGTGAAACTCTGATGCAGTGTCTGCGCTGTAGTCGGCAGCGCCTCTGAGTAGAGGGCTTGAATGGGCACTATAGCATATGCGAGAAGTAATTACAATATGTAGATGCTAAAAATGTTCACAATAACAATACTGGGGAGCTGTAGTTTTTTTCTCAGATCGTATTTGGTTAATGCCTTAATAAATTGTAATTGTAGATTTATATAGCGCCAGTCGTTGAGAAGCAAATGATAGTATGCGCTGCAGAGGCAAAGGTTCTGTGCAAATTCCCTCCAAAGATTCGATCGCAGTCTCTCGTCTCCTTTTCAACCGGATTTCGCTTCGTAATGTTCCGGATTTGGTGGATTTTGCCGCGACTTCGTCGTCGTTGTTGTACATTGTTCGTGCGCTTGCAGTTCCGCCTTTGACGCTGATTGACTTTAAGCCGTCCTCCGCGACATTTAAAGGCTTCGCACGACTTTGCCGAGGCTTAAGTCGCGCAACGTGTTAAGTCGACGTGATTTACGTCGTATGTCCTTTTACGTCGTATACGTCCTGTCCCGTCGTATGTCCTTTTCCGTCGTATGTCCTTTTCCGTCGTATGTCCTTTTCCGTTGTATGTCCTTTTCCGGTGGATGCTTTTCGCCAATCCATCGGATGTTTCCTGCTTCTTCCACTTCTCTTCCTGTTTGTGTTCCGCAGCAGCAGCAGCTTTATGTGGAGCGTGAGGAATGTGCACGGCGTGTTTGTGTGTGTGTGTCGTGTAACAGGTGGAGCAACTGGTTTTATGCCAATGCTGCAGATACTCATTGTGTGTCCAGCTCTCTCTCGTGTTTGCTCTTCTGGAGCCGTATGCACCACGCCAGGTGTAGGCTACGTTATGGGTAGACCTTCCTCCTGACATTGCTACCTTAGACGTTGCCGTTGGAATGTAGTGGTATGCATAAAGATAGAATTGCAAGAGAATAACTAATCCACACATTCCTTGCACCCAACGATGCACGACGCTTGTTCTCCCCCAATTCAATAGGTTAGAGCTGAGCGCGCATGCGTGAAAGATATTTATATGCGGTCGTTGCCAGCGTGGGGTGAACAGATCACGACCTATAGACGATCCACAGGGAAATCTCAACGGCCGCCTATTGTTCACGCGGTCCAGCAAAGTCGCCTGTCTATTGTTGACCTTCGGAGTAGCGGGCTTGTACCTGCCTCCAAGTTCGAATAACGTTATACCTATCGTAATTCGCTAATCACAAGCCATGCATACGGAAATTACCCACTTCTCCCGCATAGGCCAGATTTACGCAAAGAGTATGAGTTATACCCTCTTGTGCATATCGGTCCTGGAGCCGTAGTTATGGGCCTAGGCGCATCTTGCGCTCGCGTAGAGGCTATATTTCGATTTGTTATTCTCTTAACAGATTTTACTCTAGTATG
The DNA here is from genome assembly GCA_945859605.1 of Lumbricus rubellus. NCBI lineage: Eukaryota > Metazoa > Annelida > Clitellata > Crassiclitellata > Lumbricidae > Lumbricus > Lumbricus rubellus. Next base: position 30,140,974 of record OX243823.1, on the reverse strand, counting down.
GAAGTCATATAGCAGGCGCAGACCTTGGATTATCAAATCATCTCACTTACGCCGTGGTTATAGCTTTATAGGTTATCGCACATGCGCATAAACTAATATACGATAAGTAAGCAAGTAGATAGACGGCCGCATAGCAAAAACGATTCATATTTAATATAGCCTAAATACAAAAGTATGAGACTTGACAAGAGAAAAAAATAATTATGTGAAAGAAAGTTAGTTGCAAATGTATAGGAATAAAATTACCTAGCGAGAAAGTGAAAAAGATTTTGAATAGAACGGTGATGTGTGGATAGAATATGATGAAACCGTAACCGGTTTCAGCTAGTGGTTGCCAAATTAAAATTCTGAAAGGAGCTATTTCTTGTTAGTTTCTCGGACTGTCCAGTTTCACATGGCATGCGTTTGATTTATTGTGGAGTTGAATATGCAAGCTGTCGCTAGAACAAACTAATTACAACAGGCTGCTACGTTAGACACGCTAGGCAAGCGACCCACAAATTGGTATTCATACCACGCAGCGGCGCTTCGAATGCAATTTCCTAGGGTATTTAGCCAAATTTTAATATTTTGTGACGGCCAAAATAAAAGCCAATATAATGTTCGCCGTTGACGAAGGATACGAGTTCATTGCAGATGTTTTAAACACGTTTTGACGTGTAAGGTGTCGCCGAATGCAGCGAGTTTCGAGTCATAAACAGACGCCATCTTAGGGAGTAGAGACTTATAGCTGGTCGAGAATGGGAGTACCGCTATTCAGAGAGTACAGGTCTGCGCCTGCCCCGTGACTACCATTTTATATCGTTATTCGAGAGCAGGATAGATATACGCCGAAAACGTCATGTACGCACCGTATAAGAATGTCCAAGACTACGGGCCCAGATGTGTTTTGTCATGTTTGATGTATCTTTACAAATCGTGTTTCGATCAGTACAGTGGAAGAATTAGCTTCTTGCATCTGCAGGAAAGAGTACATTGTTACTGGTACACATCTTGTCTTTGGCCGGTGTTGTTTCACATTTTCTTAGTGAACACTTTGACCACTGGTTGGTTGCACTGGCTTCCTGTTGCGTTGAGAATAAGATTTACACCGACCCGTCTGATGAAGAGAATCCATCAATGAGCGCCACCACTACCTACTGTCAAACACTGGTACTTAGTTTCTTTATACATCCCTCCATGGATGCAGCTCGCGTGCATAGATCTGTGTATTGGATTTTTGTGTAAAATTCCCGGCTGCCGACAACGTCTGCTTTCCTTCGTTCCATGTTGCTCTGGCTGCAAGGAATGGAGCTCACCGCCAATGTTTATTATACGATGCTCAAAGTGTTTTGCTTCTAGAAAGCAGCGATAAAGTTCTGCTTGCTCGGCTCTTTCTCTGCTCGTGTTATCTAGCTACTCGTCAGCTGTTGACAGAATAACTCGGCCTTTGATTCACATTCCCGATAGCACTCACAAGATTTGTTCAATAATAATAATAATAACAATAATAATAACAAGACACGACCTCCCAGTTGGAGGAGGAAGTTGCCAGCATTTTCAAACACACTAGACTATTTACATTTAAATCCTGTTGGGTGCTATCAGTAAATCACTGCCAAAAAATAATGAAAATAACAATAATAGTATTGTCCAGCATTTTAACTCGGTGGCCTTTGAGGCACTTTAACTGAACCAGATCCAAGATTCTACTCAGAGGCGCTTCCGACTACAGCCCGGACACTGAATTGGAGTTTCACGCTGAAGTGCAAGAGCACTAGCAATCGCAAGTGAAGGACTTGCTCAGAGTCCCTACGTGGTGGCCTGAGGTGGTTTCGAACCTTCAACCTTCCGACTCCAGGGCGCCAAACATACCTCTACACATCACTTGAAAAGGATGTTGTTGCATGTGTCACCACGCCTTAGATCTATGCAATCATCAACTGTCCTGCAATGGATGACTTAATGTGAAGCAGTGGACGACTTAATGTGAAGCAGTGGACGACTTAATGTGAAGCAGTGGACGACTTAATGTGAAGCAGTGGACGACTTAATGTGAAGCAGTGGACGACTTAATGTGAAGCAGTGGACGACTTAATGTGAAGCAGTGGACGACTTAATGTGAAGCAGTGGACGACCTAATGTGAAGCAGTGGACGACCTAATGTGAAGCAGTGGACGACTTAATGTGAAGCAGTGGACGACTTAATGTGAAGCAGTGGACGACTTAATGTGAAGCAGTGGACGACTTAATGTGAAGCAGTGGACGACTTAATGTGAAGCAGTGGACGACTTAATGTGAAGCAGTGGACGACTTAATGTGAAGCAGTGGACGACCTAATGTGAAGCAGTGGACGACCTAATGTGAAGCAGTGGACGACTTAATGTGAAGCAGTGGACGACTTAATGTGAAGCAGTGGACGACTTAATGTGAAGCAGTGGACGACCTAATGTGAAGCAGTGGACGACCTAATGTGAAGCAGTGGACGACCTAATGTGAAGCAGTGGACGACCTAATGTGAAGCAGTGGACGACTTAATGTGAAGCAGTGGACGAATTAATGTGAAGCAGTGGACGACTTAACGTGAAGCAGTGGACGACTTAATGTGAAGCAGTGGACGACTTAATGTGAAGCAGTGGACGAATTAATGTGAAGCAGTGGACGACTTAATGTGAAGCAGTGGACGACTTAATGTGAAGCAGTGGACGACTTAATGTGAAGCAGTGGACGACTTAATGTGAAGCAGTGGACGACAAGTGCAGACGACGTCAGTGGTCGAATGCATTTGTCGATCGGTGGCTGCTGGACAGGAAGTGATGTCACGAGCTGTTGTTGACGTCATCGTCGTTGTGGTTGTCGTTGTAGGAGTATGGCGGCGTTCGTCGGATGGTGCGACGGAGGATCAACGGATGATGGATGTGCAGCGGCGTCGATGGATGAAACGACGATCAACTCTCTGCACATGGTAAATGTATATACGACGACGACGACAATACGTCGTGGTGATGGTGGTAGTGCTCTCTGTGTGTGTGTATGTTTGCGTCTATCTCTCTCTAGCTATGCTTGGTCGCTCTAACCCTGGAGGTCTATACGTAATACCCTGCAGGAATGTACGGATACTTTAATCCCATTATTCATGAATACATACTTACGTGCATGCATGCACATGTATGCACACACACATGCACACACTCACCTACATGAACGCTTACACTCGTACAAACAGACATGTGCATATAGGTGTATTTATGTGCATATTGATGTGTACAATATGTACTGTGTCATGTGACGGTTTTATTTTGTAATTGCTACTTTTATGTTACAGTCAATGTATTTACCTACTTTTTCATACATTTGTACACACGCATGTACTGGTGATGCAGAAATACTTGAGTATGTGCCATTCTTATGCTGTCTTTCTAGTTGCTGCTATACCCCTGGGCATTTGTCCCTCTGACCCCTCCCCTCTCAGCGGCCCTGCAGATGGGTCCACGGATTCATGGACATTGGAGACCATCGTCCTAGAGTCAATGATGCCTGTACAGTATATCTGATGAAGAACATGGTGAACGCTATTCGGCTGTGTGTTAGTTGCGTCCACACCAGCCGCAGTCTGGCCATGCATCGGAGAACAGCTTGTCTGCTTATGCAGCGGCTGAGAGCGGCTGATTGATTACTCCACAGCCATCGCTCAGTCATCGTTACGCTCAGCATAGAGATTACGAGTACGGTTGTTGTAATTTGGAGGCGCGTAATAATATCGACTGACGTATTCGGTGGTTTAATTAGGTGCTTCAGAGAATTTACATGTAGCTACTGACCAGTGAGAAGAGTCTCAAAGAAGTGCTGTATCAAATTATGTATAATTTTGCATCAAAGTAATTATACAATACGATACAACAAGGCTTATTCTGCAATTCAATACAATCAATCAATCACATAAACAACAATACTAATTATGTGATATGATGACAATTGATGACAGTTTTATGATTACAAGTTTTTTTCCTGAACCAAAACAACAAGCAAACATGTTGCAATTATGGCTGTGAACAATACTGTAATACAATTTGGTTAAGACAATACTAATTATGCAATACAATGCAATGGCACTTTGTCAATCACTCAATCAATAACATTTATGTTATTGGGGCCATCCAGGAAAGCACATGTTTTGAATATATAATGCTTTTGATTCAATATTCATTTATTCATTCATTACAAGGCAACTATGTATAGTGAGATGGGATCCCAACCCCCGTTATGGCTAAAAAGGAAAGTTTTGAGATGTGCATCAACAAAGAATGAGATTGTACTTTGGGGCACAAAACGCAGCGACAAAGGGAACCCATTTCAAAGCGATGGGCTGACCATCGAGAAAGCATGATTCTGCTTGGTAGCTGTGTGGGAAAAATGGATGATGAGCACACCCTGCTAATTATTGAGCAAGAACTGCTATTTATTGAGCAATAACTGCTATTTATTGAGCAAGAACTGCTATTTATTGAGCAAGAACTGCTAATTATTGAGAAAGAACTGCTATTTATTGAGCAAGAACTGCTATTTATTGAGCAAGAACTGCTATTTATTGGGCAAGAACTGCTATTTATTGAGCAAGAACTGCTATTTATTGAGCAAGAACTGCTATTTATTGAGCAATAATTGCTATTTATTGAGCAATAATTGCTATTTATTGAGCAAGAACTGCTATGGCTAGAAGTCAAACTTTTGCTTTAATTGTTTATGAACTTTGGAATTATTCGCTCTCTCTATTGACATGTTCCTCATCACTGTTAACAGATACCCAAAGCACATCTTTCCTCTGTTTCAAAACCACTTCCTTTTCTCTGGGTCTTTCGTACTGGTAGCACCTCTGATACGAGGGCACTGTTAGAGGCACTTTATAAATTTATTTAAATGCAATACGAATGCAATACAACTGTATTTGACACAATGTAATGTTGTAACCATATGTACTATACAGTTTGTTTGTTTGTATGTGCACTTGTTATACAGTATGCTGGTGTTTGATTTAATTGTATTACTTCCAAAGTTCAGCAGTTCTCACATGCCTCTATGACAGTACCCTGATGGCAGTGTATGTCGAAGGACTTGCTCACGGTCCATATCCATGTTGTGATTAATTATCTGACCATGCCAACATGACTGACGTTGATGTGAGATTGATGTTTATTCTTGCCTTGTGTTTAATTAAGCTCTTGTGTTGGCTCTGTTTTGACATTTGTGTTGGCCTAATGTTGATGTTTGAAATTTTATCTTAACCCAATCCCGCCTGAATTGTTTTTGGGATATCTATGAAATTATTGGTACCTATACTATACTAACAATACTGCAACAGTGGTCACACTTAAGCATAATAAAGTATATATTTTCGGAATCAGCAAACTTAAGGCAATTAACTTGCATATTTCACGGTGAAGAACTATTCATTTATATAGCGCCTTCAGCATGCCAAAGGCCAAAACAGACATCGATAAGCATTTTACACAGCATTTGAGGGCCAACAGTCCAATATTGGTAACAAATAAGCATACAAAACCATATATTTTCTGAGCCAGTAGTCTTTTGGCTATATAATCCAGATTTCATATCGTGAGCAATTGTTAATTTATATAGCGGCATTGCCGCATTATAATCCCAAAGGGTAATACAGTCACCAATAGACATATCGACAATGACTCATAAGGACAGCAATTCAACAAAACCTTACAAGAAGTCATAATAAAGTATATATTTTCTGAATCAGCAAACTTCTGGCTATAAATCCATGTTTTACATTGAAGAAATATTCATTTATATAGCGACTTTAGATCTCCAAAGGGCAAGACAGTCACAATAAACATATCGGCACTGCTCTCCGACTTCGGTATTATTTAGCAATGCGGAGTCCGAACGACAAGACTGGGCTAAAATCGAAACTATTTATGTCCCACACGCTGTCCGTGCACCGGCATCTTCAAATCTCGGACGAATTGATCGTAAAAAGAAAAAATTCATCGTCAAAACCATTCATGACACATCTAAAAAATTTCGGAACCCAGGACAATTTTATCCCTCACTTCAAACTTTTTTTGGGACTCCAATATATAACTTTTGTCAACAAAAAATACCTCGAATTGTGAGGAATTGTTCGGACTTCAACCCTCATTTTTTTTACACACAACGAATGCGTATTTATAAATAGCTTATAGCCTGTTTCAATGCCTCCCGTTTCGGGTCGCTAGCGATCCGATCCGGCGGGAACGTGTTAATGTTGACATTTGTGTTGGCCTAATGTTGATGTTTGAATTATCTTAATGTTGACATTTGTGTTGGCCTAATGTTGACATTTGTGTTGGCCTAATGTTGACATTTGTGTTGGCCTAATGTTGACATTTCTGTTGGCCTAATGTTGACATTTCTGTTGGCCTAATGTTGACATTTCTGTTGGCCTAATGTTGACATTTCTGTTGGCCTAATGTTGACATTTCTGTTGGCCTAATGTTGACATTTGTGTTAGCCTAATGTTGACATTTGTGTTGGCCTTATGTCTAAGTTTGTGTGGACCCTATTTTGACATTTTTGTTGGCCTGGTATTGACTCTAGATAACAGGTATATAAATGAATACATGTATAACAGGTAATAGGCAATATTAACGAGAACATAACATCACTTGAAATAACACAAAGGGGAGCAATGTACTTGACAAATGACCAAAGACAATGGGGATCATTTATTATTTTATTTATTGTCATCGCGGCCAAATGGTTGGCACAGGAACTGAAGATGATGAAGATGAATGTTGACATAAATTTGCTTTTGTTTAGGTTTATGTTGGCCTTATGTTGACCTATTAATGATGATGTTTATGTTGATCTATTAATGATGAGGTTTATGTTGACCTATTAATGATGAGGTTTATGTTGACCTATTAATGATGAGGTTTTTGTTGACCTATTAATGATGAAGTTTTTGTTGACGTTTTGTGTTGTCTTGATGTTGACATGTGTGTTGACCTGTGTTGGTTGACTTGTAGTTGCATCAACACATGTACGACACAGGAAAGGCGCTACAGGCGCTCGTCAAAATCATCAATCCGAAAAGTGTCGATAAACGTTGGTCTGACGACGACGCGGTATACAACGTTCTTCTTCTGCTTACTTGTTTACTTGATTTAAATCTGATATTAGTATTTAACATCATTGTTGTTGTTGCATTCACTTCTTTACTTAATAAAACATTGTTTTTGTTATATTCATTCCTTTACTTAATACTCTGATTTAATTAAATGGATCTTTTTTCAATCGATCTTTTCGTGTAGTTGGTTCAAGTGGGGCGCGGTAGTGTAGTGGTGGCGTCGTTGCCTTGGAGCCGGAAGGTTCAAGGTTCGAATCCACCTCGCCGCATAAGGACCTTGGGCAAGTCCTTCACTCACAATTGCTTGGCGCTTCAGCTTGAAACTCTGATGCAGTGTCCGCTCTGCATTCGGGAATGCCTCTGAGTAGAGAGAGCTTGAAGGGGTGCTACAAACAAGTGCACATACAAACATACAAGTGAGACTTTTTGTAAATTATTAAATTATTACAGCGATTTGATATTGCTCCCCTTCGGGGTTGTCTCAGGAGCGCTCCTTGTCCAACCATGCTCGAAGTCTAGTGAGAAATGAGACAGATATTCCAATAGGCGTTTGACAGCTAGAGCAGTAAGGAGCCCATTCCAGGTTGCAGGGCCAGCGATTGCGCTAAAATTGTGATTTAAGCTAAAGGGAGTGATGCACTTATCCGATGATTAAAAAAGAGAAGGGCAAAATTGAGAAGCAGAATTTCTGAGTGATGGATTTGCTCAACGTCTTTACACAATAACTGTCTTGAAGCTGATTTGAACATGTGCTCTCCGCATCACTCGGCAAGAACTCTAGCCGTTGATTAAACAGTCATTTTGCAGATCAGAACGGTAAAATTTGGTTTCAATAGATGAACGTGGAGAAATAAAAATTCTGTTGTATTTTAGAAAAAATTTGTTCGTGGCCTGAAGCAACATGGAAAGAACTTCTTTAAGATCCGAAAGGAACTTCTACCAAACAAGGAAACAGTGAGTCCTGTTTATTGTTTCTTTGCTGCATCTTACGGACGATTTATGTAAATGACGTCAAATTGATTGGGTTTTAAAAGAGGTTCCAGTTTATGAGTTTAGAAAATGATAAAACACACTATTTTGTACATTTAAGTGATATTTTAAAATAAAGTTACTCAGTTTGATACGATGATGTGATATCACATTTCTTAAACACCCCTTTTCCCCTTTATCACAATTATTTGCAGGTGTGTGACACCCTAGGTCAGCGGTTCCCAACCCGTGGCCCGCGGGCCAAAAGTGGCCCGCCAGGCCTCAGAAAATGGCCCTCATCTCTCAAACAATTATGAAAAATGTATGAAAAATTAACAATTTGGACAGGAAAGAACACATTATTATTTTCTATTACAAATTATTTTATTTTAACGTTGATCAATAACATCAAACATTATATTTTCAATCAATTATAACAATTATTTTAAATGCTTTTAGTTAAAACAATTTTAACCTTGTGGCCCCTAAGGTCCTTCAACTAAGAAAAAGTGGCCCTCGTGTCCTCCAACTTGGAAAAAGTGGCCCTCAAGTCAAAAAAGGTTGGGAACCACTGCCCTAGGTGCATGACGTCATTTATTGACGGTCCCATTCCAGTGTTGTAACTACTGATTACAATTACAATAGGTATACAACTATACATATTCCTTCTTTCCCTTCCTTCCTTACATCTGTCCATTTCTTTTCTTTCCTTCTTGCACACTTTTCCATTGATTCACATCTTTATTCCTAGTTTCTTCCATCTTATTCTTTCCTTCATTTTATCTTCCAAATTATCCTTTCCAATCAGCCCTAGCCATCTTTCTTTCATCCCATTCCTCTTTCCATTCTTCCATCCATCCTTTATCCACTTGCATCCTTCCTTCCTTCCGTCGTGCTCCGAGGGCTGTGGACACAACGAAAGATCGGTCGAGTCCTTTCCTATTTGTCTTCCGCAATCCACATCGCCTGCTACTTCCGTCGATGGTTATATTCGTAATTGCCTGCCACCAACAGAAGTGGCGTGTGAATCTCACCGACCATCGGAAAGAAACCCCGTTCACCCTTCCATCCCTTTCTTCCGTCGTCTTCGTCCATTCGCCCCCCCCCCCCGTCCTTTTCTTCTTGCGTGCCGGGTGCGATTTGCACGGGACATTGGGGAATTTCTCCCGTCCGTTCCCTCATTGTACCAAGATCCATTGGGAAGTGCTTCTTCCACAGCACTGCACTTGTCTAGATGTTGCTCTCGGTGTCGCTCGTGAAATCACTTTTCTTCGTTGGACTGAACTCATCTGATCCTTTGAGATTAGATTAGGTCGCTAGGTGTCTCCGAAGAAAAAAACTAAAGTGATAACAGAATGATTTTAAAATAGTAAGGCCTGTTATGTCGTCAGCGAAATCTGAAATGGAAAAGAAAAATCTTTGGAAAAATGTGATATACATCTGCACTTGTTTAGGATGTTGTCGTGCACGCAAATATCTGAGTTTATGCAATGATAACAGTTATTACCATACTACTAATAATATACCTCTATTTTTCAAACTGACATAATGCGGTACTTATGATCACATGAAACAATCTTAATTAACAACAATCTTAATGAATAACAGAATGCAAGTTATAGTAATGGTAAGAGTTACAGTAACAGTTATAGTAATAGTTATTGTGATAGTACTTGTTGTTGTGAGGGTTATTGTATTGATAACATTAACAGTAGCAGTTGTAGTAATTGTTATAGTACTAGAGTACTTATTGATTAAATAATTACAGTAGTAATAGCAGTGTAGTACATAGTTGTTTAAAAGGGTTTTTTTTGTTGTTTTTATTTGCTCTCAAAAACGTTTTTTATTTTTCCATCGTTTTATTCCGGTTTTTTATGTAGCGCTATTTATTTATTTTCTGTCTCTTATTATTTTCCTGAATTTTATTTTTTCCTGATATTCCTTATGTTTTCAGCCCAATCTCAAGGTTTCAGATAACTGATGTCATTATTTAATTGTTTAACGTCATCATTTAAGAGATACATGCAGAAAGTAAACAAGGGTTTTATGTCTAAAATGCAGTTTAAGATGTAAAAAGTCAAATTAATTTTTGGAATAAAACGACGTTTATTCCCGTTTTTTTTCCGTTTCCATCGTTTTTTACATCTATGGTGTAGTATTAGCAGCAGTGATAGTAGCAGTTACCATCAGAGTAACAGTAGCAGTCATAGTAGCAGTCATAGTAATGGTAATTATAATAGTAATGTTTTTGGTATCAACTGGAATGTCGATAAGACAAGCGTTGCGTTTGGACCATCGTTGCTACTCAGGCGTTCGTTTACGATGGTCTCGACGGGACGCCTGAGAGACATGCTGCCCCCGGGATCATCGCAGCCCTCTGCCCGCCCCCCCCCCCCCTGCCAGGGCAGCTGGGCGCCCACCCGACCCTCCGACCGACCGACCGTATTAATGCTATTTGGCGGCGTCGGTTTCGACAGATTGGTTGGCGTCCGGCGGATATTCAGTGAATTGACGACTGGCCGATGGTTGGTTGGTTGGATGGATGGATGTCATTGGCAATGGACTGGAGGGAACTGTGGGTCGATTGTTTGGTCGTGGTGGTGGTCGTGGAGTTGGTGTTGGTGGTGATGGTGGTGGTGGTGGTGGTGGTGGTGGTGGTCATGGGGGTGGTCGTGGTGGTGATCGTGGTGGGTCAATCAACAGGGACGAGATGATGACCCCTGCCTATTGTTGTCATTTGTTCTTCTTTGTGGTCATTCCTCTTGCTGTGCTGTCGTTGTGGTCATTTGTGTTGTGTTCCAATCATCCTTTGTGTCATGGTCAGTCTCATGATATTCATCTATCTCTGTGGTTATTATATTCATCCATGTTGTCCTCTGATCACAGGGCTGAAAGTGGTTTGGAAAAGTTGCCGGGTCTCACTTTGGCGGACGAGCACGCCTTTGGCCCATAAATTTTCTGACGACGTTTTTCCTATAGTCATTTGCCCAAAATTACCGAAAATCCTACCATTTTTACCTACTTTTGGCATCTGACAGCCTGTTTTGCGACCCGGCTGAGACCCGGCAGCAGCAGGTTTCGAAAATCGATGCCGGGTCTCATATCCGGACAGACCCGGCTCACTTTCAGCCCTGTCTGATCATCAATGTTGTGCTTTTGTTCGCGTGTAGGAGCATCGCAGAAAATATTGCTGGCACCGTGATTTGTGGCATTTACAAGCTGATTACAAAGCGTCAATCAAATATCAGTTACCCAACAGACCCTGCGTAGTGTGAGCCAATATGCTTTCTATGTGGATTTATGTGTCAAAAGGTCTTGACACCGGAATCAAATTCCTATTCCCCAGATTGGCAGTCCATCATGCTAACCCGTTATTATTGGACAACTATTTCTCTGCTTTTTTGTTGTTGTTGTAAGCACGTGAAAGTCATTCTGTTTGCTTGTGGTTTTTGTACGGTTAGGTCTCATATGCCTGAATTTGTCCCATTTGAAAAGCACTGAATTAATTGTCATTTTATATTTATCAATAGTTTCCTTTTTGAATCTAGCTCAATTTGTCTAATCGACAAAGTTTGCAATTAAGCAAGGAAGATGATGCTTTAATGATAACAGTATTATTGCCATTATTGATACTGCTATTACATCATTAACTATATGGTAATCGATGCAGTATTTACCATATTGGTTGCCATAGCAATGGAGCCTCAGTTTGGTGAATATTAATAGCTGCTGAAACTTTAATGTGACCGGTAATAGTTTAGCCTCTGACTCCAGTTAATAATAATAACAATGGTATACATCCCAGACAAAACCCAAATCTGAGAGGCCTTGTCAGGATGCAAAAAGCAGACTTTTCTCATTGGTGCTAAGGAACCCGACTCATGTAACGCATTGGTTGCTACCATCCAGGTATAAACCCAACAAGATGACTTAATACAACCACGACTGCTATCTATAAGAAGATAATTATCTAATTAGAATTTCTAACTTAATTAATCGTTTTAATTAAGATATATGTACTTTAGAGTTCGATTATGCAGCTGCTGTAAAAAATAGGGATACCTACTTACTTACCTACAACTGAAATACTGATATAATAAGATGAGGAGCTCACTTTTGCTCCTCACATTCGCTGTCTTGCCTGAGACTGTTACTATCAGTTTTAAATGTCAGCTTTACACAATTGTCCATTTACTGACGTCTTTTGCCCTGATCCATTATCTCATTACAATCCGCCTGTATTATTACTTGTCACTCTATTCTGGCCTCCCATCCAACTGTGTGCCTGGACCGAGTCTTACACTTTGCAGCAAGTCTAATTGGACAAATTCCTAAATTGGTTGATATCTCCAGCTATATGTTGGCAACATTACACTGGTTTCCTACCTGGCAGGATTGCTGCTATTGTTCGGCAATGTCTGCTTGGTATTACCCCAAACCACCCGCAAGAACTCTGTTGCTCCATAGGTAACTATCCAAGGCTACCGCCTCTCCGTTCTGCACAAAAGGGAGTGCTCTTGATGCCATTCACACGCACTTCAACTATGCAAAATAGAGCCTTTTCCGAGGTGGGCCTAGTGGTCTTGACTGGGCTCCTGCACGAGCCACATCTTATAATACTGAAGCATTTTTATTAAACTCAAAGCTCTGCTTTTTTGCCGTGCTAGAGTTGGGAGCGCTTCTGAATTGTATTAGTCTCCCTTGAAGTTCTTGAGTGAATGAATGAATGAATAAATGAACGATTAAAGAATATACTTACTTGCCTACCTCGTAAACAAAGACAGACTGATCATTTGTGTTGTTGTATGTTTCAGCCGCAGTTGGTCGAGTATTACTATCTATGGAAGAAGACGCCAGCTGCAGCAACGACACGTCCTCACAGGCGCCATCGAAGAGTCGCTCGGCGCCAAGCGACTCCAACACTTCCATCGTCCAATGATTACAGTACGCTCAGCCTCATGCAATCGACTTGCCAACATTACAATCTCATTCGTGAATTTATATAGCGCCATTTCAAAAGAAACTCCTCAGAGGCGCTCCCCGCCTGACAACACCAAACCACAAACAAAGAGAATGGTTTTCGAACGCTTGCGGAAAACGGGACAAAGAAAGACCAAGAAGTTCATTACGGAGACTGCTAGGTGACCTTTTCCAGAAAGATATGGACCGACCATGATGAAAACTGCACAAGAGTAATGCAGTTGGAAGTCTGCGTACGTAGACTGAACTGCTGGACAGTGCTGGTAGCAAAGTGCGAACGTGTACCATCATTCTGTAATCTGCATTCAGGTTGGGCATGGGAAGAGCTATAAACTGTCGCAGAAGAAGAATGTTAACAAAGATTGACTGACCATAGCAAAGCTTTTATACAGCTCTATGGTCGTTGTCAATTTTATCCTATTATTATTATTATTATTATTATTATTATGGCTATTCAGTTCTGGACAAAGAGAAACAATACTTGACACTTGCTGGACAAACAGCTGGTTTTATTTCATAGTAATTTCCCATCTGAGCAGAGGTCTCTTTTCTCAGATGATCAACATAAAGAACAAGAAATGGAAGAAAATGATGTATTGCAATTGCAAAAACTATGGATTGTTGTTTTAATATGACCCAAAGAAAAATCTCAAAGAAATCTCGTTAGCTGTTTGGTCTACTACTAAGTTAGCCTAGACTTACTACTAAGTTGGCCTAGACTTACTACTAAGTTAGCCTAGACTTACTACTAAGTTGGCCTAGACTTACTACTAAGTTAGCCTAGACTTACTACTAAGTTAGCCCAGGGGTTATTTTAAGAAAATTTCTCAACTGCACATATTTTCAGAATATCATCCTACGTCAGTTAAATTGGTCATTATTGAGACTAACAGGGCTTTTTTAACGTGCAGTTCTTCACTAAATCATTGGCGGAAACCTAGGGGGACAGAGGGGGACAGTCCCCCCTAATGAAGACGTTGGGAGGGGACGGCCCATGCATTTGTCCCCCCCCAATATTCAAGCGTTAGGACATGTACAGTTGTACACACTCTTCAGTAGAGAAGTAGAGAAAAAGTTTAGCAGATGAAGTAAATATTTATAATGAAAATATGAATTCCAGGGCATGTCAGGCTCTAACCAAAAGTTATAAAGTCCCACGTTGGATAGTTTGCGAACATTATATATACTGTTTGGATAAGACACCTCTTTTAACTTGTTATCAATTACTACGAAAGCCTTGCCAACACCCAACGTCACAAACTCACAACGTCATAATTATATCGGGCTTCTGCTACATTTCTTTCAGGCTCGAATCAGCGTCACGTTCAACTTCCATGGGCGGAGTTTGGTCTCAGCTCTTGGGTGGGGGCAAACCATAAATCGCACCTCGTGGGTTTGGGTATATAGTCATGTCAACTTCGAGACTGCAGTCGTTGATAATACTGGAATCAAAATGATGTCTTTACACACCCAAAAATCTTTTATAATACTGGAATCAAAATGATATCCTTACGCACCCGAAAACGTTGAAAACAATTAAATCAAAATGACGTAATTAGACAACCGAAAATCAATGATAAAATAAAAATAACAAATGATTTCCTTAGACACCCAAAAATGGTTTTTAATGCTGGAATCAAAATGATGTCATTACTAGTTTACACACCCGAAAATCCTTAATAATACGGGAGTCAAAATTATGTCCTTAAACACCCGAAAATCTTTGATAATACTGAAATCAAAACGATGTCCTTACACACCCGAAAATTCTTGATAATACTGAAATCAAAACGATGTCCTTAAACACTCGAAAATCGTCGATAATACTAAAACCAAAATGATCCCTAGACACCTGAAAATCGTTGATAATATTGGACTCAAATTAATGTTCTTAGATACCCGAAAATCGTTGTTAATACAGGAATAAAAAAAATTGATTATAGTATTATCAACGATTATCCCTCCTCCCCCCAAGGTTTGGACCAGGTTTCCGCCCCTGACTAAATGTGCAGTTCTAATAAACTTCTAAATGGATTAGTGCAGTTGTAAAAGCATTTTTGTGGAGTAAAAAAAAACTTTTGAAAGTTCGTTGTCTTCCCATTTGGAATAATTCGCTATTTTAAACAGACATTTAGAGAAGCCTATTATATTCGGCGGCTCGGCCTGTTGCAAGTTTTGTGATTGAAGTTTTCAGCTATAGACTTTGAAACCAGCCTAACCAAATCAATACCTTATTTTACAACAATGCTTACAGTAGAAAAACTGAGTGGAGGAGTTTGATGGGTCCATCTTAGTTTCGCTCGCAAATTGGCGCCATGGCCGTAGCTAGGGAGGTGTTTTGGGTGTTTGAACACCTCCAGAAATGGAAAATGTAAAAAATAATATAATGCATTTACTAGCACATGATGCAAAAACCATGAAATAAAACCTTGAAAACACCACCCGAAATTTAAAATGTAAAAAAATAGATTATTCACTTGCACGTAATGAAAAAACATGAAATTAGGCGAAAGATACTAAGAAAGCCGTTTCCGATGGTCTTCTGAAATTTTGACGACTAAAAAAGGTGTCTTCTGAAATTTTCACACTTAAAAAAGGTGTCTTCAGAAATTTCGACAACTAAAAAATGTGTTTTCAGAAATTTTGACGACTAAACAAAGGTGTCTTCAGAAATTTAGACAACAACAAAATGTGTCTTCAGAAATTTTGACGACTAAACAAAGGTGTCTTCAGAAATTTTGACGACTAAGCTAAGGTGCCTTCAGACATTTTGACGACTAAAAAAGGTGTTTTCAGAAATTTTGACGACTAAAAAACGTCGTCAGAAATTCTCCGCCAAAGAACTCCTCCTCCTCCCAAATAAAATCCTGGCTACGGCCTTGGAGGCTGGGAAAATTGTGCAGTTCTAAAAATTCCTTTAAAAAAGCCCTGCCGCCATGGCTTGTTTTGCGTGGAATAGCTCAATTGGGGAAATTTTAATACTGTGTAAGATTATTTGCGATCCTTCATGTTTATATGCTTTCACGTCTATTGTTTAAAATTACTGAAGTTGTAAACACAAAAAAACAGAGAAGCCCTGTGCTCCGCCTGGCTTTCGTTTTTAACTCATTATTTTTTTACAGACTGGGAATCTTGCATTCGATTTCGTTTCGCTAACCGTTACATGTGTAGCCTATGGCTTGCCTCAGACAGCTTGTTTTAATATGCCATTTATCTCTAGACTTGTTTTCTTGTATTTTATGCCATTGGAATTGTCAGTAGATATTTAAAGTAGCCTAAAATTCACGGCAAAAATGTATTATAATCTTGTTTGTTACAATTAGTTTAATTAAAATATATTAGCTACTAGCCTACTAACATCGTTTATGCGATTGTGTGTAAAAAAGTAACTGCACAAAACCTGATTTTCAACTGCACAAATTCGTTTTCCAACTACACACTTTGTGTCCAGCTGCACGTTAAAATAACCCCTGAGTTAGCCTAGACTTACTACTAAGTTGGCCTAGACTTACTACTAAGTTGGCCTAGACTTGTAGAAGCGATGTAGAATTGCAGAATCAGATCAGTAGAATTTAGAATTTTACAATAATTGGAAACTAGAAGGCATTGACTGTGAACATTTTCAAAATGTTAGCAATTTAACATTTTGAATTATATATAATGTTATCTTAACTTTGCCATTTTTTATTTTTAAGATATTCAGCAGACGTGACAGTTGCATGGTGTGCCACTAAATTTAGTTGCAAGTTTAAGAGTGTCATGTGCCAAAAAAGGTTAAAAATTGCGGTTGAGCTAATGTGAGAACGTCTTTTGCAAGGCCCTGTGTTCCTGAATGTTACTTTATGGAGGTGCCCCTTCACTCATACTTGCTAAACACCATTGATCAGTGCTTTAACTTAAGGTTGGGGTGTTTAATAATTAATATGACAGAGTATGTATCCTAGTAGCAGCATGGCCACGTTACGGTGCCATAGAAATTGCCATTATTAATTATTATTATTATTATTATTACATGGTGTTCTGTTTACTTTATTATGCACGCGTTGTACGACGTAATGTATGTGTCTTGTAGTGGAAGAGATGAGTTCGGCAAGTGATGCATCAGGCAATGAGTCGTATGAGGAGACAGACCAAAGCACTGCGCCAGGCTACACATGTCACCAATGCAACACAACAAGTAAGTCACCGTCCACTGTCATCGTACAACCTTTCGACAGCATCCATAAATGTCCCTAGATTATTAGATTTTTTCCACGTCTATTTGTACAGCTACTCCTGTGCTATCAAGCAAACACTACATGAATGTCAAACTGACACCGGCTGATTCGAATCAAATTCGAACTTTGTAATTCACCCCAATTTGATTTGAGATTTAACTCGAACTTGAATGTTGGTGACGCTTTTTTCTGACCAGTGTGAGATTTTTTACTCTTGTCATCTGCAGGTCTTTTTTCTTATGCCTTTTAGTACAATTCGCTGACATTGCAAGCTCACAAGGTATCTTATAATCTGATGATAAATATTGATAAATGGTGATAATGATCATAATGAATGATTCTAATGACAATGACAGTTCATATGGCTCCATAACATGACCATACCGCTTCAAGTGCGCCTAAAAATATGACTAATAATTATAAGCAGCCTTAACCAACAGATTGTTTCTGAGCTTAGATTTCTGTTGCATTTAAATTGTCATATTCTACCTGTCATTGCTTGTCCTGTTGTCCTCTTATCTGTTCTTAATAATTAGTTAAGGTACTTGAAGTAAAATAAATTTATTCTCTTCTGACACTTTTCTTTTCTTGCCATACCCTTTGTCATCTTGTCTCACCTTCCGTACCTTGCCATTGTCTGTATTTGACGATTATACCTGGTTGGATTCTTTGTCTACCTGTAACAGTATCCATCACGTCCTCATTTGCATACGGCCTGTGCCACAAGCATCCGGCCGGCCATCATATTACCATTAAATTGCCATAGATTTCGAGTTCAATGCTTTGCACCGAATTGCCACAACAGCAGGTCTGCGCCGCCTTACAAGCTGTTGTTATTGGCAACCAATAGATCACTTGATTACTGTTGCTATTGACAACCAATAAATCACTTTGGTTGGCGGCTGAGAAAAGATGGATCTTTAACAGGTTAAGACCAGGTGGCCGCTATGGAAATTAGTCATCCCGATAATAATAATTTATGCCATCTATTTACGCAAACTCCTTTTCTGCCTTAAAGGGTTTACGATTCATCCCTCTGTACAAAATGCGAATGCTCATTTCTGTCACTGTCTAACTAAGCTTAAGCTTATAGATATATAATATACTAGCTGTACCCAGCCACGCTTTGCTGTGGCATAAAAGACCTTCCCTCTCCCTCCCAATGATAGAGCCCAATAATGATGAAAGGCCTTTTTTGCGACTCGCTTATGACGTCACAGCAAGCGACCTCATTGATGTTTCGTCTGCTGTGTTTGGAGACTTTCTGAAATCTGACAGTTTTGTTGAATTTGCAAATGGCGGTCGAACGTATTGCAAAGTTCACTTTTTGTGGAAAATATTGGGTTTTTTCGGGGAAAAAAATCTTAAGACACGGTGCTATTGGAATGGAAGGTTTTGGTAAATTTTCACAACAATCGGTACGTAACTTTGGGCGTGATTGAATTACTAACTATTGGACAGTTTCATTTTTATATATATAGATGATTATATGTACACATGTGTGTATAATGTATATATATTATATATGTATAATTGTTTATGTGTGTGTGTGTGTAATGTGTATACACAATGTATATTGGATGTACATGTTGGATTAATGCGTGTCTAATTAATTAGAATTAATTGATCATTTATGTCATTAGGTTCGGTTCATTACTCATTAGCGACTGTTTATTTAATTAATGATTTAATTAATGGCATTTCTGAGCACTGAATAGTTGCTGTTTGATTTATGGTCCGTCGTGTGCTGATGTGCGTCGTGTGCTGATGTGCGTCGTGTGCTGATGTGCGTCGTGTGGTCCATGGACATTTTGTCCGTCCATAGACGTTTTGTCCGTTCACGGGTGGTGTCAGGTCTGTTTGCTTCATGGATGGTCCACAGTTAGAGAGTGCCCTTGTTGCACACCTTTGAGTTGTAGTTGTTTCAGTTTAACGACACTTCGTGACAGCAAAGAAGATGATTAGCGTCGCCCTCCTCCTTTATTCATGCTTGGGACTGGCACTGCCAAAGTGCAAGCAGTGTTAAACACCTTTGAAATGTTGGCATTGGATATTGCTATTATTATTATTATCATCATCATTATTATTATTATCATCATCATTATTATTATTATCATCATCATTATTATTATTATCATCATTATTATTCTTGTTTCCTCTGCCCAGCTCTTTCCACATAAACCGTCTATCAACATTCTTTCGCTACATTTCCAATCAATCTTTCTCTATATACGAATCTAATTTCGCGTGTCGCTCAACATTCACGTCTCATTTCTGTACGCAACACAACAACTCTACGCCCGTGGGTCCTTCCGGTCCTTGGTCCCGCTGGGCAGGTCCAGAAGGTCCCCCCGGCCTTCGAAGGCTGGTCTGGTTAGAGGGCGCCTGATGGGATTCCGTGGCCGGAACTCGCTTTTCCGGGGTCGTAATTGCAGCGTTGACGGGACGGCGATTAGCGGCAGTCGCAGATATTGATTGCGTCATGCTAAATGAAATTGATGGCATTGCGAGTCTCTCCCCTCTTATATACGTCGTCTCTTTCGCCCTTTCTGTCTGTCTTTCTGTCTCTCTGTCTGTCTGTCTGTCTCTATGTCTCTCTTTGATTCCGTTTCAATCTCCATCTGTTCTTTTGCGCTTTCTATCTTTCTCTGTCTGTCTGTCTGTCTCTCTATCTGTCTGTCTGTCTCTCTATCTGTCTGTCATGTTTGTCTGTCTCTATGTCTCTCTGTGATTCCGTTTCAATCTCTCCATCTGTTCTATTGGTCACCTCTTTTGCTCTTTCTATGTTTCTGTGTGTCTGCCTCTGTCTGTCTTTCTCGCTGTGTCTCTCTTTCTGGTCGTTACTTCTTAATGTCTGTTTC
>OX243823.1:30112650-30120630 GCA_945859605.1 Lumbricus rubellus | reverse complement strand
AACATTTTCAAATGAAATTTTACAGGCTTATAGACAATTCATATTTACATATGATGGCCAGATTTCATCAAAATATTTCAAACGGAACAAAAGTTATGCCACTTTTAGGGAGGTCACCCCCGTTTTTTGACGTTTCAAAAACGAAACGCAATTTTTTGAAGGTTTTTGGCCAATATCTTGGCCAAAAATAAGAATATCGAAATTAAATTTCACAGTCTTATAGACAATTCATATCTACACATGGTGGCCAGATTTCATCACAATATTTCACACAGAACAAAAGTTATGCCACGTTTAGTGAGACCACCCTCCGTTTTTTGACGATTCAAAGGCGAAACGCAACAAAAGTAACAAAAACAAATTTTATTAAGTCTCCTATAAAATAACTGTTGTCAAATGAACTTGGTAGTGCTTCCCAACTTGTGTTCAATGAGCCCACCACCAGTGCCAACACTTCTTTTGAGTCTCTGTGCAAAGGTCTTGATGAACCTGTTGATTAATCTGACAGATTCCTTATTTACCAATTTGATTGTCATCTTGCTAAGTGACTTCTCAGTGACGCGCAGCTACGCTGGTACCCTGTTTCTTTTTTAAATAGTACTAATAATGATTATCTGGCAACATTAAGGCTATTTGATGATAATAATACTATTTGAGATGAGAAAAAATCGTATTTTTAAAACTTTTTGGTTGCGTTTCGCCGTTGAATTGTCAAAAAACGGTGGGTGGTCTCCATAAAAGTGGTATAACTTTTGTTCTGTTTGAAATATTTTGATGAAATCTGACCATCATGTGCAGATATGAATTGTCTTTAAGCCTGTAAAAGTTCATTTTGATATGCGTACTTTTGGCTAAGATATTGTCCAAAATAATTAGATTGGTTTTTTGTTACTTTTTGTTGCGTCGCGTTTTTGAATCGTCAAAAAACGGTGGGTGACCTCACTAAAAGTGGTGTAACTTTTGTTGTGTTTGAAATATTTTAATGAAATCTGGCTATCATGTGTACATATGAATTGTCTTTAAGACTGTAAAATTTCATTTCAAAATTCTCACTTTTGGTCAAGATATGGGCAAAAATCTTAGGGGGGTTATTTTTTTTTGGCGCACCCTGTAGACACACATTCCGAAGACGTCCACTTTGGACAACGTTGTCCAGATGCTGGACACTCGAAGACAAAAGCCGATCCATTTATTTACATTCCTGCACCCTTCCAACTGTCGCTCATCTCCCTCCGCCTCCCTCTCTCCGCCAAAAGAACAGCGCTGCTATCTTGCATTCCAGCTGTGGAGTGTGGAGTGTGGACCAATTCAAAAGCAGACGACTTCTTTCCATCCATTTAATCACGAGACGCGTTCAAATCCATAAAATCGCGGTCTGCACGGTGAATCGTCCAAAAAAACTGATGCATTTTACCGACGTCTTCGCTGTCTGGAGCAATTTCATTATTATTATTATTATTATTATTATTATTATTATTATTATTATTATTATTATTATTTTTTTTTTTTTTTTTTTTTTTGCCCCGAGGTATACAGGATCCCTCAGGGACTTATCTATCGCCTAATATAAAATCACAGTCTGGAACGGCCCTATTATTATTATTATTATTATTATTATTATTATTATTATTATTATTATTATTATTATTATTATTATTATTATTGTTATTAGTAGTAGTAGTAGTAGTAGTAGTAGTAGTAGTAGTAGTAGTAGTAGTAGTAGTAGTAGTAGTAGTAGTAGTAGTAGTAGTAGTAGTAGTAGTAGTATTAGTATTATTATCATTATCATTGTTATATTCCTCTAAAACAGAGTACTACGGCCTCGTCGAGCCCAGGCATGCGATGGCGTTGAATCGCTGAACTGTTACAGATATTTTCTGGAACAGGAAGAAGGTTTCCTGAGAGTCTTCAGTAATACGTGACAATCGTCGACCGAGTTCTGTGATGAAAGCCAGGCCTTCTTCGTCCATAGGCCCCAGCGTTTCTATCGCAACCGGAGTGAAGTTGTATTTCGTCTGCAGTTCCGAGTATTTAAGTTTCTTCCTAGCAGCGGCTATTTCAGCAGCTCCGCCCGCCATTTTAGATGTCTCAGCCAGGTAGGATGGTGCTAGCGTATCGACGATGGTCACATCCCAAATAAGTGAACGCCCACTTTTCCACGGAATGAGGGTTTGACCATCTGGTCTTTTCCCATCCATACGGGTGAGACCAGCTGGCTCTCTGATCGACGGAATACCTGCTCTGATGAGATTGCGAAGCACAATTTTGTTCACTGAGGAATGTCTAGCTTGCCAGCCGAAGCCAAGTGAGCAAGACAAACCATGCGAGCCTCTGGCCGAAACCATTGTGCCACATGTGCAAGCGTGTGGGGCGCAGATGACCGCTCCAAGTCTCAAGCCTACTGCCACCCTCATCTCCTCGTCGCTGAGTCTTAAACCCTGGGCTGCCAGCGGAAGGGCGAAGAGCCAGTCTGAAGCATGTGGAGCTTGAATCGCATTGAGTCTTGCCTGATCATACGAGTCGGCAGCGCGTGATGTGATCTCTGATAATTCCGCTGATAAAATAGGTATGTCCCATGAGGACTGCTTGCTGTCAGAAGCTGCTGGTAATTCAGTTGTTTCCGTGGAGCTCTGTTGCCATCTGGTTCTGTATGTTTCCATTACAGAGTCGTCTGGAACCTGTGTGAGTGCGAGGATGAGCGATTGGGTGAGTTGAGTTCTTGCGGCTGAGGCTAAAAATGCTGGAAGTGCCAACGAAGATGCTCTCCTTATTCCCAGACCACCCATCCTGATTGGCAGGGTAGCGAGTGACCATTGATCATTCGATAGAGCGATATTAAGAATGTTTTCAGTCCCAGCTCGCAACCCCTCGTCGAATTTCATGAGGCCAGGGTGGTCGCAGCAGGGCGTGCACCGCAGAATATGTATCAGCCTCGGAGCCCCTATTGAGCACCGCAGTATCAGGAGTGCGTCCTGCTTAGGTATCTGCTCAAGTTTTTCCATTGCTCTTGACAAATTCGAAACGAGAGTGTCTAGAGTGTTGGTGAGTGATTCTTGCGAGGCAAGTGGTGCGCCAAGCAGCTCTGCTGAAGATGGATGTTCACGCTTGAATTGGTTCGCCGGTTCTGTCAGGGTGATGTTTGCATTTCTGGATATTACCTCACATTTTGAGTTGTTGACGATTAAACCCAAGCGGGCGCATCCTTCCGTGATAGCCACCACGTCCTCGCAAACTACCTCATGCGTGCCTCCTAACGTGAGATCATCCAAATAACCGAATGCTAAATAAATGGTGATCGTAAATGAGACAAAATTTCTTGAAGTGGCAGGCAAAACAAGACAGGACCTAGAGGATCCCCTTGTTGCGGACCTTCTTGCGATTGAAGAGTGAAGTTGCTGGACGGTCATGGACGGCGTCCAGGCACTTATTTTCGAATTATTATTATTATTATTATTATTATTATTATTATTATTATTATTATTATTATTATTATTATTATTATTATTATTATTATTATTATTATTATTATTATTATTATTATTATTATTTGTCTATCATGGCAATTTATCAAGCGCCATCTCTCTCATGAGCAGGGCTTAAAGTGTGGCTGGACGGTCATGGACGGCGTCCAGGCACTTATTTTCGAATCTCAACTTGCCACTTATTTGGACAGTGCAGTTGACGGGCGCCCAAGCAGTTCTTTTTAAACACTTTAAGCACTGCTAATGATGCTTGGAGATGTCATGGGAGGATGAGGATGAACTGGCGATGGACAGGGAGGATTGGAGGAAGTGCGTTGTCCGATGTGCTGATCTTCACGGTAAGGACTAATTAGTGCTAAGTAAGCAATTCATCTAATCAAAGGCGTCTCTGCGCTAGCCAAAACGATGCAAAAGAAACGAGAAATGAGACAATTATAGCTAAACAAAGCATTGCTTATATAGAAATGTAGAATTGACTACTGTGTCGAGCTCACGCGGCACGTAGAGCCATCGTAGAGCCAGCCGCGTGGAGCCAACAATTTCTCATTCTATGTTGACAGCCTAATGCTGACGGAGTCTGGAGCAAGTTCCTCAGGTGTTAAGAGTGACGACCTGCGGTATCGTGCGCGACACACGATGCCATTCCTATTATAGGCAGAGACTTGATCCTGATCGGTGAGATGTGAAGCGCCGAGCAGGGCAGGGGATGGACCTGAGTGAGGAGAGAATGTGCCGGTACAATTTCTGGAATTTTCACACTGTAACCGTAGTATTTTAAGCTGTCATCTTAGTAAATTCACTCATGATTTCAGTACTCAGAGCTTCAGAGACTTAAGAGGTTTAAGGGTCTTCAATCCCATCCCAATGTTTTTTTAAAAGATTATTTGCACACTCTAATTATTTGAAGCTGTCATCTTAAAAGAATTGCTGATTGTGCACAAATAGTGGATAACACTGTAGAAGTTTACAATGATAAGTATGAAATATTTGTGAAATATTTGGTTTAAATAAGTCTTACGCATCTCCGTTCCCAATCATAAACTTTGGAGGACCGTCTCCGACCCCCCTCCCCACTCCCCTAAGTCTTCGTCCATCACCATGCCTCGATATATCGATGTTAAGTGTTGGACTATAATTTTATTTTAAGTAAAAATGTGCTAATACTAATAAATCTAAGAAGATCGCAATTGGCTTTCGTTGTCTGTATACCATATAGGTCACCCGACCTATTAATGGCTATTAAAGGCCCACCTTCCCTCTTACATCAGAAATGGATGGCGTCTGTTATTCCAAAGATAACCATTCCTCGGATAGTCTTCGTTTTAACCCTCATATTGGCCAGCTCTTTT
This sequence comes from Lumbricus rubellus, assembly GCA_945859605.1. Classification (NCBI taxonomy): domain Eukaryota; kingdom Metazoa; phylum Annelida; class Clitellata; order Crassiclitellata; family Lumbricidae; genus Lumbricus; species Lumbricus rubellus. The sequence goes on along the minus strand of OX243823.1, from coordinate 30,115,799 downwards.
TATAGTACAGGGTCAGCCAATCGTTCTATGCGATACGTATATGTCATTATTGTCCATGATCTTTCTGGGTCGCGCCTATAAGTATGATGCATAGTCGAGGCCACCTCGCATGACAAGTCTCATCTATACACTTCCTCTGCATGGTCTGACTTTGCGATATTCAGGTCAGTGCACGTCGTATAAGTTATAGTCTATATCGACGCAAAATAATAAGTCAAATGCTGCGGCTCAAGATTCTGCATGCAGCCGACCAAAAGACGTGTTATGACTTCTGTCACCTCGTTGCTCAATGCTCATTCCTCCCTTCTCTCTCTTCCGTGCTTAGCAATCGCAGTCAATATTCTGGGTTATTGTCCGCTGGCTCCTATGTACACTGTGTCCACGATAAAGTAGATCACTATACGTTGTTAAATATCTTGGTCAATTGTAGCATTATATATACTAAATTTGGTGCACATGAACTTCCGTCTATTCTATCCATATCCTACACATTTGATTAAAATTGATGCAACGGTTACGAAGATATACCCTTTTGAAATTGGGTGGTTCAGAAACCAAGTTACCAAACAGTAAAACGCATAGAATGACGAAAAAGTATAATACTGCTGTTTCTACCAATAATAATGCTCAATATTTGTGAAGTAATTTATGAAATATTTTTTACACCGTAACTCTGCCCAATTTGCCGTGGATTAGTTCATTGTCATAACATTTGGTTGAAAAGAGCGGTTTTGTTGAGTTCAGCGGTCACAGTTGATGTTCGAAGTGCCCGCCTTTAGCGCGCACACAGGCTCTGAGCCGCTGACGCCACTGATTGACAGCGCCGTCAATGATTCGTTGATCGAACCGGCTCCACTCCTAGATTAGCCGCTCCCAACGATGTTCAACGTCCCTGATTCTTGTCCGATAAACGCGATCCTGCAACATCCCCAGACCTTGCAATCCACAGGATTGAGATCTGGACTGTTTGGTGGCCAAAGTGAAGGAGTGATGAAGGCTGGAGTCTCACGTCTCAGGAACGCAACAGTCTCATGTGCTCGATGTGCTGGGGCACTGTCTTGCTGGAAAATGAAGAGTTCCCCTGATTGCTTGCGGATGGCTGGCAAGAGTTGCTGCGAGAGAAGAACATCTGTAACTGTTGCCGAAAATGACGCTTAAAAACAACAGCCTATGTATTCACTGCGTAGCAAGAAAAATGACATCTTTCTATGCGTTTTACTGTTTGGTAACTTGGTTTCTGAACTACCCAATTTCAAAAGGGTATATCTTCGTAACCGTTGCATCAATTTTAATAAAATTTGTAGGATATGGATAGAATAGACTGAAGTTCATGTGCACCAAATTTCGTACATATATTACTACAATTGACCAAGATATTTAACAAAGTCTAGTGATCTACTTTATCGTGGATAGGCCTACAGTGTAGAATGCTACCTATACTCACTCTGTTTTCGTTCGCACAATCGTGAGGCTGATGCATGCATTAACCTCTGGTGTGGTTTTATCACGCGAATGTCATTCTTTATTACTCTTCTTCTCAGTCATTCTTTATTACTGTCCTTCATACTCATCCTTTCACTCTCACAGCTCCGAAGCAAAGGCGCCCTCACCAAAGGGGCAAGAACTGGCATTTGTCACCTGGAATATTGACACCTATTTTTTTACCACTACTTTCTTGGCCTTAGCAAACGCTTTGAACAATATAATTTATAATACATACGATACGGGTACACAAAGTGAACTGTGAAATTCATATTTAGAAACCTCTGTGAAAATGCTCATGTTCTTAATTCCCTGTTTTGCTTTTTTACCGTGACCATTGTATGTTGCCCCTTCCTGCCGAAATATCTGCAAGCGCCTATGCTCCGAAGACGTCTGGTTGTAATTGAATGTTGCGATAATTTTTTGGCCGATTGTATAATAGTTTTAGACGTCTATGTATTGTTCGTATCACATGTTCTATGTATTGTTCTTATCACATGTTCTATGTATTGTTCGTATCACATGTTCTATGTATTGTTCGTATCACATGTTCTATGTATTGTTCTTATTACATGTTCTATGTATTGTTCTTAATCACGAGTTCTATGTATTGTTCTTATCACATGGTCTATGTATTGTTCTTATCACATGTTTCCTCAGTCCTTTTGCAAGTTATTGAATAAATATATACTTATACATAAATGAAATACTATGCTGCGGCAAGCGAAGGTCCCGATGTCAGAGCAAACTCTTAAGAATAATATGAACTAATGGACTCTCTGGATCCCCAGAGTTCCGTCTCTTCCAAGGTCGAACTTTTTCTCATCCTCCTTCCATTGGAATTCTTCCAGTCTCAAGCCATCCATCCATTGGATTTTCTTTCATGCTTAGTAAACACGCAGCTACTCTAGACAATACCATTATTACCATTAAATTATATCAGTAATAGGTCCATGTTATTATCATTATAATTCTATGATTATCATTGACGTCGTCGTCCTCCTCGTTCTCGTCCTCGTCCTCCTCGTCCTCGTCCTCCTCCTCCTCCTCCTCCTCCTCTTCCTCTTCCTCCTCGTCCTCCTCCTCCTCATCATCATCATCATCTTGGGTTCATTCCAAGTTTTATGGAGGGCTTTGTTTCCAGAGGATGGCCCGATTTATGAGACGAGCTATGTTCTCGCAATGATGCACGGAAGCGAGGCACCGGCGAATCTCCACGGGCATTGGAGTGCATTGATCGGCGACCTACATTGATGCATTCCTAGCCGCAACACAAAGCTCTCCGACGTACATCGTCTAAGTGGCTTGATCTGTAATCGAATCGGTTTTCCTGCGGGAAGTCAGTGCAGCGTTTCGGTTTTAGATTTAGATGTCAGGTAGTATTTCGTTTTGTCACTACTTGGGCGGCACAGATAGTGTGTTTTTTCTTTCAATTGGATGTAAAAAGCCTGGTAGACCATTACTCAACATGATTTAATAACAACACAACTGGGATGTTGCCATTAAAACTCGGCGGCGAAGTTGCACAAATGGTTGCGTAAGTAAATGAATAGTTCTGACAAGAGATAGACTTTGAAGGGTGAGCTTATTGGATGCAGCTAAATGATCTTATTCGCAGCCAATGTACAATGTACATACATGTACGTTATTGATGACAACTGGTCCGA
>OX243823.1:30007650-30110150 GCA_945859605.1 Lumbricus rubellus | reverse complement strand
GAAGAGAAGGAATGCGGGAATGGATTAACGGAGAAAGGATAGGAGAAGGACTGATGAATAGAGAAGCAACGAAACAATAATATTGGAAGAAAGGTTAGAAGAGAGGAAATGAGGTTGGGAGAAGTTTGGGATGACTTAAAAAAAGAAAGAAAGAAAAATAAAACAAAATGAAGTAGGAAACCATTGGAAATAGATATATGTATACAGATAGATAGACAGATAGGCTACACAGAGAGACACAGAGATACAGAGGAAGAGAGAGACAGAGAGAGACAGAGACAGATAGACAGATAGATAGACATACAGACATACCCAGAGACATAGAGACAGAGACAGAGACAGAAGCAGAGACAAAGTCAGAAAGAGACAGAGAGACAGTGAGACAGAGAGAAATAAGAGAAAGAAGGAGAGAAGAAATAGGTGAGAGAGAAATATAGACAGAGAAAAAGAACACAGTGACAGAAACGTGCATGACAACAAAATATCATTTGGTGTTTTGCCATCATAAGATAAGAAAGAAAGAATAGCGAAAAAACCTGGAACAAAAGATGCAAGGATGGAAGATTGAACGACATAAAGAAAAGAAAGAGAAACAAAGCGAAGATGTACGGACACATTGGAATTAAACTAAAAGGAAGAAAAAAATAGAGGGAAAGAAATTAGTATGGAAGACATTTCGAAGGGAAGAAATGATGCATGGTCTCATCTGGGTTTCATGGTCAATGACCGAACGAAATTTTTCATGCCCTTCTCCATTTCTCAACTTCTTCCTTTCTTCTTTTCCGATTTTCTTCCCTCCCTTCCTCCTTGTTATTGTCATTCTTCAAGTGGAATCCATAGTGCTTCCAACCTACCGAGATAAATCGAGTCCTGGTCTTCTTCTGTCTGCTGTTGATATGAGCGTCGCTCGATAAAGGGTCAGACATCGCTGAAACTTCTCTGCTTTTGGGAATTATCACTATCATCATAATAACTCGTCTGAGCATCATCATCATCATCGTCGTTATTGTGGTATCATCATCATCATCATCATCATCATCATCATCATCATCATCATCATCATCATCATCATCATCATCATCATCATCATCATCATCATCATCATCATCATCATCATCATCATCATCATCATCATCATCATCATCATCATCATCATCATCATCATCGTCATCGTCATCGTCATCGTCATCGCCGTCGTCGTCGTCGTCGTCTCACCTTGACTACTTCCATCACATCCTGGAATGCCGATACTCTATGTCATATTATTGTCTATCTGTCTGTCTCTCTCCGTCTCTTTATATCATTTTCCAGGCGAATCCGACTAGGCCTATGTGTCGGTGCACATCCGCAAGGAACGAGAAGCAAGTGCTTTGACATTTCGGATGACGACCAAAGAGAGACTGAAAGACAGGATCAGTTTCAAGTCCAACTTCCTATGAAATGCATTTCCTTCGTCTAAGATTCATGTGTTAGATGGTCACTTTCTTCTTCTGCTTCGTCATGATCCGTGGGCTGAAAACACTATAGGTGTCCATTGCGAATTTGACTACTTTCTTCCAAAATTCCCTGTCTTGTGCCCGGTGTGTCAGTTCCTGTGTATTCATACCGCACCACTTACATGTACATTGTATCTATGTCCTGCAACCATTCTCTGCATGGTCTTCGTTTTCTCTCCGATCCCTCCATGATTCCCGTCACTATAGGCCTACTCTTTTTCTTTCTATCGTCATTTAGATGATCATAGCATTGACAAAACACACGCGGTCTAGTAATAATCGAAGAATAGTTTTAATAGTAGGACTTATCCATTGGATCGACCAATTATTAGTTCTTTGAACATTACAATAACATCTCTATAGGGTATTTTTTACTCAATGTCTTTGTGATATTGTCTGTCTGTCTATCTGTCTTTCTGTCTGCATTTACATAATTGTTTATCTGTTCGCCTATTTTCATGCACGTCTGTACAGTCCCGCCATTTGTCCCGCAGTATAATACATCAAAGCGACGACAACGCTGACGAGTGCATTATCGTGTTCTTTGAGTTTTAAGCCTTCAGCATTTATCCATAAAACTTTGCACTAATACATGCATAAAGCACATAATTACTTCTCCATCCTCCTCCTCCTCCTCCTCCTCCTCCTCCTCCTCCTCCTCCTCCTCCTCCTCCTCGTCCTCCTCCTCCTTCTCCTCCTCCTCCTCCTCCTCCTCATCAATCATCATCACCATCATCTTCATCATCATCATCCCAGGTTTCCGATGCCAGACATCCGGGAACCGTTAGCAAGAACAAACGATATTCGGCAGTCTGATTTGCTGCAGCTAAGCTGCTAAGGAATGCAATCGACCACCAAAACATTGCTTGTAAACTGAAATTTCGGCATATGAAGTTGAAAGATTCATATCTTTTATCCTTTCAACTTTGTCTCATGAAATATTGGAATCATATTGGTCCAATTCTCTAAATATTTGGAACATTTTAGCGTGATATGTTATCAGGCATTAGAGATAATTATGTGAGAAGCAGTATGGCTTACTTTTTAAATCACGGTTTGTACATTGTATAGCCTACACACACGCGCACACAGGCATATATATATAAATATATACTATGCATATATTATAAACTACGTAGCCTAAAATTAGGTAATTTTCTATAGGGCCTACATTAATGTTTATGAATGTACATTCTTTTAAGCTACATCCATCGATAGCATATTGCGAACATTAGAACAATGCATGACACACTGAAACATTGGTCTCAGCAGTTAAGACATTGGGCATATTATTTTTCAGATATAGAGGTCAAAGACTTTGCAATATGCTAGCGAATATGAATTCCGTTTCCTAGTATAATTAATTCGTGGCTGTGAGTGGTATACTATTGCCAGATATGACAGCTGTATTATAGCAAATGTCTGGTGTGTGTGTAGCTTCGGTTGCTGTTAATAATAATAATAATTACGACGATTTATATGGCGCAGTAACACAGCCATGCCGTTACAAGGGCGCCTTACAGAAAACCAGCTACACCGGATAAGCCCTAGCGAACAAGTGTGATTTTAGCCTGGCTTTAAAAGAGTCCACTGAGCCTGCTGATCGGATAGCGAGAGGAAGACTGTTCCAGCAACGAGGACCAGCGACCGAGAAGGCACGATCGCCGAAGCACGTTCTCATTCTCCGCACACGTAAATCAGACCTCTCGGATGATCTGAGCCGAAGCCCAGCCACGGAGGAATGAGTCTCTATGCAGCAATCGCGCAGGTACTCGGGCGCAGCTCCGTGAAGCGATTTGAACACGAGCAAACAGAGCTTGAATTCGATGCGAGATGGAACAGGCAGCCAGTGGAGGACATCACGGAGGAGCGGCGTGACGTGGTCGTATTTTCTCCTGTTGCAGACTAGCCTGTTGTTGTGGTTGGTTGTCGCCGTTGTCCACCGTCATGAAGTTGCCATTATTTTTTGTCGATAATCCTGACTATAATAGGCCTACCTGTACCACATCTATCGCTGAGTGTAAGCTTATACATAGATAAAGAGAACGTCGTGTCTTTTCAGTTGAGAATATAACTGTGGCTTGAGCTTCTTAGAGTGTCTCTCTCTCTCTCTCTCTCTCTCTCTCTCTCTCTCTCTCTCTCTCTCTCTCTCTCTCTCTCTCTCTTTCTTTCTTTCTTTCTTTCTTTCTGTGTGTCTCTGTCTCTCCGTCTCTCTGTGTCTCTCTCTGTCTCTCTGTTTATCTGTTTCTCTGTTTCTCTGTCTCTCTGTCTCTGTCTCTGTCGCTCTCTTTGTGTGTCTCTCTGTCTCTCTCTCTGTGTCTGTGTCTGTGTCTGTGTCTGTCTCTGTCTCTCTGTCTCTCTGTCTCTCTCTGTCTCTCTCTCTCTCCCCCATCGATTCAGCAAACACCCGAACACTTCACGTGTGTCAGTGATGACATTGATCGGAGCTTAGAGTGTCACCGACCATGATCAAGTGACGTCAAAGAGCAGACAGAGCTTACAGTGCATTAGATTACACCAATATCTTCCTTTCGAACTTAAAAAAACTGCCTTATATTGACGTGGTTGGACAGGGAGCGCCTCTGCGTAGAACATCTTGAAAGTGCGCTGTGTAAAAACATCCTTATAATTAAGACGAGGGCAGAAGGAGAAGAAGACAATAATTATAGTTTAAGAATGTTTTACAATTTCTGAAGAAATTGGACACACGAGCTTTGCTCTCGATCTGCGCCGTGTCGTTTCAATTTTCCAAAGTGAAACCCAATTGAACATGAAACTGAAAAATAATTGCTTTGTCCCTTAGCGGAGAACTTGGATTTCAAATTAAACGTGCATTGTGTACCCAATATTTCTACCATTCGCAATATTGTTGCGCAGTATATGATCCGTATCATACTAAATGAGAGATGGTCTATTCGGTAACGCACCGAGTCAGTATCGATTCGTTCTCAAGCTGGCTATAGGCAAACTAAACCTGAACCAACAGTTGTGTACGTTCACATCTATTAGCGACTGAGTCTACGGCTATCCTGTGGTTTTGGTAGTCGCTTTTCTGGCACCTTTCCACCGATAAAACCAATTGCAAAGACCTCGGGGGGATCTACATGAGCGAAAGAAACGGTAGTATAGACAAGATCAAGGAAAGAAGACTAAACCATGCGAAAAGACTGAACGACAAACGATTATACCAACTGCGGTAACGTGGAGGGAATAAGAAGCAGAGGAAGACAGCCAACATAGTGGAAGACCTGATGGAAAAGAACATCGATATGAGGAAGGCCGTAGAAAACGTCAGAGACAGAGAAGTGTGGAGACGTCACGTAAGAAAGGCCTCATCGCATGACGGAAGAGAGCAAAGAAGAAGAAGCAGAGGATGATGATGATGATGATGATGATGATGAAGAAGAAGAAGAAGAAGAAGAAGAAGAAGAAGAAGAAGAAGAAGAAGAAGAAGAAGAAGAAGAAGAAGAAGAAGAAGAAGAAGAAGAAGAAAGACTACTGGTCCAATAACAGTGATTCAATGTTTTCTGATATCCTGACAGATCAATCGAAACTCGGGAAAATAATTACAGTGTGATAGTAGCAAAAGCAGCAGCAGCAGCAGCAGCAGCAGCAGTAGTATTTGCTGAAGTAGTAGAAGCAGTAGTAGCAGTACTGCTACTGCTACTACTACTACTGCTGCTGCTGCCGTAGTAGTAGTAGTAGTAGTAGTAGTAGTAGTAGTAATAGTAGTAGTAGTAGTAGTAGTAGTAATAGTAGTTGTAGTAATAGCATAGTAATGTTTGTATGTGCACTTGTTATAGCGCCCCTTCAAGCTTTTCTACTCAGAGGCGCTCCCGATGCAGAGCGGACACTGCATCGGAGTTTCACGCCGAAGCGCTGAGCAATTGTAAGTGAAGGACTTGCCCAAGGTCCTTACGCGGGGAGGTGGATTCGAACCTCGGACCTTCCGGCTCCAAGGCAACGACGCCACCACCAGACCACCGCGCCCCACTAGTAGTAGTAGTAGCAATTACAATAATCAATCACTACCACAGAAATCGACCGGTAGTAAACTGTCTCTGTAATTATTAGATGTGTAGCGTTGGTCTATTTAGACGAGAGGAAATTGCGCAACACAAACGATCACTCAAACAATCAAAAGGTGGAATGAACATCATTGGTGTATTATACTTTAATGACGACCATTGAGTTGGCTGTCGTCTGGGTCAATAATAATAATTATAATTATTACTTTTCTGTCCACAATTGCATGCACGCACGTTGCTTGCGTCTGAATTGCTGTAAAGAGTCAATGCAGAAATGCCTGCATGTCCACGCACGCTTTCACCATCTCAATAAAGGCGCCGCATAAACTAAAGATGTTTACCTGTCTATACGAAGTAGTAGTAGTAGTAGTAGTAGTAGTAGTAATAATAGTAGCAGTAGTAATAGCATAGTAGCAGCAATTACAATAATCAATCACTACCACAGAAATCGACCGGTAGTAAACTGTCTCTGTAATTATTAGATGTGTAGCGTTGGTCTATTTAGACGAGAGGAAATTGCGCAACATAAACGATAACTCAAACGATCAAGAGGTGGAATGAACATCATTGGTGTATTATACTTTAATGACGACCATTGAGTTGGCTGTCGTCTGGACCAATAATAATAATAATAATAATAATAATAATAATAATAATAATAATAATAATAATAATCATAATGATCATGAAAGAAAAGCACCCAGCTGATGAGAAGCCAACTAGAATGGCGGATCTACCTGACCCAGCTGGAAACACCCCATATCAGATGCTGGAGGCTGACATGGCTGGATTGGTGAGGTCTTTTCCCGTTGGATCAGCAGGTGGACCGGATGGCTTTCGCCCTCAACTACTTGTTGATCTGTTGAACAACAAAGAAACTTCGGAGGACCTCATCCAAGCTCTTACTGGATTTACAAACGTCATGCTTAGGGGCGAATGCCCCGATGAGATCCGTAGGCTGATGTTCGGAGGCACCCTGATTGCACTCTCCAAAAACACAGGCGGCTTGAGACCGATTGTGATCGGGTACGGTATGTCTGGAGAAGACTTACAGCTAAGGCGGCGAATAAGTATGCAGTCGATCGATTGGCTTCATTCTTCGCCCCGCTTCAGATGGGCATTGCTACCTCTGGGGGTTGTGAAGCGGCGGTCCATGCCGCAAGAGCCTTTGTCACAGACATGCCACAGGGCCAGATATTCGTCAAATTGGATTTCACCAATGCGTTCAACACATTGAGACGAGACGTAATGCTGCGCGCTGTCAATAAAATCATACCCGACCTATACCCGTTCATACATCAGGCATACTCCGCGGAGTCAGTGCTCCAGTTTGGGGAGTTCGTTATTGCATAACAGATGGGTCCGCAACAGGGCGACCCTTTGGGTCCTCTACTCTTTTGTCTGCCACTGCAGCCTGTCTTACAATCATTGACATCCAGCTTCCGAGTCGGGTACTTGGATGATCTGTCACTAGGAGGAAGACCCGAAGACGTGGTCAATGACATGAAAATCATCGCGGATCTGGAGCCAAGCTTAGGCTTATGCCTGAACAAGCAGAAATGCGAAATCTTGGCCGGGGAGGAAGAGGTAGACAAAACATTTGATGTCTTCAAACGAGCAACCATGGACTCAATAACTCTGCTGGGGGCACCGCTCAGAAGAGGCACGGCTCTGGATGAAGTATTGCAGGACCATTCTGAAAGATTGGAACAGGCATTGAAGGACTTGATGAGGCTGCCTACGCAGGGAGCCCTGATGCTAATGAGATCGTGCTTCGGGGCCGCGAGGCTGACCTTCTTACTCAGAACTGCGCAGTGCTGGGATCACATCTTGTTGAGAACTATGGATGAACAGATGAGACAGGGATTGGAGTCAGTCGTCAACATCAGACTCAGTGACATCCAATGGATTCAAGCGACACTTCCGATAAGAGACGGCGGTTTGGGGATTAGACGGCTTCAGATGCTGGCATCTTCCGCATATATTGCTTCAGCTGCATCAGCCAGAAATCTTGCAACCGCAATTCTTCACTCGGACGATTGGCAAGATTCATTCAAGAATGAAATTCTCATCAGTAGAACAGGATGTAGCACTTTGACTCATTCGACCAGTACAGCCTTGACCATCGGACAATTTGACCAGTACAGCCTTGATCTTCGGACATTTGACCAATACCAGCCATAAAAATTGAGTGTCCGCGTAGTTTGACCAATATAGCCTTACTTTTTCAAATTCGACGTCTGTCGTAAAAAAGTAAAAAAGTAAAAAAAGTAAAAAAGTAAAAAAGTAAAAAAGTAAAAAAGTAAAAAAAATTTTCTCCGGCGTATACAAAATGGACTACCCGAAGAAAACTGTTACTGAATTACGAAAAATGTACGAGCGGAGCAGCAAGGATGGATATTTTACAAGACGGTGGAAAGCAAAGTTCATTGCTAAACTTGACGCCCACATCCGCGAATGCTGCGACGATGAATGCCCGTGCAAGTATCCCCGGCCTGATCGACAACAACGACCGGGCGAGGCCATCGTCGTTCGTCGTCGGCGCAATGGCAACTCACCCCCATGTGATGTTAGTTTGATCGACAACGACGAACACCCATGCGAGATCATCACCGTTAATTGCCGACGCAATGGCAACTCATGTCTGTGTGAAGCATGTTTGATCAACACCGACGAACGCCCATGCAAGTATCCACGGCCGGATCGACAACAACGGCCATGTGAGACCATCGTCGTTCGTCGTCGACGCAATGGCAACTCACCCCATGTGATGTTAGTTTGATTGACAACGACGAACACCCATGCGAGATCATCACCGTTAATTGCCGACGCAATGGCAACTCATGTCTGTGTGATGCATGTTTGAACAACACCGACGAACGCCCATGCAAGTATATCGTCGTTCGTCATCTACGCAATGGAGCCCTACGTAAATCTATTTTGCTCTGCGGCCCCGACGGCTGATTCTATGTGGCGTAAACACAGCAGGTGTATTTTTCTGTGAAACTTTTTTCATATGTTTTGGCAGCCGCCTCGACATCTGAAAAACGAAAGCACATTTTTCATAATCGACGTCTGGCGTATAAAATTTTTTGTCTTGTGTATAGAAAATAACTGAAAATGGAATATACAGCTCGGCCTAAAGACAGGAGATCTCAATATAAAATGGACTACTCATCGTATAATCTGAAAGAATTACGACAAATTCCAAAAGAGCGAGGACAAAGAGGATACTCGAGTTTGCGAAAAGCGGAACTCATAGCGTTCATATCGCAGGGAGATCGACTAGGCGCGAAACTGGTCCAGGTCAACAAAGCACCCGCGCATACTCCCGCCACTGTACGAGAATTGCGAGAAATCGCAAAAAAGAGAGGGCAAAGAGGATACTCGAGATTAGCAAAAGCGGAGCTTACGACATTCTTGACTACTACTTGGAAATTTTTGAACACGGGGAAAAATAAAATAGTTTTTTCGGATTGGCTGACTCGTGAGATTAGTCAGTTACCCCCGCAAATAAAACCTCCCATTCATAGGTTCAAACTTCGAGAGACTGCGACGGCTATCAAAGGGTTTACAAAAAGATACACGATCGATGGCGGCAGCAGGATCGATGTTGCAACTTTTCTCAAGGCTGTAAGACCGCAGGTAGTTAGGCTGCTAGCGAAAAATCGGGGGGTAAAAGTTCAATTCGATCTCATGTGCGAAATGGAGAAAGTAGATATGAAAACCGGCGAAGTAGTAACGGCTGAGCCTAATTTCAAATCAAAGAGTGATATTATTTTAGAAGCAACTGATGTGAAAGAAATATATACCAACGCGGCGGATAAAATTAAGGAGAGCATGGCAAGTTTTCAGATGCGGGGGAGTAATTGGAGATTCAAAACCGTTTTGAAGTTGGATATCGATACAGTGGTTTATAAACCATTGAAAGGTAGTTCTTACATTCCACTTCCAGATTATTTAGCGAATAAAAAGGCTATTATTAATATGAAGAACGAAGACGATGAATGCTTCAAGTGGTGTGTAACGAGAGCTGTAAACCCAGTTGACAAAAATACAGAAAGAATTACGAAAGAATTAATTAGACAGTCTGAGGAACTCAATTGGTCCGGTATCGAATTCCCAGTAGCAGCGGATGCTAATGTGCTGAGTAAGTTTGAGCGAAATAATAATATTAGCGTTAATGTTTTTGGTTACGAGAAAGAAGTGAATGTATTCCCACTATATATATCAAAACATGAGAATGATAGGTGTGTAGATCTATTACTCATTTCTGACGGAGAAAAGAAGCATTATTGTTGGATCAGGAATTTCAATAGGCTGATGGCTGTGAAAACAGAAAAAACTAGTACATCAATGTACTATTGCAAAAGATGCTTGATAGGATTCAGTAGAAAAGAATCGCTTCACAAACATACTGAGTACTGTTCGCAGCAGGACGCCCAACGAATAGAACTTCCGGAACCTGGGACTATGCTAAGTTTTACACATCACTATCGGAAGATGCGTGTACCGTTTGTGTATTTTGCCGACTTTGAGTCGTTCATCAAACCTATCGGTACATGTCAACCCGTTCCTAGCACGTCTTACACCAACAAGTATCAAAAACATACGCCCAGCTCGTTTTGTTATCACATGAAATGCTTCGACGATGAAGTTTATTCCCAAGAGCCTGTGCGTTTTACAGCTGAAAACGAAGACGATGATGTTGCTCAGTTATTCATAGACTCTATCGAGGAAAATGTAAAACGAATATACAACGAGTTCAAATTCCCCAAGAGGATGATATTTGGCAAGAAAGAGCAGGTGCTCTTCGACTCGGCTACTGTTTGCCATATATGCGAACGAGAATTTATAGGCGAAGAAAAACCAGTACGAGATCACTGTCATTTGACTGGAAAATTTAGAGGCGCCGCTCACAACCTTTGTAATCTGAAATACAAAGTCCCCAAGTTCTTCCCCGTCGTATTTCACAATTTGACAGGTTATGACAGCCATTTATTTATCAAGAAATTACGTGGTGAACACGGCGAGAAAATCAAATGCATTCCCTGCAACGAAGAAAAGTATATCTCATTCAGCAGAGAGGTCGTCGTCGATAGATTTGTAGACAAAGATGGGAAAGAGAGAGAGGTCAAACGCGAATTACGTTTTATCGATAGTCTTAGATTCATGCACCAGAGTCTCGACGCGTTATCGAAAAATCTTCAGAAAGATCAGTGCAAGAATTTAGGGAAATATTTTGAGGGTGAGAAGCTGGATCTTTTACTCAGAAAAGGCGTTTACCCATATGATTACGTCGACGGTGTTGAAAGATTAAACGAAACCGAATTGCCGTCGAAACATGCCTTCTATTCAAAACTAAACGATTCGGGCATCAGCGAAAAAGATTACGCGCACGCGAAAACGGTATGGGACAAATTTGAATGCAAAACATTACGCCAATATCACGACTTGTACAATTTATCGGATGTTCTATTATTAGCGGATGTGTTCGAAAACTTTAGAGACGTCTGTATGACGCACTACAACCTAGATCCTGCGTGGTACTACACTAGCCCAGGACTTGCATGGGACGCGGCGTTGAAGACGACTGGTGTAGAGTTGGAGTTGTTGAGTGACTACGATATGTTACTGATGATCAAGCAGGGAATACGAGGAGGTGTCAGCACGATTTCCCATCGATACGCGAAAGCGAACAACGAGTACATGGGAGAAGCTTTCAATCCCACCCAACATTCAGTATTCATTCCATACTTGGACGCGAACAACTTGTACGGATGGGCGATGAGCAAACCGTTACCAACTCATGGGTTTGAATGGATGAACGATGACGAATTGAATGATTGGAGAAACATTACCGAACGAGATGGAGTGGGATGTGTGTTAGAAGTCGACTTAGAATATCCGAAGGAATTGCATGACCTGCATAATGATTATCCTCTAGCTCCGGAGAGTGTAAAACCCGCGGGATCGAATGTAGCGAAACTCATTCCAAACTTGAACGACAAAGTAAAGTATGTAGTTCATTACGAAAATTTAAAATTGTACGAAAGTCTCGGATTGAAAATCGTAAAAATACATCGAGGAATAAAATTCGTGGAAAGTGCCTGGCTGAAAAAGTACATCGATCTGAATACCAACCTGAGAACGAAAGCTACGAACGATTTTGAGAAAGACTTTTTCAAGCTGATGAACAATAGCGTTTTCGGTAAAACAATGGAGGCTATCGAGAATCGAGTAGACATACGATTGGTGAGTGATGAGAAGGAAGCTATCAAGCTAGCCGCGAAAACTAATTACGACAGACGAACGATTTTCGATGAAAACCTCATCGCCGTTCACATGAAAAAGACCAAGTTGTTTTACAACAAGCCGATATATCTAGGGATGTGTATATTAGACGTTAGTAAGACGCTCATGTATGATTTTCATTATAATTACATCAAGACCAAGTACGGAGATAGGGCCAAGCTATTATTCACCGACACCGATTCTTTGGCGTATGAAATTAAAACGGAAGACTTCTACAAAGATATTTCCTCCGACGTCCAAAGTATGTTCGATACTTCAGACTATCCGAGCGATCACCCGTCAGGTATAGAATCCGGCGTTAATAAAAAAGTGGTTGGTATGTTCAAAGACGAGGCCGCGGGAAAACAGATTGAAGAATTTGTCGGGCTGCGATCCAAGTTGTACTCTTACAAGATGGCGGGCGAAGACTACAAGAAATGTAAAGGCGTGAAAAAGAACGTCGTCAAGAAATCAATCACTCACGCAGATTACAAAGACTGCGTGTTTACGAAAAGACAACAGTCGAGAGCGATGAACGTCATGCGATCCTATCGCCATGAAATTTACACCGAAGAAGTAAATAAAATAGCTCTGTCTGCCGACGACGACAAAAGAGTAATAATGGACGACGGGATTCATACCCTAGCCTATGGGCACTACACGCTGAAAACTAAACAAAATAAAGAATAATTTACACTAATATAAAATGGATGCGGGAAAAAAAGTGTGTACCAAATGCAAAAAAGAAAAAAACTTGGATGAATTTCACAAAGATAATGCACAAAAGAGCGGGTATTACCCCAGCTGTAAAATTTGTAAAAATGCCAAAGTGAAAGAGCTTGCACACAAATACGCAAGACAGGAAAATAGGGAGACAAAAGACACAAAAGTTTGCAGTCGGTGTAAGGTAAGTCAGAACATATCGGCATACGACAACAATCGATTTCAAAAAGATGGAAAGGCGAATGAATGCAAAAATTGTAGACATAATTATTATCTCGCCTGTGTAGAAGCCCGAAAGCTCATTAGTTTGTGAAACATCTAGATGAAATATTAAAATGAGCTATACAACTGTGAAAAATATAAATGTCGAAGGCGTAGTCCTCGCAAATCATCCGTTGACGAATTTTGAGCTACTAGATGCCGCGAAAAAGCTCAATATCCCTAATTTCCGGGGAGTATTTCTCAGAGACGAGCTGCCGAAGAAACCTAGACGGACTGAATGCGGGATATTGAATCTAGACGATTCTAATGGAACCGGCTCGCACTGGGCCGCTTTTTTGAAGAACGGCAGGGAAAAAATATATTTCGACAGCTATGGTCTGCCCCCTCCTACAGAACTGGTAAAGTATTTACAGAGTCCCGTGTACTACAATAGCGAGCGCGTGCAGCCCGACAACGAAGTGTTTTGCGGTCATCTATGCCTGCACGTCCTGAAAAAAACATGCAAAGATGGAGTGACTTTTCAAGAAGTTATAAATAGCCTGCATTGAAAATTATATTCGGATGTAAAAAATGCCTGTTGATAAATTTGGACATACAGATTCGGGAACTACGCAGAGAGTAATTGCCGGAGGAGTTACTGAAAGTCAAGTAAATAGTACTTTTCTACGGCTAGATGGAGCAAACCCAGCGACTGGAGATCTAAATATGAGTGGCCATACTATTAGAGGCCTACCTACAACGAATACAACGAATACAGCGAATACAGCGAATACTCCGGAAGCGGGAATAGATGAGGCTATGAGTCGGGGACAAGTAATAGATTTACTGCAGAATCACAACGACGTCCCGACCGACAATAATCATTTGACGAATAAGAAATACGTCGATGAACAACTTACTTCGAAAGTGGCGGCTGTGGTAGGACCCGCGGTTAGCGCTTACAGTTCAACTCAGCAGGCTATTCCCGCTAGAACTTACACTGCAGTTACTTTTGACGTAATAAGATGCGGTACCGCAAGACATGGTATTGAACGTGGTATTGAACGTGGTAACGGAACGACTTCTTTCTTCCCCAGTAAAGCCGGGTACTATATCGTTTCGGTGTACATAGAATTTTACTACAATAATAATATCGCGTATGGCACCGTCCACCTGTATAAAAATGGAGCGTCGTACATGCAAATTGCGTGCGGAGGGAGCGCGAGAGGTTTGAGCAGCCATTCAATCGGTAGTAACATAGTTTTTCTAGACGAATTCGATTACCTCAACATACGCGCTTTTTCATCCGTCGACACGAACATTTTGTGTAGGGACTTTTCAGCGGCATTCTTACGGCCCTAATTAATAAAAATTATTATTTTCAAAATGCCTGTTGATAAATTTGGACATACAGATTCGGGATCTACTCAAAGAATAATTGCTGGAGGCGTTACGTTGTCCCAAGTAAATAGTACTTTTCTAAGGGTAGATGGGGCAAATCCGGCGACTGGGAATCTAAATATGAATGGCAACTGCATCAAAGGCCTGCCAATAACGAATAATCCGGATGCGGGAATGGATGAAGCACTAAGTCGGGGGCAGGCTATTGCCCTAGTCGCCGATAAAATCACTAATAGCGTCGAGCCTGCCGGTAGTAGAGATTACGTTTCGGGTATGAGGGTATCCCCGGGCAATCTAGTGAGAAATACGGCGAGCGGTATTATATATCGGTTCGAAGGAACGGCTGGAGCTATAACAGCGGCACCAGCATTGTCCCCGAATTGGCGGCCTACAACCGGACCGGCTATTTGTGTGTTGAAGGAGGGTGGAGGGGGAGCAACCACAATCGTAAGTGGTGGCGCATTCTCGGGCACATATGCAACGCATGGTGGTGCATTCTCAGGCGTATATCTATTGCACCGTCAATTAACGGTCGTTGCTATCAATACGGATTCAGCGTATACGACGTCCCTGGGCTTAATAACTATTCCTCGTACGGGCGTATATCGACTTGGCGGATTCGCGAATTTCTTGATAGGAAATGACAGTCCGGGCGAAAAAATAATCAGAATCTCGTATGTCAGAGACGAGATACATAGTAACGAACTTTTAGAATGCATGGCTGGCGGATCAACGGTTGGCAGCAGAATATCGCTCGTATTACCAACCGTCGCCATATTTTTCAACGTCAACGATAAGCTCGGTATGAGGGTATATTCCGTCATATCCGGAAACAGTCAATCGGCCGGTCGCCGTCTTCTCATGGGCGGGGGCGGATTGCAGGTCGAGTTTTTGTACTAAGTCCGTATTTTTATTCGTTGATACCTATCGTCTGAGAACACACGATAGGTATCTACAAGTCTCAAAGTCTCATTATTCAGAACTGTCATCGACCATTCTATCATGAACTTCAATATACCACACTCATTTTCTGACCGTCCGATTGAAACCTCAGTAACTTGTCTGAAATCACCACTGCGTATGCTTCCGTATTGGCAGGCGGCGCTGTATTAAACGTGCCTTTGATCTGGATATCGACCACCGATGACTTCAGACGCTCGGATTGCTTGCTCACGTCAAACACCATAATCGGAAACAGATCTTTGAAGTCCGAGGGTGTGATATTGCATTGCGTCATTAGTTCGTCCATTCCATAGTATTTTTCACTGAACGCGGCTGCTGCTCGGTACGCCCGCGAGAATTGTTGATTCGGAAATGATAGATTATAGTCAACAACCGGGTATCGGTCCTGGTTCATCATCACGAACATGTTCTTCAGATCGCAATGATTGAAAACGGATGGATTGTGTTCTTGATCGCCGCTTTTGTCGGTTTGAAAACCCAAGATGATGTACCTAGGCTTCTCGGGTAATGTCTTGACGCTAAGTCTCCAGCTAAAATTAGTCGACTGTGCGACGGAGGTGGTGTCGCATTGACGGGCTCTGTACGCAACTGGCAACGACGCTTTCGATTCGATCGTTTTGTACAACTGCATCTTCTCCATATCCGCGGGAATAACGTGAGGCATGAACCATGAGATTTTATCCAGCCTAACTTTCCCTGCAGCCGCCGCAGGCGCAGCGAGTCTAAAAATTGCGTCATCATCGGCTTTACGAACCAGAGTTAGCGTATGTTTCACACCAAAAACAACCTTGTCGTAATCATCGCAAAATCCGAAAATATGCTTCAATGGAACTACAAAGCTGAAAGTACCTTTGGCATTTGGTTTTTGAATTATATACGACTGTCTCACGGCGAAACCTTGATTATCCGCGATAACTGCCGTCGCCCCGCTGTCCTTGTACCACAACTGATTCAGACCTTGAGCTAGTTGAAAATCATTCGGGTACTTGAGTAATCCGAGCATCGTCGTTGCCTGACCCGGGTAAAATAACGATTCAATTTCCTGATTCGACAGGGCATACGAAATTTGACTGAAAAGATGCATGAGCCCATTATTCGTAAGGGTTGCTTCATCGGCATTGACGTAGAAGGTCTCGGGGTTGGTCGCCTTCGTCAATCTACCCTCGAACAGCAGGTAAGATTCTGATGGATGACAAAATAGATCTTGAAGTTCGATGTTTATTCTAATCTCGCCGGAGGTGTTTAGATTCGCCCCCGATATCGGCTCATACTCGTACCATTCGTAGCGTTCGACGCTTTCATCGCTCAATGGTTGTTCGGTAAATCTCAGAATTTCAGATGATTGCATTTTTACTACTACGCGATAATATTTTTTTACGCGACCTTCATTCCGGCGCCGTTTAGCGAGCGTACTAAATCTTGTATCGACATGGCGCCGTTCTTCTTCAGACCATCCCTCATCATCAGATTATTAATATTCGGGATATTCGAGGTCAGCCCGACGCTACCTACGCCACTCAGCCGCTCTAAAATTTGTCTAGTTTCTGGCGTAACAGCCTGTTTCTGAGGAGTAGGAGCAGGAGTAAACAGTTTGGCCACTGCTTTGTCCACTAATCGTTTACCAGCGTCGATTGCGGTTGTTTTCCCAACGTCGATGGCCTTTTTCCCAATTTCTTTCGCCACGTCTTTACTCGCGCTGAGAGCGGTCGTTGCTAATTGTTTGGCGGCGTTCGACGTAACTAGCCGTTTGAAAAATCCCGAAATTGTATCAAATATTCCAGATCCTCCGATTACGTATTGTTTCCTACACCTCCTTCTATTAATGACATGCATTTTTCCTGAATTTTATAATGTCAGCATTATATTTTTGTAAGCATCATTACTCAGCACTTCCTGCCTCAATAACGCATCGCACATCGCCACGATCTCGTTTCTCACGCCGGTATTGCCTGCTTTGAAGCTTTGAATTCGTAGTTCTAGCTGTTTCGCTAATACGTTTGGATCTTCGGAAATAACGATTACACCACCCACGCCTTTGCCCGCTGTCGGTGTATTGCGGGCCCTCTTTTCCCATATCGGCTTGATAATTTCCCGATATTTGACGCTCGAAGATGCTTTCGGTTTGTTGGGATTTTTTGGCTGTCTGATAGCATCCGACGCGAGTAGAATCTCGGCGTAATCGTCTCTATCATTATTATCGTATATCGACGTGTTCGGCTGTTTCATCGTCAACAACTCCCAAAGCCCCGGTGTTCCGCTATACGTCTTATTTCCAACCGTCACATCGTCTCCTTGAATAGAAATCGGAGTATCACCGATGTAGAATTGACCATTTTTTGATCGTATTCCGAACGTCGTATCTACAATTTTTCTATCGGAGGCGTATTGATGAAGGTACTTGGTGGCTACCTCACCTAATTCTAAAGTTCTAATGTCCTCGGTCGGATCGTCGCTATACGCTTCTATCGAGGGATACTGAGGAAATTGAATCTTCAACGACGCGGGTAGCGTCTGTAGCGCGTTTGATGTGGCTATCGAATTTTCTTTGATGGCGGATAGTAGCACATTCTGCTCTTTGGAAAGTGTGGATTGCGAATCGACGATAGGCTTGTACAGCTTGGTTAGTTCTTGTTGCAGCCCCGAATCCCCCAATCTCTCCGATAAAAAGTTCTGTTGAATATTCTTCTTGGATTTCAGAAACTCTTCGACTATGAAATTTCTTTTCGCCGGGTCATCTATCTTTAGAAACGACATTTTTACTAACAAATTTAATGTTTCTCGACGTGTTTTTCGACATGTTTCTAGACGTGTTTTCCGACGTGTTTTTCTACATGTTTTTCGACATGTGTAAAAACACAAGTTAGACGTATTTTCAGACATAGCGACATAGGTCTACAAACTCCACATGCCTTCATACATGTTCACGTTAGTCGTCTTTCTACTAGATTCGGTATTTTTCTCAAACATGCTTTGAAAGGACTGCCTGACTTCCTCTCTTCCTCATCCATCGCGGCTGCCGCAACTTTCGACTTACTTTTGATTTCTTCTTTCATGCCATTGAATTTTTCAATCTCGCCTAGAATCAGAGAATATTCCTCGTCTGAAATGTGATCATCCACGAGAGCTTTTGAAATATGGTCGCTGATCGTGTTGAGCTTCGCATCAGCTAGTGTTTTGATCTTTTCATGCTTCTCCGCCTTCAGGGCGAGCTTTTTACAGATTCGGCCGCCAATTATACTCAATAGCCCCGCACCTAGCGCCGCCCCTTCCATGGCAATAGCGATGGGGGCTGCAATTATGGTGGACAATACACCGATTCCCGAAATTCCGAGCCCCATCGTGACCACCATGAGGACGTTGTCTACTACGCCGATTACGCTCACACTTCTATGATACTTTTTACTCAACGTTGCTCTTTTGTCTCGTTCTTGTTCGATCTCCTTTTTGATTTCGCTAATCTTCTGAAGTCGATACGTTTGTGCGGACCCTGCGGCTATTTGTATTTCACCTTCTGGCGCAGAGGGTGTTATATTTGCTAGGTTTGGATAGAGTTTGATGCCTTCGTATTCCATTCTTTTATTTATTAGCAATATATATTTTTTACTGCTGATAATTTACAAAACATAGCGAATCTCCTTGGTTTATAGTTACCGCTGAATCGGAGTTGTTTTGAATGGAAACTATGATATCATCAACAACCGCATCTTCTGAAATCACTCCGTCTAGTAAGCTGCAGCGTCGTTCTTTGATACTCTGTCTGAGGGAAACGAGACAAAGACCCGCCGACATTTCTACGCCGAGTCCAAGCCTTAGCGTATTTGCCGCCTTTGGTTGTATCGTGATATCATTTTGCGCAAAAATCTCCCATCGCAGACCTCCATGTTGTCTATTTGGGGTGTGAGTAACACCACTCGTAATCTTCCAAAAGACTGAAACGGGCTGCGTTCTAACCTCTACCGGTCTAGTTGGTTTAGTTCCAAATTTGTGTATTGGTCTCGACATTTTATAATAGAATAGATTATAATATCATGCCAAGAATCGGAATGTTTCGAAACGGAGAATTAGGACCCAACAAAAGTCCTTCACCATTCACATAGCCCGACCCTGTTTTCATGTACAGTCCGGACCCCATTATCGATGCGCCTTTTTGCCATGGAGACAAGTACAAACCAGATCCGGCGGGTCTTATTTTGCATGCTATGTCGCCTTTCTTGACATACATTACACCCGAACCGCTGATTTTATCGACAAGTTTCGATCCAGCCGCAGCGCCCAACCCACCTAATGCGCCCTGCGCTAAACTAGGCAGTACGCTACCAAGAAGGAACCGTCCCGCGGTCGCTAGAAACGGAAGTATAGCGCCTATGAATCCGCCTTCGACTTTCTTGTTGTTCTCCAATTGCGTTTTACTCATTTTAATAATCATGCCAGTTCCTTTTTGGTAGGCTGCTGCCATTTTATTGATTTGCGCCTGGGTGAGAGCCAAAACGTGTTCGCCATTCAAATCATCGTGTGATAGTTTGATACTCACGCCGCTCCCCGCTTCAAGTGATCTTTTAATTTTGTCTTGTTGCGCTTCTGAAATATTAACTTTTACGCCCATGTAACGATTCATTTTATTAATAAATTACAAAAACTTTCAAACTTCTCTGATGTGAAACCGAATCGCCAATTCTTCACCTCGAAGATTTAGTAGGTTCCCGTGTTGGTCTGTGAGCCTCGTTTCCATCGTTGAAATTGTAGACAGCAAAATCGGGAGATATATCAAATTATGCGGCACTTCGATAATTTTGTAACCCGGACCCACGTTTGGGAAAAAAGAATATATCACGTTTTCCGATGTTCCGTTAGTGTACGAAGACCCGATAATGTCGCTGGTCACTCTCAGGCTGCTTACACTCATTATATTTACCAAGTCCTCCGATTCGTTGTATCCCGCCGAATAGATCCATCTGTTGAAACCTAGAACCTTTCCAATCGAATTCTTCGGCGTAAAGTCAACCATATAGCCCTCTGCCGTTATATTTACCACAGACCTCAGCGTATTGGTGTTTGGCGCTATTGAGATACAGTATTCTCCATTTACTCCGTCGTAATGCCCATTCCCCTTCATGACCCTCTGTATATATTCGTTGATATCCGTTATTTCATAGCAACCCTCTGGAACTTGAATGTTTACCCATTCCGTGTCGCGATTTGGCGAATACCGAAAGACGTTGTTTGTCGCGTCGATATTAGGAAAAGAATAGTACGTCTCAAGGGCAACTAAGGCCATTTCATATCTCTTATTCTTCTCCAGTTCAAGCAGTGGATTAAACTTCGTCCTGATTCGCGTGCTCTTTTCGCTGAGAAAAATGGAAAATGATGTTTTTGGTTCCGTGTTGCAGGCCGTCTTTTCCGTGTTTTCCGATATCTGTTTGAGAAGCGATGATTCCATTTTTACTATACAATACAATTTTACAATGGCGGATCCTCGATTATATAAAATTCGTCGAGTCCGCATCGGTATTTGCCATTGTACTTGTCGCTAGTCAGGTCTAAAACCACGAATCCATGAGGCCGTTCCCATACTGTTTTGCAGAGTTTTCTAAATTCATCTTTCGACATGTCTGTACTCACGTGATCGTTGTAAATATGATTACAATTTTTCAGGTCTTGTTTGAACAGGCAAATAAAGTTTGCATTTTCTCTGATTGTTTGGCGCGGTAATTTGAAATAATTCTGGGCGAGGTAAAAACAATCTACATTACTATGCCTCCCCCGATTGTAATACGTTTCACATTTGTTTTGTTTTTCCAATTGAAGATCATCGAATATCATCAGGTTCTTCTTTTCAGCGCTCAAATCTCTTGGGTCGGGTACATCGTCGGCGCTCTCAAAGAACTTGGCAATTATATCGGATTTAGCTTCTGAGTTTTTTGCTAGTTCTTCCATTACAAGGTCTGGCGGCGCATTTAGTCCCACGATTTCATCTCGGTGGTCGAACAGCCAAACGATCGCTTCTTTCGGCAATTTTTCTTCGTATGCTTTTTTAATAATGCGATATTCCGGCTGAAACAGAGAAGTACCGAATACCTGCAAGTTATTATAATCCAACCAGTCTGGCCTGAGTAAAAGATTGAGAAGAAGTGTTGTTTTTCCACACGCCGATTTCCCAACTATCAAACCGCGTATGCTTTTTGGTAACAACGGATTATTGAATCTTTTCGAGAGCGCTGTGCCCCAACTCATATCTCTAATCTCCATTTTAAAAATATATATTATTAAAAAACGAAATGTATTGCGTAAAATGTAAACAACAGACCCAGACGAGAGATGTGCAGAACGTCGTGTCTAATAATGGAAGAGCGATGCGTCGTGGTGTTTGCGTCGTATGCGGGAAAACAAAAACTCAATTCGTGAAGGCGCCCGCTGTTGCGCAAGGTGGGGATCTAGTTAGTTCGCTGAACGCTGCCACTAGCAACATTAAATTACCCTGGGCTAAATTTCCGGGCGAATTACATTTGCCGGGCCATCAGTTTACTGGTCCCGGTACTAGACTAGATTTGCGTCTGAATCCCAACGAAACGCCCAAAGATTGGAGCAAACCTATAAACAGGGTAGATAGTGCGGCATACGTTCATGACCTGGCATACAATCAACACACTGATACGGCTTCTAGGAATGTCGCTGATAGAGTAATGATAAACCAGCTGAATAATATACCTAATCCAAGTCTGCGGGAACGCGTAGAGAGGGCGATAGTCAAACCCATCTTGTCAGCTAAAACAAGCCTAGGTTTGGGTTTAAAAAAAGCCTAGAATTACAGCAGGACCTGAAATGGACTAATCAATTAGCGAATGAATTACACAAACCAGTAGTGAGAAATTTTAGGACGAGGCGGGTCCGTGTTGGCGGGATTGACCAGATTTGGGCGGCTGATCTAATCGACATGCAGGCTTTCGCTAGAGATAATGATGGCGTGAAATTTCTATTGACCGTCATAGATGTGTTTTCCAAGTATGGGTGGATCGTTCCATTACATGACAAGAGTGGGAAGTCTACAGCTGATGGGTTCGTGAAGATACTCGGGGGTGGTCGACAGCCAGTCAAAGTTTGGTGCGACAAAGGGAAAGAATTTTATAATAAAAATGTGAAGAATTTAGTCGAGTTGTATTCTACCGAGAACGAGGGTAAAAGTTCCATCGTAGAAAGATGGGTGCGTACGATGAAAGAGAAGATGTTCAAGTACTTCACAGCTAATTCAACTAGAAGATATATCGATGTATTAGATGAAATGGTTAGTAATTATAATAACACGAGACATTCTTCGATCAAAATGACTCCCGCGAAGGCTAGTATGAAAACGAACGAAAAGACGGTATTTATGAATTTATACGGCGACGAGATTTCAGAGCCTATTACACCAAAGTTTACAATCGGCGATCGAGTCAGAATAACTAGGAAGAAGAACATTTTTGAGAAGGGTTATACGACTAGATGGGTGGAGGAGGTCTTTGTAGTATCTCAGGTTCAATATACAGATCCGCCAACTTACAAGATTACTGATTCTGCCGGCGAGGAAATACAAGGCTCTTTTTACGAGCAGGAGCTGCAGAAAACAACTCAAGAAATATTTAGAATCGAAAAAGTGATTAGGAAACGCGGGAAGAAATGTCTCGTGAAGTGGTTGGGCTACCCAGACTCGTTCAACTCGTGGATTGATACTGAAGACTTGGTGGCATTGTGAGACGATTATGAAAAAATATGTTGTGTTTGGAGAAAAAAATAATAATATTCGATTGATCCAAAGACGATTATAAACCAACGGTGTAAAATCGTTTGCGATATTGTAATCCCGTATCTACGTCGTAGTCCACTCATGCCCCTACATCACACAGACATGAGTTGCCATTGCATTGACAATTAACGACGATGATCTCGTTGTCGATCAAACTAACATCACTCGGGGGTGAGTTCACTGAGTCGCCATTACGCCGACGACGAACGACGGTAATCGTGCCCGGCCCTTGTTGTCGATCCGGCCGTGGATACTTGCATGGGCATTCATCGTAGGTGCAATGGCGGTTGTGAGCGTCAATTACAACAATCAACTCCGATCTCCGCAGTCTTGTTGTATAATGAACCAAGCCGAGCTGCCTGGCGATTTTTTGTAATTCAGTTTTTGTTTTATTCGGGTAGACCATTTTGTATACGCCGGAGAAAATTTTTTTTTACTTTTTTACTTTTTTTTTACTTTTTTACTTTTTTTTACTTTTTTACTTTTTTACGACAGACGTCGAATTTGAAAAAGTAAGGCTATATTGGTCAAACTACGCAGACACTCAATTTTTATGGCTGGTATTGGTCAAATGTCCGAAGATCAAGGCTGTACTGGTCAAATTGTCCGATGGTCAAGGCTGTACTGGTCGAATGAGTCAAAGTGCTACATCCTGTTCTACTCTCATCGAGCGCAGGGAGACGCTCCCGAGCGGAGAGATAGAGACCATCACTGCCCAAAAAGCTTGGGACAGACCACTGGTTGAGGCAGACATATCGTTGGTGTGGTCCTCGGCGACAGATCCGCTCAACATGGCGAGACTGCGGGCTGTAACATCCGCCCATGCAGGAGACTGGATGGCAGTTTTTCCAATGGCCTCATGTGGATTATGTCTCAGCGATGAGGCCGTCAGAGTGGCGATAGGCCTTCGCCTTGGCCTGGATCTCTGCGTGCCACACCAGTGCCAGTGCGGCTTAGTGACTGACCAGGGAGGACATCATGGACTGGTCTGTCGACTTTCTGGAGGGCGTGCAAGTAGGCACTTTGCTTTAAACGATATCATCTGGAGGGCCCTTCAGCGAGCAGATGTTCCGAGCTCCAAGGAACCAGCAGGTCTGTTCCGTACTGATGGCAAAAGACCGGATGGAGCAACGTTGATCCCGTGGTCAAGAGGGAAATACATGACATGGGATGCTACAAGTGTTCACACGTGTGCTGGCTCGTATATTCATCTGACCTCCGTAACATCTGGAGCAGCAGCTGAAATGGCATCCACCAAGAAGACAGCAAAATATGCAGGAATCCCCAGTACACACGAATTCATTCCGGTGGCACTTGAGACCTTGGGTCCCATCAATGCACAGGGCCTGGAGTTCTTATCAGAACTAGGGCGGCGGTTGACCATGGTGTCAGGAGACCCGCAGGAGACAGCACATCTCTTTCAGCGTCTTTCTGTTTGTATTCAACGCTTTAACGCTGTTTCTTTTCGCTCTACCTTTGCACAATCGACCGGTGACGATGACCGTTAACTCCAGAACAACACTGTTTTTAGTATTTATTGTTTTTAAAGCCTGAGGGATCATAAATACCTCGGGCGCAAAAAAAAAAAAAAAATAATAATAATAATAATAATAATAAAGGATACTGAGAAATCATAAATACCTCGGGCGCTAAAAAAAAAAAATAATAATAATAATAATAATAATAATAATAATAATGTTTGTCGGAAATATTAAAAGGATAATAATAATAATAATAATAATAATAATAATTATTATTATTATTATAATAATAATAATTAATCTTCTGTCCACAATTGCATGCACGTTGCTTGCGTCTGAATTGCAAAGAGTCAATGCAGAAATGCCTGCATGTCCACGCACGCTTTCACCATCTCAATAAAGGCGCCGCATAAACTAAAAGATGTTTACCTGTCTATTACTAATAAGCCAGGTGATGTCATTGACCGATGTTCTTGGCCCGTTTAACATTCTGTCCATTCAGACGAATTCTATGTCCACAGGATACTGCTTTCTAAGCGCTGAAGAACACTTGATGTGTTGGTGGGACGGTACCAGTCAACGTCTGCTAACTTCAGTCTCTATTAGTGCATGGACGCTAATTGACTGACTACCTGACCAACCGACAAAAAAGACTAAAAACTATCGATTGACGGGTTGATGAGAGAAATTCGTGTCTGTAGGCAGAGCAGTCACACAAAATAAACTATCTTTAAGGCTTAAAGAAGAAAAATCCAGTGCAGGGACGATCCGCAATTTTATATTTAAATATAAATTAGAATTTTATTCAGTTGCAATTTGAAGTTTAAACTGAGTGTAGCTAATTTTCTCTGCAATAATATATTATTTAACAAGGCATCAATCATAATATATGTATAATATATGTATAATTATATATATATATAACTATTAATTACCTAGCCCATGGCTCCTACCATGGTCGCGGGCCTCTGGGCACTTGCTCTCTGTCTCTCCCTCTCGGCGGCTCTGCCGACTGACTGACTGACTAACTGACCGACTGACTGACTGACTGACTGACTGACTGACCGACTGACCGACCGACTGACCGACCGACCGACTGCCTGATTGTAGTAGTTTCTGATACATTTGAGTCAGGCTATAACGCCGCATCCAATAACAAAGTCGTCTCACTATTCACTGATTATTCAGTCCTATAATAGTGAATCAATATCTAAGGCTGAAACCCACTGTGCAGTGTGCACAATCTTCCATCTTTTTCAGCGTTCAATTCTCCCATCCGTATATTATGTAGGTCCACGTCACGACTGGTCACATCATTGCCTTCATCAACTGCAATTACATGTATAGTAGACCTATTCTATTACATCACTCGTCGACATGTTCTTCCTTATACTCGTCAATTTGCCCTTGACCGCCATCTCCATTGAGTTATTAGATTAGACTGAATAAGGTCAATGACATTTCTAACAATGAATTTCCTTCGGCCGTTAATTCGTCTGTCTGCAACTGGGACAGTAAGTAACTTAAGTATCATTTGGGGAACAAATGTCGAAACCAATTTGTGTTGCAATGCATTAGCGTCGTGAGTAGGTCACTCAGCCACAGACAAATGCGATTTAACATTTCGGAAGTTTCTAAGTGTCTATTTAGAACACTGAATGGCCAATGCATATCTGACGTCAAGTTTTGAATAAGGGTACAGCAGTCCTATAAATATGTATTTGTAAAGCACAAAAATAATTATACATACAGTACATAATCAATGGCAAAATGGTACACAAAAATTAATGTTAAGAGAGATGTTGAGCAAATGATAAGCAAATATGTTCAAGCAAAATTGTTCAATGATCATTCATTCATTTATTCATTCTAGGAATTTATACAGCGCCGCATCATGGAGATTTAATCGTACTCAGAGGTGCTCAATTGTTAGGCAAATGTTAGGCAAATGTTAGGAAAATGCTTATTCGTTCTGAGAATTCTTATGGCGCCGCTCAAAAGGACTTATTCAGTGGTGCTCATAATGGTAAGGAAATGTTAAACAGAGTCGAGATTCGTGAGTTCTTTGAGAGGCAAACACTCAGACGGATTTGAAGACTCAAGACCGATTGTCAGTTAAACCCACAGAAGCTCATGAAAAAAACGTGTAGACGGTCGCAGATAGAAAGACATAAAGGTATGAGAAGAAAGACTTAGACACAGGGCCGGATTAAGCAATGTGGAGGCCCTGTTCGGGAAATTTGTGGGGGCTCTGTTCGGGAAATTTTTGCGGATAATCTTCTTTTTTAGTCATCTGGCGAAATTTTTCGGAAAAATCATACCATTTCATCCGCCAAAAAAGTTGATGACCATTTTTTAGTCATCAGGCGACATTTTCGGGAAAATAGTCGTTTGGTCGAATTTTGCTCCTAAATTTTTTTAACACATTTGTGGGGGCCCTCTAAAGTGTTGGGGCCCCTGTTCGGCCGAACATGTTAAACATGCCTAAATCCGGCCTTGCTTAGACAGATTTTGAAAGAGACAGATAGACGAACGGACAGTCATGATTATGCATAGACACGCCGGCTGATTGAGCAGCAAGAATGTGAAGATTAATTTAATGAAGCCAGAGTCCATTACTGGTTTGACAAATTAATTTGTTCAAACAGGAGCAAGAGAGAAAGAGACAGACAGAGATGGAAAGAGGGAGAGACAGAATAAGATGGAGAGAGAGACAGACCGACAGACAGAGATGGAAAGAGGGAGAGACAGAATAAGATGGATAGACAGACGGAGAGAGCATCTTATCTTTATAACCAGACTCTGGACCAGATAATCAGTCGTTCATTCTGGTTCCAAGCAATGGACGAACACGAAAGTGAAGAGTGACAAATTGACAGACAACGGTCTTGTACTACCGAATGAGACTCCACACATACATCCACACTCAAATAGCCTACAACGGTCTTGGACTGCAGCTACTGAATGAAACTCCTTCTCTTCTGCTGCTATGCACTGTTCATGTAGGAAAGACAAAGTATAGGCTAAGCTTACTCGCCTTTTTTAATACTCTTCTTAATTAAGCAAGTAGACCAAAACATCCACTCTTAGATACATGTCTGCATCCATACAAACATCCAGACATACGTGCGTACATTCAGTGGGGTCAGCTGATTCAAAGTTATACAATGCATCTTTAGTTTTAAATCTGGATTTTTTGGTTGATGAAAAGCGAGCGAATAATCCTAATTGAGTGCAATATTGGTTTTAACGTTTTAATTCGAGTGGTCTGTGTATTTAGACAAAATCAGAACACTAGACATGATACATGGAACCCTAATATTAAATTTAACACCAAATTTTGGTGTTAAATTTTTAATTTCCGATTCTTTATTGTTTCCAGGATTGCTAGTGGTGTTGGCTGCTCTTGGAGTCAGTGGTCTACAAGGAGAAACCGGAGGTCCGCCTCCTGACCTTGCAAGCGCCATGATCGAATGGACGCAATCGCCGACCGTGGAGTTCCCCTTCTCCTGGAACATATCCAATCCACCATCGAACAGCAGCAACGATTCCAACCAACGTGGCTCCGGACCACCGATAGTGATGGAGGATAGATATTATCGACTTCGCTACACGGTGGCAATCGTCTACATCGCGACGAGTATCTTCGGCGTCGTCGGAAACACATTCGTCATCTTCGTCATCCTTCGATTCCCGAAGATACGCAACAAATCGGTGAGCAACTACTACATACTCAACCTCGCTGTCGCCGACGAACTCCATCTTCTGACGCTGCCTCTCTTCGCACACGCAACTCTGTCCGGCGACTGGATCTTCGGAGAGACGTTCTGCCGACTGGCACACGTCTTTCGCGAGTGCAACAAGTTCGCCAGCATCTTCACGCTCGCGGCTCTCAGCATCGATCGCTTCCTGGCCACCTACCACAACCTTGGACACTTGCGACGGATACGAGTCGGGGTCGGTGTCTGCCTTGGCATCTGGGTCGCATGCTTGGTCGGCTGTGCGCCGTATCTCGTCCACTGTCGAGTGGAGGAGTTGCAGGGGATGGGGCAACGACGAAGATGTCAGTTCAAGTGGGAGGTGCTCGTACCGATTCCAGGTCGTCGGCTGTGGATATACCTCCAGCTGGTTCTTGGACTGATGGTTCCGCTGACTGCGATCGCATCGTTCAACGTTCTGTTGCTACGTCGCTTGAGAAGCATCACGCTGAGACGGTCGTCAATGGACCGTAGCGGGATCCAGTCATCGAGGAATCACTCAGGCATGGCAAGGCTCGTCATCGTCATCGTCAGCATCTTCGTCGTCAGTCATCTGCCTTACTACGCCATCGAGGTGTACGGTCTGAAGGCGTACGAAGAGTTCGTGCTGAAGAGCGCAGTGCCGAGCCAACACAATCAAGTGACCTTCATCTACATCAATTCCTTCGCTCAGGCTCTCGTCTATCTGTCCAGCTGCAGCAACCCAATCGTCTATGGACTCATCAACAAGAACTACAGTAAGACCCATGCACACTGGGATGTTTCTTCTGTCGTTAGAAAATCTACTTATGCCCTTAAAAATGTTCTTTCTGGTTTCAAAGGACACGTACATTATAGTACACATGCACACGCACAAGTACTCATACATGTATACATGCATACATGTATACAACTATACATGCATACATGCATACATACATATATACATACATACATACATACATACATACATACATTCATTCATACATACATACATACATACATACATACATACATACATACATACATACATACATACATACATACATACATACATACATACATACATATATATATATATACATACATACATACATACATACATAATTACACACATACATGCATACACACCTACAAATATACATCCCGCGTGACATGCATGCGTGCATACATACATGCATTTCTACACACTTACTTACTCATATAATATACATGCACTAATGCACACGTATTTTATATAAAAAAATACGAAAACAGTTTATGTTGACCTGTGCTGTGCATTTGTGCATGTAGGCCTATGCACGAAAACACATGTATTCGTACAATCACACATCAATTCGTGCATGCATAAAAACCCACGTGCACCCATTCGTACACACACATTCCCGCATATATGTACATTGTACCACATACAACATGTATGCGCATCAGAATATATCAATGTTCCAAGCCATATCTTCGTCCTCGAAAGATTATTCCAGGTAGGCTATAGCCTATATTATAGGCGTTTTATCGCCAAAGTTGATACAGCAATAATATTATGTCTAAGAAGGCAGATTTCGTCGGCCATAACTTCGTTACAATGCCGAACATGATCGCAATAATTTGTCAGCTGCCGTCTAAGTTTTTAAGACGATGATCGCCAAACATCAGAAATCGCTTGTCAAGAGAGATTGCGTTGGTCCGGCTTAACAATCCATGACTGACGAACATTGTTTTCCTTGCTGCTTGGCTGAGTTGATTTTATATGGGTGATATTATTGTCTACGGCATGCTTTTCTTTGCTGCTAATCCTTACGTCCCTTGGTAAATCCGATTATCCGTCTTTGTTGCAGGAATTGGAAGGTTATGTCGTTGTTCTGTTTTGATAATTATCGTTTATTAAATAGAAAATTTGCTCTCGACACATCAATTAAAAACTGGATGAAGATTATTTAAGGATCTATTGAGCATTTATCGCAACGTTTCTGCATGTGGTTCTTGTTCTTGTTTTTGATCTTTTTGTTATTGCTCTTGTTCTCCTTCTCCTTCTTATTCAACACTTCTTCTTCCGTCTTCTTGTCTTCCTTTTCTTCAATTCTCTCTCTCTCTTTCTGCTTCTCAGTTTCCTTTCCCTTCTTCTTTTCTTTCTTCAACTTATACCTTAACTTGCCAAGTTGCCATTACCATAACTTATCTTGACTTAACCAATACCTTAACTTACACTTACCTTAGCTTACCATTACCTGAACTTACAATTACCGGAACTTACCATTACCTGAACTTACAATTACTTGAAATTACTTTACCTGAAGCTACAATTACCTGAACTTACCATTACCTTCACTTACAGTTACCTTCAATTGCAGCTTCACTTACAACTAACCTTACTAACCTTTGCCTCAATTTTCCATTACTTTCTTTGACTTCCCATTGCCTTAACTTACAATTACTTTAACTTACAATTATCTTAACTTACCAGCGTTGTTTGCGGACTGTTATATTTTCCGTTGTTCCTATTTCAGGACGGCTGTACCGCCAGGTTCTGTGTACTGATTGTCAGACGCGGGGAAAGGGCGCCCCTTCCTCCTGCTCCCTAAAAGCGACATCCCTGAGGGGCCTTCCGGCCACCGACAACCCGTTCCTGCCACGAGGCAAGAAGGAAGTCAATGAACCGCTGTGCCAGGAAAGTGCATTGACCGAAGGAAACCAAAATGTTGGAATTACGACCATATCGTTGCTCGATCAAATATGAGTAACGAACCTGGAAAACAGTGAAATTATTTGCAGACTATAAACACGTGCGATAGCTCACAATGTCATGCAGAAGCTTAAAGAGGCTGACAGAATCGTACAGAATCTTACAGAACTACTTGAGTTGACAGTGGCTCGATGACTTCAGTTCAACTGACTTCATTAGTAACATTCACAATGAAGATACATGCATAAGATTATAAATAGACTATTCCTATATATTGTGCCTGGTTCATTCATTCATTCATTCATTCATTCATTCATTCATTCATTCATTCGTTCATTTATTCTTTCATTTGATTTTTCATTCATACATTCAAGAATTTGCTTAGCGCTTCGCAAGGGGACTACTCAGAAGCGCTCCCGACTCTAGCACGGCAAAAGGGGACAGTTTTGAGTTTAATAAAGAAATGTTTCAGTAATAACCCCAGGAAATAGACGTAGCTCCTGTGGGAATCCATTCCAGACAACTGGGCCGATCACAGAAAAGGCTCTATTCTGCATAGTATCAGTTTGTGCGAATGGGACCAAGAGCGATCCCTTCTGTTGTGCATCCTCCTGCATGCTCTGGCTTATAATAGGCTATACAGAGTAACTGTTGTCGCTGGCAGAGTCTTATGTCTCAAGAGCAGTCATAGTTGTCGGCACAGAAAGAGCACAAGACGTATACATTTCGCCATTCGTCGGCTCTGGTACTCTCATCGGTTTGTGGGAACTGACTTGAAGTGACGGTTTGTGGGAACTGACTTGAAGTGACGGTTTGTCACCGTTAATTTGTGACGGTTTTCAATGTCAGTTTAGTTGAGTAGAGAAATAAAGATTTGTTAAAACCATAAGTCGTGTGTCAATCTCATGATAGATTACTGGAACATTATAGGCCTAACCCCATGCAGTGATAGCAAGAAGAGATGTTGTCGGATTGGCCATTGTAATAATTAATAATAAAAAACCAATAAAGTTCAAATCGACCAATGACTTTGGCCTTTACACTTCATCTTACACAAAGTGCAAAACGTGAGAGATTGGATATTCAAATCCCCACGCAACCACCAGAGTAGAAAATTATTTTTCTGCTAAATCTGCGCCCCCACTCCTGCCCCAGCTCAACTCATCTGTAATGACTACGTATACACTGTCGGTGTGAAGCCTTGAAGCCGAGGGAGAGGACTTATTCATCAACGACCTTCATATGCCGACAGCATAAGATAAGATTAAGTCGAAGACAATATTCATATCTTGCTGCTGCCTCGGGAATAGCTCAAGGGACTGTTGTTCTTACTTTAACAGTGCTCAGAATAATCTAAAATAAAAAGCCACATTTGGAATGATGGATGGACGCAGTGATGAAAGGCTGAATGGATGGGGGGGACGACGATGTGATGGATTGCATGAGATGGGTGGGGACAGATTGTATATATTATAATAACCATTGGCACAGGACGAAAGAGACGACGATGGGGAAATATATAATTCATCGTGACAAATATTTATCGTGAGTGTAGCAATCGATGAACCGATGGACAAAAAAATAGCAAATGAAGAGAAAGTATATAAACCTTATCGGGAAGAAGGATGGAGAGGAAGGGAAAGAATGGTGACCCCAATTAGGCTACCGTACGCTAGAATAGGGCTAAGACAACAGGGCTTTTTTAACGTGCAGTTGAACACAAAATGTGCAGTTCTAAATGGATGTGTGCAGTTGTAGAAGCAATTCTGTACAGCTAAACTAACAAATAAGGTCATTGTCCTCCGAATGGAAGTGATTTACCATGGAGGATGGGAAAGGAACGAAGGGGTGTTGTGTAGTTCTAAAAATTCCTTGAAAACAGCCTTGTAAGACAGATCTGTTGACATCGTTTGATCAGTATTGTTAGCAACTAATCGATTGTAATTATAATCGGCGTAGTGGGTGTTAATAATTATTGTTAAAGTGAGGACAAAGGTCTGAGTGAGTGGAAAGCTTCGTGAATGACTGAACGGTCCTCATGACTGTTGTCGTCTTCATCATCATCATCATCATCATCATCATCATCATCATCATCATCATCATCATCATCATCATCATCATCATCATCATCATCATCATCATCATCATCATCACCACCACCCTCACCGCTACCGCCACCGTCACCGTCACCGTCATCATCATCATCATCACCATCATCATCATCATCATCATCATCATCATCATCATCATCATCATCATCATCATCATCATCATCATCATCATCATCATCGTCATCATCATCATCACCTCCACCACCACCACCCTCACCGCCACCGCCACCGTCACCGCCACCGCCACCGTCACCGTCATCATCATCATCATTATCATCATCATCATCATCATCATCATCATCATCATCATCATCATCATCATCATCATCATCATCATCATCATCATCATCATCATCATCATCATCACCTCCACCACCACCACCCTCACCGCCACCGCCACCGTCACCGCCACCGCCACCGTCACCGTCATCATCATCATCATCATCATCATCATCATCATCATCATCATCATCATCATCATCATCATCATCATCATCATCATCATCATCACCTCCACCACCACCACCGTCACCGCCACCGCCACCGTCACCGCCACCGCCACCGTCACCGTCATCATCATCATCATTATCATCATCATCATCATCATCGTCGTCGTCGTCGTCATCAAACAGTCCCGGACGACTAAACAAAAGGTCGTCAACTTTCGAGCAAGTCTGGCTTTTCGGGCAAACACAGCCCTTGACGACTAAAAAAAGGTCAACACTTTTTGCCGGATATATTTTTCGGGCAGAAGTTCAATCTTTGCCCCCCCCCCCCCCGACTGCTGAAACCTTCCGTACGCCTATGTACTATACAGGTATGTCGGTATTCGTGCATATTTACATGCTTGTGTACCGAATCGCAATAATGTGGAGTTTTATCCGACCCTCTCACGTCTGTTGAAGTTTTATTGTCATCCGAAATGAAGAACAAAGGCGTCTAGAGGTGAGCTGCGTGTTTATATTAATGTCCTGTCATCTTTTAATTAGAATGGACGTTGGCACGCCATCAATTACGGTAATGTTTCTGATAGGTAATATTGACGCTGGGCAAACATAGCGCTTCGTAGGACACTCCAGTCTTTGTTGGCCAACATACATGACATTGCATGCAGATCCGTGTTGTTGCCATTTTCATTAAGAATTTCATATTGATTTCCAGCCCTCTTGGTCAACACTCATGCAGTAGGCCTATCTTGCTGCCATTTTTTCATTAAGATTTTCCTTCTTTTGTTCGTCGTGTGTTTTCTTGTCACGAAACGTTGACAATTTTGTGGACATTGAATTCCGTCCTTTGCTGATCTGCATGTGTCTTAAAACAGGCACAGCGGTTGAATTACCTCAGGGAGATAGACCCGTAAGACGGAGGTTAAGGGTTTGAATCTCCAACATGGTGGAGGTCTTCGTGTCAAGACCTTGAGCAAGAGCTTCAAGCGTAATTGCTCAATTGAGGAGTTCTGTCATAACTATAAGGACTTAGATAGTGTGTTCACTTTTGAACATTGGAAGTAGGTTCAAGTAGCGTGATATCAAATAAAGTTGCATTGTATTGTAATCAATGTAATGCGCTTAATTAATTAAATTAATGAAACTGGATCAGGTGGGAATATTTAGGGTTTTACGGGTTTATTGAAACCCCCAAATGGAAACCCCAAGATACATGGTAATCCTCAAATGCATAGAATCTCAAAATGGAAACCGCTCAAAATGAAAATCCTCAAAATGCGACCCTAAATGGAACCCCCCCCCCACAAATGTTCCTGTCTACGTCCCTGCTAGATTATTTAATTGTGTTTCAAAACTAAGATTTCACACGAAGAGCTGTTGGGTCAATGTTGGCCTACCTTTGTCCCCTAGCAAACTCATCAGTAGGCCTAATGGGCACAGACTGACAATGACCCTAATCCGGTGACCCGCTCTCTGAGTTTGTGGGTTAATAATCATAAGACACGAAACGTCAGAAAAAATGTTTTTAACCGTTTTGATTGCACACTCCACTTGATATTTAAATACTGGGTAATCTAATCTGGACTCATGTTTGACAAAGTGGCTTCAACGGTCTCATGAAGTCACATCATCTCACATGCCATGGGTTGTGTAATAAGACGCGTATCTCTGCATGAACAATGGATTCATTCTTGTGGCCAGCATTATAGCATACTGTCACATATATTATATTACAGTAATATAATATATGTGATACTGTATTACTGTGCCAAACTACGACCCTTGATCTGCTGTAGACAGGCCACGCAAGTGTATTAGCCCGCGAATGTCAACCGTCAAAT
Organism: Lumbricus rubellus; assembly: GCA_945859605.1. NCBI lineage: Eukaryota > Metazoa > Annelida > Clitellata > Crassiclitellata > Lumbricidae > Lumbricus > Lumbricus rubellus. The sequence goes on along the minus strand of OX243823.1, from coordinate 30,074,968 downwards.
GACCTATAAATAGATAACCAGGACACAAAAAAATTTCAGGCATAAAGGCTTCACGCGTGGTTATGCGGGCTTTGCCTACAATATCATATTCATTGTTTAAGAGTTGTTTTCATTTTCACTTCTGCGATTGAACCGCTTCAAATCAACACGTTTCGTCAATTAAGGTAGGCGGATATAATTATATTGAGGGTAGACAAGTATTATTTAGACGTTGATTAATTGCTATAATATTTGTTAAATTTGTCGCTCTGGTGGCGTCTAAAGCTACAGGCGTTACTATGACGCACAATAGCTAAGCCGTAATTAGGTAATGAGGTCAGAGGAATTATGGCGGAAGAATAATTAATTTGAAAACGATGGGTTCATTGAGTTGTAAGTTGAGAACTTAAAAAACTAAACAGAAACATGGAAGGATATTAAATCACATTTATGAGGAATAGATTTATATTCAGTCCTAAGTGTAAATTGCTTTGGATTAGACCTAGGCCGCTAATAGCATTATTGTCTAAGACACACTTCCTGAATGAAGAACTCAAGAAAGACGGCAAATGCATGTTTGGACTGATGAAAATTAAGTCGTATAGAATGGTTTGTCATTCGACCCGTTATTCATGTGTATAAAACCGAATCGGATGAAATAAAATAGAGTCTACTGTCCTACTGTCTGTCAGGGGTTATTTTAACTTGCAGCTGGACACAAAGTGTGTAGTTGGAAACATAGGCGTAGGGGACATTTCAGCGCTGGGGGGGCAAAAATGAGACTTTTGCCCAAAAAATTTTTTCGTCCGGCCGAAATCTTAAGAAAAATTTCCGTTACGTTTGCCCGAAAATTCTGACGACCTTTTTCTAGTCATCCGGCCGAAATCTTCTGAAATTTCCCGTTACTTTTTGCCCGAAAGGTTTTTTGTTCGGGCAAGTCTGATTTTTCGGGCAAGAAAACCCGGAAAAATAAAAAAAGTAAATTTTAAAAAAAACTTTTTTATTTTTCCGGGTCTGCTTGCCCGAAAAATCAGACTTGCCCGAAATTTGGGGGGGCATTTGCCCCCCCCTGGACCCCCGCCTCCTACGCCTATGGTTGGAAAACGAATTTGTGCAGTTGAAAATCAGGTTTTGTGCAGTTACTTTTTTACACACAATCGCATAAACAATGTAAGTAGCTAATATATTTTAATCAAACTAATTGTAACAAACAAGATTATAAGACATTTTTGCCGTGAATTTAACTTTAAATTTCTATTGACAACTCTATTGGCATAAAATACAAGAAAACAAGTCTAGAAATCAAGACATGGCATATTCAAACAGGCTGTCTGATGCAAGCCAAATAACGCTTAGCTTAGTTGCTGTTAAGTGTTTACATCATCGTATTACGTGAACTGTTATAATATACTGTAATACTATTAATTAGTAGCCTATGGTTAATGGTTATAATGTTATTATTTAGGCCTACAGCTACTATTGTAATTGTAATTGTAATTGTAATTGTAATTGAACATTTATATAGCGCCGCTCACAGATTCAGTAGCGCAATATATCATAATATATGACACAATCCTGCTAAAATGAGAATAATTTACTGCTATGTCATGTCATGTAATGTCGCCATTTACTGCTAATATTTGTACAAATACTATACTTTTGTACAACTGAATGGCTTCACACCAGTGGTATCATTCAAATTTTAAACTGTAAAATTTCAAAAATGTTTGGTCCTATTATTTGAACACATAATATTATAGTAAAACAACATCATTACTACACATGGCTACCTGAATTTGGTACCGGCAGTTTATTAGTTCTTGGTTGGTTTGTGTACCATTAAATATGATTTCAGAAAGTACGTCCTGGTCAGCAATTTAAGACCATCTTGGGAAATAGGGTTAAACTGATATAGTGCTGAAAAGTATAGGCTACTATTATATTCATGTCTGCATTTATTCATTAGAATTACTCAGCAACTGGAGAACTGAGCTGCTGAACTCGATACATAAAGATATTTTGTTATTGTAATTATAATAATATATATATTGAATCATAAAACACTTTTATCAGTACTGAATAGTCTAATGGAGTTATTTTGCTAAAATGGCACCTTAAAAGGGTACCATTATAGTGTGGAAATAGCCCACCCCAAATATTTGTTACGTATTGCTTATATTTATTGAAGTCTTAGCCCACTCTTATAAGCACTGAAAAGTACAGGTATTTTGTTAAGATGACACCTTAAAATGCTACCATTGCAATGTGGAAATTCAAAAAGTTTCTGATGAGGCTCTGAAAAAGTACAGGTATTTTGTTAAAATGACACTTTAAAATGCTACCATTGCAATGTGGAAATTCAAAACGTTTTTGATGAGGTTTTGAAAAAGTACAGATATTTTGTTAAGATGACCCCCTAAAATGGTACCATTGCAATGTGGAAATTCAAAACGTTTCTGATGAGGCTCTGAAAAAGTAGAGATATTTTTAAAAATTAAGATGACACCTTAAAATGCTACCGTTACAATGTGGAAATTCAAAAATATTTCTGATGAGGCTCTGAAAAAGTACAGCTATTTTTGTTAAGATGACACCTTAAAATGCTGCCATTGCATTGTGGAAATTCAAAACGTTTCTGATGAGGCTCTGAAAAAGTACAGGTATTTTGTTAAGATGACACCTTAAAATGGTACCATTGCAATGTGGAAATTCAAAAAATTTCTTACCCCTCCCCGTACCAGTATCGGCGCTGCGCGCCTCATGAGAGTTCTTCGGACACTCGATTGTTTCTCCCCCCCAGAAACCTGATTTCCCCCCCCCCAGCGGAGGGGGACTAGATTAAACACCGCTCTTTGGAGAAGTAGGTTTATAAACTTAGCCAGTTACATTATCATGATAATGATAATAATAATAATAATAATAATAATAATAATAATAATAATAATAATAATAATAATAATAATAAATAATAATAATAATAATAATAATAATAATTATTATTATTATTATTATTATTATTATTATTATTATTATTATTAATAAGAAGAAGAAGAATTAGGCCTTAGTCTCAATAATGACCAATCTACCCGATGTAGGATGCTATTCTGATAATTATGTGCAGTTGAGAAATTTCCTTAAAATAACCCCTGCTGTCTGTACTGAGGACCATTCAGAGTCATTTTGAGGCCTAGGCACACGAGATACATGCTTTGGGCCCCCGCGCAACAAGGGGCCCTCCGGCGGCCATAGACGAAAGCTGCCTCGCGAACACGTAATACCGTATAACAATTATAGGCCTAATTATTATTAGTTGTAGTGATTCTGCAAATAGAGAACAGTAATGCATTTTAAAACAAAGTCCATATTTTAGTTATATAGTCAATTATTGGGAATAATTATTCTAAGATAATTATTGAAATTAAAGGCCTACTGAAATGAATCAACAATTTTAAACCTTGGCGCAAAGCTTCCTAGGTCTATTTTGTCCGTTTAAAAATTCACTTCCTTTTAACAACGCATTTAGTAAGTCTTGAAAAGTTGGTGTTGATTTTCACCAGTTCTGTAGCCGTTTAACGATTGGTGTGTTAGTTGTGTTGGCTGTTTAACACTATGTTAACAAATTTATCAAGATTACACATATTAAGTCAATCATGTGATATTTATTCACTATTTTGCAAATGCAATGCATTAAAGCAACACAATATATACCGGTACAGTGTACTTGTAACTGTAACTAAGACTGAGAAATCGAAGCGGAATTCGAGTTACGGCTAAAGTTGGAGTTGTGCCTAGGACCACAAACTTCTTTAAACAACCCTGGACCATCCTTGTAATGTAGGCCTGATGCAAAATGATGTAATGTATTGCAATGCAGACTTAAATATCTTCAAAGAACCTCAGCGCCGCATAAAAGCCGTATAAGAGATATCGGTCTAAACTGCGGCGTAATACAAAATAAAGTTTGCAATATCCGCCATGTCAACATCCGGGGAGATCCTGGTCTCAACATGGGGTTACATGGGACAATCGGTGACGGCCATGGGATGATGGTGATCATGTGGCGTGTAGAATTAGGACAGACCAGCTTGAAGAGTTCGGTTTTCAGTCATGAGCTTAAAGTGGAAGAGATGAGAGGTTAGGCTACACAACATATTATACTTTTATAGCATAACATAAAACTTTATTCGAAAACCAACTCATTACAGTCTACAGCTTGTTATTAGGCCTATATCAGAATTGTCGAATATGTCAGTGCGCCCATCTTGATTAAACATCCATTAAATACATAATGGACACCTGCCCAAAAGTCTAGAAATGCCAACATCGAGTAGGCCTACGGTTAGTAGGCTACAATGTAATGCATAATTGTTTACGACAGGCCCTCAAACTTTGACCTTGTTTACCAAGCGATCGATGAACCATTAAAATAATTGCTGACAGCCGATGTTTTTTTACCTGTGCCTGTTCAATGTTCATGCAACCATGCCAGCTTGCCTGCATAATAATTATACTCGGACTCCACACAAGAATTGTATTCACATAATTATAGAACTTGCATGGAACCAATCTAAAACCAATGGAATCACTGGCAGAGATGTTTGGCTCAGCAACAGTATTCTAATTATCGTATTTAACTGTAACCTAGTGCATATGATCCATTATAGCAATTTTCTATTCAAGTAAAATGGCCTTACATATTCATAGACTTATCTGGTTGTATTGCTCAAACGTTTGAACCTATTTGACAAACGTTTCTAATTTATTTTTCTCTTACTGGGTTGCCTTTAATGTACCGATCTCTCTGAATAAACAACTTTTGATTATTTTGATTCTTTTGAATCAAATAGAATTATGATGAACCTGCTTGATCTGCTAGACTCCTTGTTGAATTATGGTGCAATAGGTCGAACTCTTTATCCAACAACTCCATGAAAAATAATTATTATTGTCAACGTTTGTTTATTGCTTGAAGGAATTATCATCAGCGATGAATGCCTTGAATCGAGATCTACTCAAATTTGCCTTTCGTGCAACCAATGATCGATCTACGACCCTACTGTGTTTCTTCGGAGGAGTGGCCGTCTCTCTGCTCTATGACGTCATCCTCATCGACCACACGTCACCAACATTCATCGTCATCATCAACGTCGTCATGGCTGGCGTCATCGCAACGTCATCAAACGTACGTCCATTTGTCGTAGTCTGTCGCCAGGCGGCCGCTGGTCTGGGAACCGAGGCGCTGGACATCCTGCAGCGTCATGCCACGAAAGCGTTCCTCGCAAACATTTCTAAACCGCTTGCCTTCCTCATTAAAACCATCATGCGTGTACGGAAAGCATTGAGAGATGAGGAATCGAGCAATGGACAAACAGAGATCCGTGAAGACTTCTCGCAGTATGGGTCGTTCGTCGCTGGGTTTGCGGTTGGCCGTCTCGTTCATCTGACGATTCAGCTTATTGCTTTTATGGTTCAGACGAGAATCTTTCTGTTCGTGTTCGACTGTGTTCAGTCACTGCTGAACGTTATTCTTTCCAATCTTTATCTATTCCATGTTATGTACTTCGTCTGCATAGCTTTATTATCACTCATCACAGCAACTGTATTCGTTGTAGTTTACTAACGAAGAATCGGTCGTCATAATAGCACCGTTACCATCGTCAGCAGCATCGTCATCATCATCATCACTATTCATCATCTCTGTTCATGTCGATTGCATAATGAGATCAGATCTTGATTATGAACTGTAGCTTCGTTGTTATTGTTTCGTATGTGAAATATTGTCATAATCGTCAATATCATCGTCATTATTATTAGTAACATCATCACCGTCATCAACATCATTATCACCATCGTCATCATCATCGTTATCGTCATCATCATCTTCGTCGTCGTCGTCATCATTATCATCATCACCATCGTCATCATCATCATCATCATCACCACCACCACCACCACCACCACCACCACCACCACCACCACCACCACCACCACCACCACCACCACCACCACCACCACCACCACCACCACCACCACCACCACCATCATCATCATCATCATCATCGTCACTGTCGTCGTCGCCATCATCATCATCAGCAGCAGCAGCAGCAACAGCATCATCATCATCATCAGCAGCAGCATTGCGTGGTTCAACTGTGATTAGCGAGGCATGCCAGTGTAAGATTCACAAACCTGATTATAATATCAGCTTTCACTACATTTGTTTACACCGTTGCCATCTGCGTAACTCTCATCATTACCGCTTGCATTATTCATACTCATCATTGTCAGTATTTTCAGAAGATTCGAGCAGAACCTATCCCTGTTTCAGACGAATAACACATTCACCCACCTTCCCCCATTCTACCCCTAAGTTCACGTTTGTACCCCAATTAATCTGCATTAATGGAAGCCTTCGAGTCATCTGTGGCCTACATTGATTTAAAGTATGCCCACTTTCCGTCAAGACTGAATTTAAGGCCAATGCGGGTATGAGTACTGTGATTGCCACCCTTTCCGCCACGCACATTATTATTGTATTCACATTATTATTTTATTACAATCATGCTCACTATTATAGCAAGTATTAACTTCCTAAGGTGCTTTAAAATGGTGTATTTCTTATCGAGAAGAGTGTAAACTATGTATCATGTACCTATTACAACTGTGTAATTCATAAGTAACTTGATTAATTACGGTACTTCGTATAGTTATACAATTTGTTTATGATGCAGCATTCTCGTAAAATATTTCCTCAACCTAAAATGTGTGTGTCCTTCAAAACTGAGGCCGGATACTGCAACAACCTTGAAGCCATGTTAATTATACATGTCTGCCTTTCATTTATAATTACACGGACCTCGTTTAAGCTGACCATTGCAGCGATTCTGAGATGCACTTGAAGGTCGATTTGTTATCTAAATAGACCAAATTGTATGCATTTGCTATAATTAATTATCATTAGAGGATATTCATATTTGTATACCTACATTGCCTAGATCGTCAGCTATAAGAGCTTCACGGAATCGAACGTATGCATGCTTTTATGCATTTTTATGTTTCTACGAACTTCATCCGTACTCCTCTGAACATTCCGCACTTTCGGTTTTGGTACTATATATAGTATTGGTTCCTATTCTTAATTATCCTAATAGTCTATAATGCAAGTATGCATTTTTATGTTTCCAACTTAATATCCCGCACATTCGGTTTTGGTTCTGGTTCCTAATCTTTTTATTCTGCTATGATGCTCTAAATAATTGTCAGACTGCAAAAATTAGGGCCTATGTCAGATGTCATTTCAGACTAATAAATGACCACAAGCCTGATGCTAAAAATTGGACTTTGATCACTTCTGAGACTGTCCTATACAAGTAATACATGTAGCCTAATCACGTAACATGCTTTTGAACTGTGTAGTATTTTGAGCAACAAATAGCATGACATGAAATGCATGCTCACATGTTACGACTTCTTTTGGCACGAAGGCTATATGCAGCCTCAAGCATAGGCCTAAGCCGTCAACATTTCAATATTAAAAAGGAACGCCTTGGTGGCATTAGGCTGTAATTATACACAATAATTGATTTTATTTTATACATTATCTCCAAGCCACTTTTCTACCTTCTCGTTTTCAAGCCTATAATAAAAAATTATATGCTTTTATATAGCCATAAATGAAGAAGACTGAAAAGGATATCGTTCGTTTTTACTTAATAACTTGAACTAAATGCAAATGCAATGATTCCCACTTAAATTTCAGCATCGCTCACTCTGAGTGCATAATGTGCATTATTCCGCGTTCAGTTAAGTTCCTGGTTATAATTACAGTATATAGTTAAGTTTTTATAGGTTAATGTAAAGATTCTAAATGTCAATTCTGGATCACGAACTCACGAAGTGTCTAACTTTACTGTTTCGTTTTCCACTATAGCGTACATGCATCATTTTGTTCCATCTTTCAATTTGTTTGCTAATCATTCGTTCTGCAATGTAGCGGGATTGCGATTCCTTTTCGGCCTCTCCTCTGCAGCCAATGTCTCGTCAGTCTGTCAGCCTACTCCGTGCGTATTTGTGTGTGTATGTGTGTGTGTGTGTGTGTGTGTGTAAAAATGTTTGCAATAAAAATTACCTTATTTGACTACTGAAATTTATTAAGTGCTGAAAAGGGTGGTTTGCAACAAAGTCATCGTCATTTTAGTTGTAGGGCCTACATAACTTCAATAAATAAAATATTCTTGCAATAATAACAATTTGTTTTTAAGTTACCCCATTGCAAATCAATTTGCAATGATATCATTTCAGGATGTCATCTTAACGAACTTGCTCTTTTATCCCAGTGCTGATAAAAATGAGTGGTTTAAGATGTCAATAAATTTACTTATTATAACAATAATAATTTTGTGTGTATCAAGTTCAGCAACCCAGTTCTGCTGCTATAAGCTTACAGGCCTACTGCTGGATTATTTTAACATAATGAATAACTGCTGACGTGCGTATTATTATATAAGCTTAAGCTTACTTTGCAGCACTGGAATCAGCTTAGTGCCTATAGGCCTACCTGCTGCCCAAGACGGTCCTGAATGTCTGACCAGGACACTATTAGCACAAATTGTTACAAATGGTACATAAACCAAGCAGGAACTAGGCTACTAAACTACCACAATTGTGAAGCCTTGTAGTAGGTCTAATGGTATTGTACTAAGCTTAGTCTAAGCATTCGAGGAAAAAACTGTTGAAATTTGACTGCTTGAAATCTGAAATAGTTAAGTTTTAAGAGAAGCTATTTAGTTGTAGCCTACATAATTAATATCTGTATAAATATTAACAATAAATTACATTCATTACATTCATGGTCTAACGTACTGGGAGCGCCTCTGATTGGTGTGCACTGTGAGAGGCGCTTTATAAATTTATAGATACAATACAATACAATACAATGATAGTATCATTATTATAATGGTAAATATTACAGCTTTAATCATATAAGAGTAAACAATATCAAGGTAGATAAGAGTTCATGCAATACAATAATGTAAACAGCAACTGAAATCTATTATCACTTATTATTGTTCTTGGGAAATACCATTTCTGGGGCAGGAACTACACCCTGGAGAAATCTAGATTATATAAATTATGCATAGGCCCTATGACTCAATCAACTGCCATTTTAACTGTGCTTTTAAAATTATGTACAGTTTAGCAGGGAAGTTAGCTCAATTCAACAGTACAGTAAACCCAAGAACAAGAACAGAAAACAGACTTATATTTGTGCGAGCGTCAAATAATACGATATACATACTGGAAGAGTGGGTATAATGGTCATGTATTTCAACATTCAAATAAAACTACGGATGAAAACTTGCAGGTTACAGGTTACTTTGAAATCTAATCATAAATGTACAAATCTGCAGATCATTGATCAATTCAAATGGCAGTATATTCCTACTGATAAGAAAGTTCGTTTTAACCAAGTTCAGCACGAAACCGTTGCCCAGATAATTTGATGTAGCCTATTCCCCATTCTCGCAGAACATTTACGGTAGGCCTACATAGGGTACATGGGCGGAATATGTGTGACAAGGGATGTTCATTTTCTGATCCTAACTCTACAAATATGATTCTCTGAATAGGCTACACTGACGGTCAAGATTGCGATTCGCTATGAGTAATGATGATTATTTTGATGATTAATGATGATTATTTTGATGAGTAACGATGATTATTTTTATGCTAGCAATGGACGCAGCTGAAATAATTAGTGTGGACAAAATCTCACATTGGAATGCCTCGTTTGTTACATTAGAGTCATGTGATCACGAAGATCGTGTTGATGATGCTGGTTATGATAATTTTGTTCCTGAAAATGAGGACGATGATGATGATGGCGTCGTAGGTTACGAAGATGATAATGATGATGATTATGATGATGTTGTCATTAGTAGACAATTACGAAAACAGTTGTTGCGATCGACGAAAACAGAGTGATGCAGACGAAGTAGATCAGATGAATGAGATACAGCGAATAAACGCAGTCGAACACAAACAGAAAAATCTTCGTCTGAACCAGAAAAGCAATAAATTGAACAATAAGGTGAACAAGACGTCCTGCAAAAAACCCAGCCACACACGTCTTATAGCGGGAGAAGTCTTCGTGGACCTCGGTTGTAACGATAGGCGGTTCCTCATCCTTCGGGGAGTTCAACAGACTTAGGATGGCTTTTATGAAGGCGGCAACCGGCTTCGATTTGGTTGCCAGGAATGCGTCGGTGTAATGAACCTCGACGATATGCAGGGCATCGCCCCACAGAACAACGGCCGTCTCATGACAGACTGCAACAAATGCATGGACGTTCTTTAATGACGTTGCGATGACGCCAGCCATGACGAGGTTGATGATGACGATGAATGTGGGTGACGTGTGGTCGATAAGGATGACGTCGTAAAGCAGAGAGACGGCCACTCCTCCGAAGAAGCATATGAGGGTCTTCGAACGTTCTTTTGTTGCGCCAACAATCAATGATAGTAGCTTCCAAATCAGTGCATCCATGGCAGACTATTTTTGTATCTATATGGATACCATAAAGAAAGGTTGACACTGATTGTTTTAGTGTACCATAGTTCTATTCAGCTACGGTTTAGAACCAAAGTTCAATATTCAATAACTAATTCGTTTAGGTTTAAAAATAGCAAAATCTGGTTTGACTAATCTTTTCAATTTATTTCGATTTCTTTATTGGTCCATTTACAGTAACAAACACCAAAGTAAAAAAAATAGAAACAACATTATACAAGTAGGCTATAGCCTAGGCTATCACCAATTGATACTAAAAACATAATAATTGTCAGATCAGTTAATGAACGTTGTTTATATAGCCTACACAATCATAGGCGTACGGGAGGTTTCAGAAGTGGGGGGGCAAAGATTGAAGTTCTGCCCGAAAAATTTATCCGGCCAAAAAGTTTTTTTTTAGTCGTCCGCGACTATTTTTGCCCGAAAAACCAGACTTGCCCGAAAGTTGACGACCTTTTTTTTTTTTTTAGTCGTCCGCGACTATTTTTGCCCGAAAAACCAGACTTGCCCGAAAGTTGACGACCTTTTTTTTTTTTTTAGTCGTTTGGGTCTGTGTTTGCCCGAAAAAACCACCAAATTTGCCCGAATCTGGGGGGGCAATTGTCCCCCCTGCACCCCCGCCTCGTACGCCTATGTACACAATCATAAGGCACGATTTGGAATTATCACCAAAACAGGGAGACATAGGCCTAGTAAAAATTGAATAGATCGAGTAGTAGGCCTATCAAGAAAAAGTGATAGCCTAGTGTGAAAGTGTACAAACTATAGTAATTAATCATTGTCTCAATAATAGTCTACACTCATAATTATGCGCTTACCTTAATTGGCGAAACTTGATGATTTGAAGCAGTGCCAAAGTTTAAGAGAAAACGAAAACTGTAAGCTTATACCCGGAACAAAATATTTAATGATTTAAGACCGCATAACCACGCGAGGATTCTATGCCTGAAACTTTATACCGGTACGCTGTGACTATTGCAATTAATATAGGTCATTTGACATTCACATCTGAATATCTGTTATCTAGGGTAACTTCATGACTCTATGCACCGAACATGATTGTGCTCAGAGCGCACGTCTGTATGACCTTGGGCAAAAACTTCAAAAGACAGCTGAAACCATTTCACCTGGTTAGGTACCCCAGCAGCTTCAGACGCTTGATCTTGTTCTGCTCTCTGAATTTTCGGTCTTTCCCTTCTTGTCAAGTATGCGGTTCTGGGTCTTGTACTTTATACCTTTACTGAGCACATTTTCAAAATAACACGCTCCTCTTATTTCCATTTAAGGCGTATGAGGGTCATTCGCCATTCTGTCTCCATCTCCATCTTCACTACCTTAGTTCAGACGAGGATCGTATTAGGATGTCTTCAGTCGCTTTATCTTCTTCATATGATGTATTTCGTCAGCATCGCTCTATTGTCTTACATTGCAGTAGGTATCTTCGTCACGGTCTACTAACAACGTCGTCATCATCATCATCATCATCATCATCATCATCATCATCATCATCATCATCATCATCATCATCATCATCATCATCATCATCATCATCATCATCATCATCATCATCGTTGTCATCAACAACCACATCCCGTCATCATTTTCATTGTCGTTTATCTGTACTGCATGAGTATTGAGTATACCCCATAATTATGTTTGCGATTGAAGCACATCAGCATTTTGTTCGACTGCAGTGATAATGAACTATGAAGCGATTCATATTATTTTCTTTCGTCATGCAACAACGGTCCAGTGACTAATGTGGCAACTAATAAATCGGATGTTATCGTACATTTTGTACAATGCAATGTCAGTGCTTTTCATTCATATCTTGTTCACATGTTGAAGTAGGCTATCTCTCACATTCTCTGTCATGTTTCTTGCAAATTATTTAGAACCATGTCTTATGAAAAGACCATCTCGTTAGATAATTATAGACATCATCGATTCATCGTGTTGACGATTCTTCATGTATGCCTAAGCCTATGATTGTATGTATTTATTTAAAATAGGCCTACTTGAACACAAATATTCAATTTTGTTCAGAACTACTTAGGCCTATGTATGGAATACATATCTGTGTTTTTGAAATATTCGATCTGACTTGCCCATTATTCAAATTTACATGAGCGTTAATCTATAATATCAATCCATAATGATGGCAATTCAAGATAAGAAACTAGACGCTGATAGGAATAACCATGCAGGCTTCGAAATACATAGGCCTATGTTGCCTATGTTGCCTATACCCACACAGGTTGACGATGATCATGAAGATATCGCACCGTATCACAACGCAATAAGTATTGATAAATCGTCTGTGGAGTGCTATTAATGACCTGAGGAGCGATGGTAGCCTACACTTCATATTTTATGCTTTCATTTTCATATTAACGTCTAGATTGGACTCTATATTCAGCGCGTGCATAACACAAAGATCTAAGCTTATAGCAGTAATAGCACTATTATGGGCTATTAGACGAATCGAATCGTATACGTTGTTGAATTTCGGCAAATACAGGTATGCGCTACTCTCCGATCATTAGCAAAATATTTGTCTTAGTTGTCTTTACTGTTGACGGTGAACTGAGTTTTTTCTGTAAGGATTATGTTTCGAATTCATTCATTCATTCTGAGAATTTATATAGCGAATATAGACTAATGAACGCTTTTTCTTTTCCTTGTAACAAATTAACAAAAAGCACTATTTTAGATGAACATTCTTCGTTTTGTTTGTCTCGACGAGATCTGAATCGTGGAAACATATTAGACACTCTGTGAAGTGGACAACCTTGGTTGCTTTAAAGTCAGAAAAATTAAGCAAAACTCTGAGAGAATAGTGAGATAATCGTCAATAATTATCATTGAAATTCGTTGATTCTTTGTTCCGAATAGACTTACATGTCATCTTTAGAGCTGTGCGTGGTAAGAATGAAGTCTGCAAAATTTAAAACAATCCGTGGTTATTTCTACGGTCAAAAAGTCAAATTCACAGTATGGACATATAATTAGGCCTATTTCACAGGCAATTTTAAAGCTCATCGAGATATTGCTCCATGTTAAATTTTATGTTCTTCGTTTATATACTGATGTCAATAAGGGTTACAAGAAACTCAAGTACTATATCTGAGATCTTGTCAAATTTCTGACACACCCAGATAGGCTTATTTGATATTATCTGGTCATCAAACGATATCTCAGTTGCCTCAATTCACGCAGGTGTAAGCTTACTCAATTTACATTATTTACTATAATTATGGAAGCACACATTCATTTATTCATTCATTAACGATATTGTCTGAAAATCTGATAAGCTTTTGAATAAAGACTTCTTTTAAATGTTGGTCTTTGTGAGCTAGATTTGAATTTCTGAATTTATCACACGATATATAAACTTACTGTCTACTCAAAGTCGATGGAGTATAGAGCCATTACCTGTCACGACTACACTTTACACTTGAACCTCGTTCTTCGAACTTCTTCACCGTGAGATTAGATAAATTTATTTAGCAATTTTGATTAGTGGTTAATGGTTATAAACGATAAGACGGTCGATGATTTTACTTGTAGCGTTACATCATGGTTCATACTTGTAGGCCTAATGGCCTTACCCTACTCGGACCCTCATAAGAGTCGTGTTCCACATGGGACTTGCATAGAAACCTTCAAAGGCCATGAAGATTCTGCTCAGCTGCATGTAGTATATTATATTAAGCTGTGGCACTTTCGAAACCTTTTAGCAATTTTAATTTTTTTTAGTTAAATGAATTGCCCATGCTCAAACCGACAAAAATCGACTAAAAATGATAAACGGAAAAAGAGGGAAAACGGGAAGCGAACAATAATTTAACTTTTTTAGATATTGTACTACGGTTTAGAATTAAAATTTAATTTTAATCAGAAAGCAAATAACAAAATTTATTGACGAACACTAAATAAAACGGTCAAGTAGTGAGTGACCTGTTCTAGCGGAGTCCTTGAATGTGCGGAGACGGCTTAAGGAATATCAGGCGAAAATAGAGTAGCCTAATGGAAAATAATTACAGAAAAGAAATTAATAAGTAGGCTATGGTCACATACAGAAAATACTTTTTTTAAACGAAAAACGACAAAAAAGTTTAAAAGAACCCCAGCAAAACCGAAATTTTCTGAGAATAAGCTTATGAAAACTGAAACAACTGTTAACAACCATGTTTCATACATATTATTCAAATTTCATCTGTGATGTTTTGTTCAAACATTTTAACCTATAGCATAGCCTATATTTGATAAACGTTTCAATTTATTTGTCTTTAGAAAATAGCTACACACAGGCATTCAGATTCACTTGTTGTGTTCTGCATATGTTTAAACGTTTTGAATCTGCAGGAAAAAAGCCTCAACTTGTTTTCTAGTCAAACACAGTTGAACAATAATTATACCGTGCAATAAGCTTCAACAAATAGGATGAAGTCACGCCCGGCTGTTTTGGAGCGAATATGCCAGACGCTTCTTTTCAGATATGCTTCGTACAGAACAAATTTGTATTTCTTTATGAGCTGAATCAAGTAAATTGGATTTTTAAAATACCAAGTTGAATCAGTTTTTACAGATTCAACTGTTGTTCTAAACCGCAGTCAAATTTAATGAATAAGCTTATCTTTTCTTTGTTAGAAACCTATTATAATGTAGATCTAATAGTTGAGCTCTGATACGCTATAATAAGTCCACCATTTTACCGTATACGCATAGGCGTACGAGGCGGGGGCAATTGCCCCCCCCCCACTTTCGGGCAAGTCTGGTTGGTTTTTCGGGCAAAGACAGACCGAATGACTAAAAACAAGGTCGTCAACTTTTTTTACGGTTTGATGGATATATTTTTCGGGCAGAAGTTCAATCTTTGCCCCCCCCCCACTGCTGAAATCTCCCGTATGCCTATGCGTATACGTCTTTGTTTATAGTCTGTAGAGAGTCAGCAATGGATGCATTGAAGCGGGACCTATTCGCATTGGTCAATCGTGAATTAAGAAACCGTTTGATGGCTCTACTCTGCTTCTTCGGAGGAGTGTCCGTCTCTCTACTCTACGACGTCATCATCCTCATCATCTTCCGCATGATGTCACCCACATTCATCGTCATCATCAATATAGTCTTGGCAGGCGTCATCGCAACGTCACTGAACCTGCTTGCATTCGTAACGGTCTGTCGCCAGGAGGCTTCCGCTCTGGGAAACGAAGTGCTGGACATCCTGAAACGTCATGCCACCGACGCGTTCCTGGCAAACAGATCGAAACCGGTTGCTGCCTTGATCAGAATCGCCATAAGTCAATGGATGACTCTGAAGACTGACGAACCAGCCACCGATGTCCACGAAGAAGACTTATCTAAGTGTGGGACGTGTGTGGCTGGGTTCGTTGCTGGGCGACTCGTTCATCTGATCGTTCAATTCATTGTTTTTCTCGTTCAGTCGAGGATCGTTTTGTTCGTGTTCAGCTGCGTTCAGTCGCTGTATCTTCTTCATCTCATCTACTTCGTCTGCATCGCTCTACTATCGTCCCTCGCAACAGCTGTCTTCGTCATTGTCTACTAATGATAACATCGTTATCATTCTCATTATCGTCATCATTGTCATCGTCGTCTTTATCCTCCTCCTCCTCATCATCAACATCATCAAATTCATTATCATGATCATCAAAATTGTCTTCATAAGCGTCATCGTTGACAATGTCAACAGCCGAAGCATCATCAACAACAACAACGACACCTTCATCACCAGCCTTATATATATATATATATATATATATATATGGTCATCACCATTATCATTGACACAGCAGGGCTGTTTTTAAGACATTTTTAGAACTGCTCAACTCCTTCTTTCCTTTCCCATTATCCATGGTAAATTACTTCCAATCGGAGGACAATGACCATTTTTTGTTAGATTTAACTGTGCAGAAGTGCTTCTACAATTGCACAAATCCATTTAGAACTGCACATTTTGTGTACAACTACACGCAAAAAAGCCTGATGATGCTCTCCTCTGGCTTCCCATTGACTCGTTCCGGTTCTTTCTTTCGTCTTCTTAAGGCTTTTATTTTTTTACCAGACCGCGTAATTGTCCGGGTGTAATTGGTACGAGGTAACTGTCCGAGGGTAATATTATTGTCCGGGGGTTATAGGTACGGGGTAACTGTCCAAGGGTAATTGTCCGGGGTGTAATTGTCTTAGAACTCAATTCTACAGAGACAGGAATTGGGACTAACGTGTGCTTTTTACGCAGAGATATCACTTTGCGTTGTGATGCAAACATAAACACATTTTCACATATTTTTTATTTTTTAACATCACTTCCGGTTGTATAAAGACATACATGTATTGGTGCCACGGTGGCATGCAAATAATTATAGCCCTGCATTCCCTATAAAGAATGGCATAGGAAGAAGTATGAATGCGACGATATAGCCGATAAACTATAAAAGGAGTGGATATCACCTTGTGATACCTCGACTATTTCGGCATGGTGTGGGTGTATGACCACACTTTTAAACCTCAAAATATGTGCAAATGGACCCTTACAGCTACCTAAAATGTCAAAAATCTATTTCAAACGAAACTAGTTTAATTATGACAAAAACGTTGGGTGGTAACTACCAATTGGTATCTTGAGGTTCAATATGCTACGTTCTTGTAATTTCTAGCTGCGCCATTTTCAACGTTAATGTTCCGTCTAGAGGTAAGCAAGCAGATTATGATAAGCAGAAGATTGAAGTATTTTGTTCAATGAAAATAGCGGATAAAGGTTGCACTGTCGGTTATATCTCGACTCAGGGTGGCTAAGAGAAACGCAGAACCCTTAAACGAGAGGTCCAAACACAGCAACACTATTTCCACTATCGGAACACAGGTAGTGGACACAAGCCTCAATGAACTCCTCATGACTCAACTTTCCATCGTGGTTCACGTCGATCCCTTCGAAAGCTGCCTTCGTGAAGTCGGAATCTGTGATGCCCACATTTTCAAATGCTCTGCGATATTCACCAAAGTCGATGTGACCATCATGATTGGCATCCATGGCAGTGAAGAGACTCAACACCGCATCATTAATGGACTTCTTCAAAGCAGGGTCATTCCGTTGCATCTTTATAGATGCAATCATCACATCTTCAGTCATTACTGAGGCATCGGTTTTCCCCGAAGCCTTCGAGTAGATCGTGAAAAGCTACAAACACAAATTGAATCGAAATATTATGCATTAACGGTCATTTGCAATTGACATGTTCATTGTTCAATAAAATTAATAAACAAATGTCGTAAAAATAAAATTTCATGCGTTCTTTTGTTGTGATTTCTTGTGACTGGCACAACAGTTTTCTTGAACAGTAATAATGGAATATGGTCACCACATTAAATTTATCCGACCTGTGTGGCCCCTCAAATTTGCAGCACCCTTAGTGCGGGCCTGCTTAATAAAACATGTCAACTTCAAAGAATTAGCATTGATCGTCTATTAGTATTATTCGTTTTTTCTTCTGTTACAATATCAACATGTCTTTTATTAATTCAGTCTAGTGTTAAAGTAGGCCATGCATCTTTTACGGTTTAAGAATAATAGCGGGGTTCATGATCAGACATTTTTTAACCAGAGCACAGTCAGGGCACTCGTACAAGTAGGCCTAATTAGCTTATAGCCTAACTCTATATGGTAGGTCTACAAATACATTTATGTTAAAATCAGTAATTTTCAAATAGCCTATGAATTTGATCGGAGATTTTAAAAACTCATTTTCATTATTATAAAAAACAAATTAACATTGATGGCAAATGTTCTTATTGCATGTGGGGATTGTGGGGCCCCTAAACTTCCTAAAGTGTGAGGTCCTGTTCGGCAGAAATGCTGAACATGCCTTAATCCGGCCCTGTAGCCTACATAAAACTAGGTAAATTTCATTTGCGATTTGATTAATAGAATTAGCCTAATATAAGTTGCACAATGTACATAATCAGGGGTTATTTTAAGGAAATTTCTCAACTGCACATAATTATCAGAATAGCATCCTAAATCGGGTAGATTGGTCAATATTGAGACTAAGGCCTAATTAAATATTATTATTCTTCTTCCTACTAATTATTTCCATTATAATTTATTATTATTAGTAGTAGTAGTGATTTATTATTATTATTATTATTATTATTATTATTATTATAACCATCATTTATTTCTGTTACAAACTGTGCAACGCCAACTGGTTGTGCTTGCTGAACAGTGAACGCCTGACAAAACGCAATCATAATGTACTAAAATTATTATTATTATTATTATTATTATTATTATTATTATTATTATTATTATTATTATTATTATTATTATTATTATTATTATTATTAATGTTATCGTTATCATGATAATGTAACTGTCTAAGTTTCTAAACCTACTTCTCCAAAGAGCAGTGTTTAATCTAGTCCCCCTTTGCTTGGGGGAAATCAGGTTTCTGGGGGAGACATTCGAGTGTCGGAAAGACTCTCGTGAGGCGCGTAGCGCCGAGACGGGTAAGGGAAGGGTATGGGGAGGGGGATGTGCCCCCTCCCCATCAGAAATGTTTTGAATTTCCACATTGCAACGGTACTATCATCTTCTGATTAGGCTCTGAAAAAGTAGAGGTACTGTCATCTTAACAAAATACCTGTACTTTTTCAGAGCCTCATCAGAAACTTTTTGAATTTCCACTGGTAGCATTTTAAAGTGTCATTTTAACAAAATACCTCTACTTTTCAGAGCCTAATCAGAAATTTTTTGAATTTCCACATTGCAATGGTAGCATTTTAAGGTGTCATCTTAACAAAATACCTGTACTTTTTCAGAGCCTCATCAGAAACTTTTTGAATTTCCACTGGTAGCATTTTAAGGTGTCATTTTAACAAAATACCTCTCCTTTTTCAGAGCCTAATCAGAATTTTTTGAATTTCCACATTGCAATGGTAGCATTTTAAGGTGTCATCTTAACAAAATACCTGTACTTTTTCAGAGCCTCATCAGAAACTTTTTGAATTTCCACTGGTAGCATTTTAAGGTGTCATTTTAACAAAATACCTCTACTTTTTCAGAGCCTAATCAGAAATATTTTGAATTTCCACATTGCAATGGTACCATTTTAAGGTGTCATCTTAACAAAATACCTGTACTTTTTCAGAGCCTCATCAGAAACTTTTTGAATTCCCACATTGCAATGGCAGCATTTTATGGTGTCATCTTAACAAAATACCTGTACGTTTTCAGAGCCTCATCAGAAACTTTTTGAATTTCCAACTTTGCAAGGGTAGCATTTTAAGGTGTCATCCTAACAAAATACCTCTGCTTTTTCAGAGCCTCATCAGAAACTTTTTGAATTTCCACATTGCAATGGTAGCATTTTAAGGTGTCATCTTAACAAAATCCCTGTACTTTTCAGTGCTTTTAACAGTGGGCTAAGACTTCAATAAAAATAAGCAACACTTTTTTTAAATTTTTTTTTGGGGGGGTGCTATTTCCACACTATAATAGTACCCTTTTAAGGTGCCATTTTAGCTAAATAACCTTATTAGACTATTCAGTACTGATAAAAAGTGTTTTAGGATTCAATATATAATATATAATTTTATAATCACAATAAAAAATATCTTTATGTATCGAGTTCAGCAGCTCAGTTCTCCAGTTGCTGAGTCATTCTAATGAATAAATGCAGACATGGATATAATAGTAGCCTATATAAGCTGACTTTTCAGCACTATCTATATCATTTTAACCCTATTTCCGAAGATGGTCTTGAATTGCTGACCAGGACGTACTTTCTGAAATCATATTTTAATGGTACACAAACCAACCTAGAACTAATAAACTAACGGTACCAAATTCAGGTAGCCATGTGTAGTAATGATGTTGTTTTTAGGTTTTACTATATGTGTTCAAATAATAGGACCAAACATTTTGAAATTTTACAGTTTAAAATTTGAATGATACCACTGGTGAGAAGCCATTCAGTTGTACAAAAGTAGTATTTGCAGTAAGTTATTCTCATTTTAGCAGGATTGTGTGAATTTGTATCATATATTATGATAGTAAATAATAACATTATAACCATTAACCATATAATAATTAATAGTATTACAGTATATTATAACAGTTCACATAATACGACGATGTAGGCTAAACAGCAACTAAGCTAAGCGTTATTTGGCTTGCATCAGACAGCTTGTTTGAATATGCCATGTCTTTATCTCTACACTTGTTTTCTTGTATTTTATGCAAATAGAGTTGTCAATAGAAATTTAAAGTTAGATTCATGGCAAAAATGTCTTATAATCTTGTTTCTAACAATTAGTTTAATTAAAATATATTAGCTCTTACATTTTTTATGCGTTTGTGTGTAAAAAAGTAACTGCACAAAACCTGATTTTCAACTGCACAAATTCGTTTTCCAACTACACACTTTGTGTCCAGCTGCACGTTAAAATAACCTCTGTACATAATACCAATCTAAAATTTCTTACGTCATCCATGCGCTGTCTGGCTATCTCCTTTTGCGTTGGATCAAACTTTTCCAGATCACCGAAACTTTCTGCCATACGTTGAAAATCTTTGCGATGTATCAAACCGTCGTTGTCTATATCAAATCTTCGGAAGAAGGTTCTGATCTTTCTCAGCCAAGCGTCACTCATCTCAGGATTTCGATGTTGAACTAAGAATTCAACTCAACAAGAAGACGACTTCCCTGCAATGAAAGAATAAGACCAAGTTTCGCTGCATTTATGAGAATGGTGTAGGGCTGTAGGCTTATTGTATAAGAAAAAACATTCTAGATCTAACCTTCCACAATTTAATAATATTCCTTAGGCAGAAACTTCTACTTCTACTTACTTTGCGAAATGTCGATTTTCTCAACTGCTACAAACAGTCACAATGCTCACCGAAAATGCTGTCAAAATTTTAATGCCTAACCATGAGGCTCTAAATATATGCTAAAAAAATCGCGATTCCGAGGATATTAGACTACGTGCAGAATAATAAAACAAATTTGTTTCACCTCTAGGCCTACATTCAAATTTTCGAAGACAATCGCGATTGGCGATAATAGTGTTATTAATAATAATATTAATTTTATTGTAGTAATTACAGACCACGACTAGAAGAATTTATTAGAAAGTAGACTATTATTGGCTTTAATGGCTCTAGACTATTATAGGCCTACCGTATCGTAGGACCGTATACCTAAGAATTACTAAGGCGCCGATTGCAATATAGATTATTCAGAGGCGCCCACAGCACGGAAGTTGCATGGACATTAGCGATGTCCTGAGAGAGCGAGATGTTGCGGGTGAAAACCAGGTAAAACCGCTGCAGCCAGTGACAAGAGGACGGAGGCGATGGTTATGGTTAAAGAGTGAAGATCAATAGAACATCGGGGAGGGGGAGGTTCTGACGCAAAATAATAATAATATTAATAGCATCAGCGGAGTCTGCAATATAACAATATTTATGGGGGAATTTGGCATAGTATCTCGCTCTGGATCAAATAAACGCAGTCTATCGTTATACCAGATCGCAAGATATAAAATGAAAATTTAATTACGACAACGGCGACGACGACGATGATAAAAGTTTAATTCCTCATAGATTGCTCACCACCACCACCACTGTATTTTCAACATAAAGTTTTTCCTTGTTGATCACTCATTTCTAGTCAGAATTCCAACGACTACAACAACTACTACTATTACTATACCACCACCACCACCATCACCACCACCACCACCACTGTATTTTTTTTATTGAAGTGGAAGTCTAAGTGTCTCTTAATGTGCAACTTGGGTCTGTGTAGAGAATTGAACTAACAATATGATTCCAACAGTATGTTTTGATCATTGTATTAAATAAGATGCTCAAAATGTCCTCCTCCTGCTTCAAATCTGGGCTGTTCGGGGGTCATAATGAGAAATGAAGTCTGGCGTATCTCTTGTCAGCATTTCGATGCAGGGCCGGATTAAGAAATGTGGGAGCGCTGTTCGAAATTTTTTTTGGATCTTCGATCGAAAAATCTGATAACCTTTTTTAGTCGTTTGGTCGAAATTTTGTCAAAATATACCAATTTTTTCCTAAAAAATTTCTTTTCTCGTGTGTGGGCCCCCTAGAGTGTGGGGCCCTTGTTCGGCTGAACATTTTGTACACCGGCCCTGTTTCGATGGTTTCCTTGGCTGGGCTGCTGCAAACAGACTGTTACGTACGCGAGCCCATTAAATGGGCTCGTGTAGGCCTACACAATAACAGACTTGCTTAAATTTTAAGTTATGGTGTCTGTTGCGGTTTCGACGCTTGGTCGTTCCCATTTAGTCTTCATTGATCCTCGAGTAAAAATTAATGGAGCCAATTATCGCTACGTTCTGCACTGTCCTGTTGAAAAACAAAGCAGCCTTCTGGGGCAAGATTTCTGATTACAGGTAGAAGGTGTTGTGACAGCAGAACGATTCATATGATAACATTGTAATTTTTTTTATTGAAGTGGAAGTCGAAGTGTCTCTTGATGTATGATTTGCGTCTTTTGTTGCATACAATGACTCATTCCTTCTGTTGAACGAATACTGCGCTGGTCCTGCATTAATTAGCCTACTACCCGAAGCCAAATCTGTCTACTATTCCTTCCGTCCTGGTCCCCGTCTGAGCCGACGCCCCCATGTGAAATACATCTGTTGCTATAATAGCATACCACTTTGATCAGTGTTCCTTAGATGTGCATGGGTGTGTATGGCACACATCTATAGGCATGAGAGACAGACATACAGATAGACAGACAGACATACAGAGATATTGATGGAAGAGGGAAACGGAGAGACAGCGAGATAGAAGAACATACCGGCAGAAAGGACTTCAAAGGAGGCCAAAATTGATGGGGAATGGCTGATACCTGTGCTATTAAACATGCGTTGGAGTGCTTAGCACAGGTAGGGAAATGGTGCCTGTGGTCATGCCACACTGACCTGCAAGCGACAAAATAATGTAGGTCACGAGACGCTGACCGACTTTAAGTGCAAAGCGCGTACTGTAAAATGTGTAAATGAGTTTGGTTAGGTCGGAGTCGTTGTCATGTCAATAGAGTTCAGCATCATCCCACTGTTCCACTGTTTCTGTTTAAACTTCGATCGAGAATAGGTTACTTGGCGATCGATACACGCTACAGATGAGTTTACTAACTGACTCACTTACTTTACATGACTAGTATGAGTTTTATACGCCTTCACTCAAATGATGTTATGCTAGCGTCGTTTGTTTACGTGTTTCGTCTAATCTTTCTACAGAATTAACAACTTTGCCATCATAGAGAAACCTTCCAAGTAAGGTCAGATTATAACGAGATTTACTGGACAGTGTCAAGTGGTGGAAGTGATTTCGGACCAACTTGGCCTCATGCTTGTTCTAGTTCACCGTTAGTTAAACAATCCGAACATTTTTATTGGTTGTATATTAATTTTAGTGAACTTTCACGGAATGGATCACACCATAATCGATTACACCGCTCCACTCGAACGGTAGTCAGGTCGTTAATCCTTTAATGTGTCGAGTTAAGATCACACAGGGTGTCATTGTCAAATATATTTATATAATATATTATAGGTGTGTATGTGTAATATTATGCACATAATATTTTGCTGAACTGAACTACTAGGCCTATTGATAGCCTACTATAAGTAGGCTACATGTTAATGCCGAGATAATGCGATTCTTCACTCGTCAAAATCAGTTCATCACAATCGGCAAACAACTGGAAGAAAAATGAAGCTCACAATTAGTAAGTATGACTTAGCAATATGATATTTATTTCAACGTGTTGAACTATCCTGCCACGATATGAGTATAATTAAGAAATAATAGTATGACTTCTTGTGCTTTAGCCAGGTAGCTAGGTAGGCTCACCGACTGCTAGATAGTAAATTCTACCAACAGCATTTGTGTCAATAGCTAGACCACAGAAACAATTATCGAAGATTTCAGCTTATGAACTTTGAAGAAAGTTAATTAAAGAGCATCTGTTTTTATCGACTTCCAAAAAGCTTTTGATAGCATCGACCAGAGTGTAACATGGGCGGCCATGGACTCATATGGAGTAGACAACAAGCTGGTGCGTTTACTAATTGAAGTTAATAGCAATGCAAAGGCGGCGGTAAGGGTGTGCGGAGAGATTGGCCCATGGTTCAGCATCGGCAGGGGCACAAGACAGGGTGACCCGATATCACCAGACATATTCATCACTCTCTTGGAAAGAATACTAGACAAGACCAGGGAGGAAGAAGGAGGAGTAAAGATCAGCGGAGAGAATATCAACAATCTATGTTTTGCGGACGACATCGACCTGATAGACGATGACATCCAGAGGTTGGAGAGCACAGCTCAGAAGTTAAGTGATGAAGGAAAAAGGTGTGGCCTTGACATGAATTTTGAGAAGACCAAAACGATGGTGTTTGGAGCAAAAGAACTGTCTAAGAAGATGGAAATTGATGGAAACCAGATAGAAAACGTGGAAAAATTCACATACTTAGGATGCATCAAAACACACGACTTAGACAACAAGAAAGAAGTATGGGCGAGAATCGCGAAAGCAACGACAGCACTAAAGGCATTGGATAAAATCTGGAAGAGCAAATCCATACATCTACAAACAAAGTTAAAAGTACTGAGAACCTGTGTATTCAGCAGTGTGATGTATGGATGTGAGGCCTGGACAGTAACTAAAGAAATGGAGTCAAAGATATTAGCCTTCGAGAGGAAATGCTACAGACGATTGTTGAGAGTTGGATGGATGCAGAAGATGAAAAACTCAGAACTGTATGAGCAAATAGAAGCCACAGAAAATCTTATGCAGATATTAATAACCAGGAAGCTAGAGCTATTTGGTCACATATGTAGAATGAATGAGGACAGAAAAATAAAGAGGGTGGTGTTTGGAAGAATGGAGGGAGCCAACAGAAGAGGTAGACCACACAAGGAATGGCTGGACAACATAACCAACTGGTGCAGAGCGCCAATACAAGACCTGACACATGCGGCGATGGAACGACAAAAATGGCGAGGAATAATGAGGATGGCAGCGGGCACCTACGGGCACTGGTCCCTCGGTTCTTGATGATGATGATGATGATTTTATTAGGCCTACGTTACTTGTAGTTTACTTGTAGTTTGCTCTTCATCATGGTTAATTGAAATGGAGTCATTCATAAAAATTAAATATCAATTGAGTCAACAGCTGTTCATTATAAAATTGGCCTATAGTTTTTTTAACAGTTCGATCGCTCAGTTAGGCATTAGGAATTAGGCATGCACTAAACCTCAAAATTAATAGTTCTATTGGAACAGGCCATGTTTGGCTAAATCAATCTTTATGCTATTATTGTGCATAGCTAACCTATTGCTATTATTGTGCATAACTAACCTATTGCTATTATAGTGCGTAACTAACCTTCCTCTGTCGTAATAGATCACCGCAGTTATGTTCTTCCTTCTTGTTTTCGTGTCACCAAATCACCATGTCGCCCCTCTTCATTTTCACCTCCGTTTGTACCGTTCAATCATTAGGTTAGAACAGTTCTCTTGAGGCATTACTATTGTGTATACATGTCTATGGGGCGCGGTGGTGTAGTGGGTATGTTCTGTGCCTTGGAGCCGAAGGGTTCCAGGTTTTAATCCACCTCAAGTCGCCGCGTAGGGACTTTGAGCAAGTCCATCACACCCAATTGCTCGTGCGCTTCGGCGAGAAACTCCGATGCAGTTTCCGCGCTGTTACAGTCGGGAGCGCCTCTGAGTAGAGATCTTGAAGGGGCGTTGTAACAAGTGCGAGAAATAAACAAATAAATAAATAACTGACTTAAAATACATTGTTTTGGACACCGTTTCTAACTGCTTGACAGGTATCGTGGTGATACTACAACTTGGTTCGCAGTTGTTGGCAGATCCAATCCCACTGCAAGAGAATCTTCCTCAATGCACAGATTCAGAATTCGTCATCACCGTCAGCAATCAGTTCGAGTTGTACATTGACGGTGCCAGGGTGTCGGCTGGTCTTCCCAATGAAGACTCATCGACCGATGCAGACAGCGTCCGGGTTGCAGCTTCATCGAAGGTCATCGGTGTAATGGGAGTCGCTGCCGGAGGTCCTGGAACCGTGGCAGGGATTCTGGCTTCCGGTGCACATAGCACAACGGATGGTTCGTGGAAATGCACCAATGAATTCCACGAAGGATGGGCTGGAGTAGGATTCGATGATTCCGCCTGGCCAGACGCCAACGTGATTGGAGATCATGGAATCAGTCCGTGGGGAACCATCTCAGGTATCAGCAGCGATGCAAAGTGGATCTGGACGGAGAGATACGAGTATGGAGATCCTTTGGATGAAACCGTCTACTGTCGAAAAAAGAGAGGTATTTCAATAACTTTTTTATGTCATTATCTATCGCTTCTTCATTCGTGTATCATTGTCATACTTACTTACTTACTTACTTACCTACTTACTTACTGCATATACAAGTGACGATATGTTGAAAATATTCTTAAGTAGCTTCAGACGGGTGGATGTCATTCATCGATACTTACTCAACAAAGCATTTGCAGAATGCGTCAAGGACAGCAAAAGACTAAATACTTACTAAATTACTAGAAGGTTATGATAATTTTGTCTTCAAAGTCTTGAGAACTAAACAAGTAGGTCTAAACTCTAAAGCAATGGACACCTTACATGCAGTGTATTCTGGGGAGGGTGCAAAGCCTTGATCTGAGGGGTAGGCTATGACTTTTGTGGCAGCATGTGGCCATCGAGGGGATGGTCAAAAATCGGCCTAAATTGCATGACGTCATTTATGGAAGGCCCCCCCTAACCGAATGTTTATAAATGGATTTTGTGCAGTTTTAGAAGCACTTCTGTGCATTTAACAATAATAACAAAAGGTCATTTTCATTCGATTGGGGTAACTTACCATAGAGGATGGAAAGGAAAAGGAGTTGTGCAGTTCCATAAATTCTTCTTAAAAGTCGTTCTCTCTGCAGGGAACTTCACATTCCAAATTAATCATTTTATGCGCTCAAGTCCCTCTGGACTCCGTTCGGGCTTTAAAGATGGGAAAGTTTGAAGAATGCCTATTATGCCTAATTGGTTTGAGTTAATTTCTCTAATTATTTCTGTTGTAAAATTCTCAGTATGAAATTACAGTCAAATATCAAGATTATAGCGGTAGAGATTCGACAAACTTCTTAATTAACATAACTTTACTTCGATTCACTGTTACTTGATATTATCTACTTTGGAATAAACACGATGCCAGGGCGACAGTGAAAATCGATGACAAACAGAAAGACACGACACATTTAAGACAGTTAATTAAACAATAGTTGTTACATTATTGTCACATAGTCCAATGATTGAGGCTTGCTCCACCCCACGCTGTAAATTACGACTTCAATGTCGCAACATAAAGTAAAGCACTTTTGAAATAAAACTCTCTTCAGAATAAAACTCTGAACTTACATAAAGGTCATGGATGCACAACAACTAGCGCATTATAGAGCTAAATAAATTCTTCATTGTAGACTGTATCAATGAAGCAATTGGTAGAGGCGCACCTTGCATCACGTCATGTTCTGGACGGGTCGATGGAGACTACCAATCGTGCAAAAGATGCAACGTCTACGCCACTTGTTCCAACGGAATCATGTCCGACAGTCGTCCATGTTCTGCTGGTCTGGTCTGGGATGACAAGTTGAAGCGCTGCGAGAGGCAAAGTAGCACATGCAGTAAGCCTTTCATAATTATTAGGGCTGTTGCTCTATTAAAATTTTTAATCGAAATTAATCGCGCGATTAATTTTTTTAATCGCAATTAACTGAAAATTAATCGCAATACATTTCCTTCAAATATATTAATCTAACTATTTTCTAACGACCCCTGAGTCATAATATTTTAATGACTGAATGCATTCTTTCTATTGAAAACATATTTAGCCTAATAACCTTTGGCTTAGGCCTATTGAATTTCTGCATTCAGTTTATTGAACAGTTTTGTATGACAGACATAATTGAAATACTGTTCAAATCAGTCAACTGCTCAAAATCCGTTAATTTTTTCATTTGAGCCACCTTTATTATTAAAATGCCTATAGGCCTAAATGTGAAATTAGTCAGCCGTTTTCTGACTATCAAAATTAATTTTTTATTCAGCCAATTGTAACCTACCTAGGCCTATAGGCACGCCAGTTTATTGACATTGTTCGGTTCAAGGGATGTTCTTATTAATTAACAATAGGCCTAGTAGGGTCTACTATTGAACCTCATTATTTAGTCGCAATTTTTTACAAGAGGCTGCGGTTCTTGCCAAACCTCGTCTCAGTTGGCCTTATTTAAACATTTATAATTTGAAACCTGAAATCCATTGGTCTTTCTATCTCATGGAGTTCAACCAATGTAGTCTAACGTCTGACGGGGTAAAGAATTGCTACGATAATAGGCTACTCAAATTCTTTTTGGAATATTTGCCAAAGAAATTGGAAGAATGTAGCCTATCACTAGCTTTAAGTACGAGTCGTCCGTTTAAAACGAGTTTTCTGCCTCTGATAGGCTACCATTTTAATCAGACCTAATTAACGCGTACGATTAATGCGTTAAAATTTTTAATCGCAAATTTTTTTAACGCGTTAATCGCACGCGTTAACGCGATTAAATCAACAGTCCTAATAATTATGTAGGCCTAGATCATGCATGCATGAACAATTCAGCAGCAAGCATGGTGGCATAATACACACAAGTAATTTCGATTTAATTTTAATTTTTAATTTTGCACTTACATTATCTGATCCATGATGAAACATTCGTCCGAATTGTCAGATTTTATATAGGCTTTATTTTCATATCATGCAGATGCAGACCTAAATACCCATAGCATAAGGACCATTTTGTTATTTTAGGGGTTACTGGCACAGGTTCATCTTGCATCACATCATGCTCTGGACAGACCAACGGAGACTACCAATCTTGCAAAGGATGCAACGTCTATGCGTCTTGTTCCAACGGACGCCTATACGACCAACGTCCGTGTGTGACCGGTCTGGTGTGGGACGACAAGGTGAAACGCTGCGAGAGAAGAAGCACCACATGTGAGTCTTGTATATAATGGCCTACCATACAAAGATGCCCACTTGGATTCCATGTTACTATAATAGACCCATATACTGCAGAGTATACTGCATTAGTTTCATAATGTCCATGAATGTCTTACTGGTGTCGTTTCACGCTCTCACTTCACCTTGATCCACTTTGGATGTGGTCCTTTGGTTGGGTTCTTCGCTTGTCACTCTTTTTTTATGGAGTTATTTTTGTCTGCAGCAGGCAAAAATAACTCAATGAAAACAAGAGTCACAGTGCGTCATTAACAGACAAGAGGTTAAAATAATTTATGCATTTGCTCATTTAATTTTACATTAAATTGTGGTTGCACACGATGAGTTCTACCAGCGTGTTCTGTGATGACACTATAAATCAGACTCAGACTCTATAGTCTATATTCTGAATTTCGACTTTGCAGATATTGGCTAGAATTTCTATAGCACACAGAGCAATACCATTTGTCATTTTAGGTGATACTGGTACTAATGTACGACCTGGCAGAGGTTCATCTTGCATAACATCATGCCATGGACGGTCTGACGGAGATTACCAATCTTGCAGAGGATGCCGCGTTTATGCCACCTGTTCCAAGGGAGCCTTCTACGACCAACGCCCGTGTCCAAGAGATCTGGTGTGGGACGACAGGTTGAAACAATGCGAGTGGAAAAGCTCCACTTGCTTCTGATCTATCTGATCTGATGAAACAGATGCAGGGATTCTGTAATGAGAAGTTGTCAGATTAACCTGAAGCTTTCATGCGATTGAACAATTGAAAATGACTTTTGATTAGAACTCAACGATAAACAAACAGTGTTTGCAGCTGATTAAACTAGAGTTTGGTGGTATTTCAATAAAATAAATAGTTTTTATTGATTAAATTACATGCATAGGTATTGCTCAAAATTCAGATGAGATGCCTATGGGTCTTGAAAACGGAATTTTGCCATAGCAATGTCAAACAACGGTATTTAAAAAACCAATAAAATCACAAAAATGTGAAAATAAGAAATCAACAAAATCACATACCTACTACCTAGGAGGCCTAAGCTAGGCCTACTTGCACAGCCAATTAGTTCATAACTTAGCTTGTCGTCCAACATGTGAGCGCAAAATTCCGTTTTCAATACCTATTCATTATGGTTATACATGTATCACAATGAATTTTAATCAGAGTTAATTATTTCCACTGATTTTAATCTCTGCTTTTGAGACCATTGTTGCGGGCCTCGGCTTCAAGATATATTGCTTCTGCGGCCCGCGATGTCAAAAACGTTGGACAGCACTTCCCTATCATCTAAGAAAACTCGAATCACAAACTCAAAGAATTTATACGAGAAATAATCCTCTGAACTTCGGGGGAAAATCACCTGATTTTTCAGCCTTAGTTTAGTACTTTTATAGCTGATCAACGCGTAATGGGGACTTACACGTCTAAAATGGTATCAATTTACAACTGCCAACGTTTAACTGTGCAACTAGTGGGCGACGCAGTCAATAGGCCTATATGCCCTATGTACTGCCAACCATTACCATTAATCATAATTTTACCTGATCAACACAGGGCTGCCGACTTTAAATTTTGTCAATCCTCGACGACCGTATAGTCAATTGACATGCCATTATCATTTATCAACAGTAATTTGTCCTGTTCACATTACACTTATTGTAT
The DNA here is from genome assembly GCA_945859605.1 of Lumbricus rubellus. Lineage (NCBI taxonomy): Eukaryota > Metazoa > Annelida > Clitellata > Crassiclitellata > Lumbricidae > Lumbricus > Lumbricus rubellus. Next base: position 30,043,603 of record OX243823.1, on the reverse strand, counting down.
GTAGTGAATGCGACGCTAGTCTAATGTAGGACATAATATACGGCCTAATGAAAATAGTCGCTACAAATTACGGTGTAATGACCCATATAAATTCAGTGTTGCTGCCGCACCATTCCACAGAGAATATCTAGATTTAACCTAAATTGCACAGATCTATAATTCGAATTACAATGGTCACTCGATCAAACCTAGAGTCTTGTGTCCGAAAACAGGAACGCCATTAATTTTAGTGAAGTGGATATTAATTGATTAAATCCACGGTCCGTAAATGCCTATGCCCTTTGTTGAAATACGAACGTGACGGAACGTCCGCAATTAGAGGGAAACAAACACGAAAATGGTAACGGTTAGATTTTTTCGTCAAGAGCTTGAAAAATTCATAGCAGAATATTAAGAGCATGAGTTTTTTGTATAGATTTCTCAAATTTCCCAGTTTTTTTATAATTATGCATCATGCGTCATTTAATTTAGTGCTTTAGTGCGAGGAAACTTTGTAAAAATTCAAAAAGTAGTAGTTAAAAAATGGGTGAAATTTTTCAAGGAGATGAAAGTCTTTCTCTTGTGTGCAGGGCCCGTGGCCAACTGGTCATGGGTCCTGTAATTATTCCAGACTCAATCGGTTCATCATAACTAATCAGACCACCTGACACAGTTACATAAAGGTCAAGACCAATGCGAGCAAAACACCTTGCACATAGTTATTGTCTTCGAAATTATACCACCATAGACTCACACTGAACAACGCGTCCACTGCTTCTACAAGCGCAGTCCGGTTGGCGCTCTTGGCAAGATTTATGTTCTTTTAGTCGGAACCAGAACCATTGTCTTTTGAAAACAATAGATGACCGTGCCATAGAAACGACCGATCGATGGCTTTGAATCTCTCTCCAGGAATCGACCGCAGGCCAACAATAGGTCGACCATGACGAAAGGCCTTTGGTGCTACCGGATGCTATTGCTGCTGCTGTTGCTATTGCTGCTGCTGCTGCTGCTGCTGCTGATAGGCTTAGAAATTGCATCGGAATCGGTAAACATTATCAGCCCGTTATGGATCACGCACGTGACCACAAAATAAACAAACGAAATGCGTACAGGTACTACAGGTATATGGATGTGTGGATTGACGTGTTGGTGTATGTTCAGATATTTGCGTGTAGACGTTTGTTCTGGTCTGAAGCGAAGGATGGAGATCATTCTGAATGGTGTGAAGAGCTAATGCTACCACTGCAGCTGTTGGCGTCATCGAAGCTGCTCTTAGTGATGCTTAATATAGTGATGATGGTTTGTGCAGTACACTGTATGTCCAAGTCTAACGAAAGGACTGCCCAATCAAATGTCAACAGTTACTGTAGTCTTATCCAAAATGGTCAGCGGTTCAGTCTGTGTAAGTGGATTATCGCAAGTGACCAACATCAGTTCCATTCCATATTCAACACAAAGCATATATTATTCAGATGTGCAGACAACTGTAACAATGGTTTGATCCAAGGTGGTTAGATATTCGAAGAACTGAGCTATAATCATTGGAAGTTGAAGACAAATTATTGGTTATAGGTCAGTGGCTAAATTTGTTCTTAGCGGTTCAATCCAACGTAGATAATGCTTTGAAATTGAAATGCGCCGATGCAGAATGTTTAAGGTTGCTGTCAGTTCAATCTCAAGCGATCATTAAATTTGGTCCAATCAGCGGAGTGTAGGCTAGGCCTACATAATAAGAAGTGACCCATGGTTCATTTCGTGGCTGTAGTAGCCTATAATGTCATACGTATCGATCCTTACGAATGCAACTCTGCTACTGTTCCAACGTTGACAGTGCGTGTCCCAAGCCTGGATGAAGAAGGAGGGTGACGCTAATGATCTTCATTGTCACAAAGTGTCATTACACTGAGCCAACCATCTTCAAGAGTTCCTTGTTGTACAGTCGTTGCTCTTCCTTGACCTGGTTTGTCGCCTGGCGTATGGATCGTAGGCCAACTTTTCATCGATGAATACTGACACAGTCACTCTCTGCGCTCCTTCGTAAGCGATGACCCTCCTGCTGGTCCCTTGACTTCGTCTGGTCATGTGGTGACTTGACACACTCTGGCCACTCGTACAGACATCCTCCATTTGGTCATTACTTATAACATCATCCAGTGGCGTAGCCTCCTTCTCTTGGTCAGCTTTCGTCTGTCGCCCGGAAGTGCTAAGAGCGATGTCTTCTGGGTAATTGAATGGCGTTTCCGATTTTGATGACAGGCTAATATCCGGTGATGGTTTGGTCGGCGGAGTCTCAACAAAACTGAATTTGTTAATACTGGGTTTGTCTGTCTCGGTTTCATGCACGTCATCGCGTGGTTTGGGTATTGCACTGGAGTGGCTTTTGACAGGCGGATGTCGACTGTCACCGTTCTTGTTCCATGTCCTTGGCGGTCGTTTGACGACGTCTTGTTGCTTCCGGTTACTGGTGTGGTCGCGTCTACTTCCGGCTGTTGTTACCTGTTCTTGTTTCGTATGCTGGGTTGAAGCGGGAGAGTTGAAAGCGTGGGTAGTGGGGTCGGGGGTTGTTGGAGAGCCCCGACCCTGAAGGATGAGTCCCTTGGTGGTCAGTAGATGGTCAATGGAGTCCAGGGATGTTGTCCATCTGCAGGTCATCGGTCCGATGGAAATATTGCCACTGCTGCTGCTGCTGCTGCTGCTGATAATGATAATGATGATGATGTTGAAGAATTGTTGTTTTATGTGATTCTCACATCTGGCCGATGCTCTCCATTGAAACTAGATTCAATGACTACTGAAACAACTGAATGAAAGAACAATTGACGAAGAACAGGTCAGGTGGTTAGTCAGTAAATCAGCTGCTTTAGAAACAAGTAACAACTAGATAAAATTATCTGTTCGGATAGGGTGCTGGACTAGGTGGTACCCTTCTTAATTAGTTCATCGTTTGATGAATATCGCAACCGAATTGACAGTGTTCTGATACTCTTGCACATGAAGCAACAACGACTATTGTCGCGGTTTATTTAAGAACTTATTTGTAGAACTATATCTTGAACAAAAAAGCCAACTTCAGTTTTATATCTTATTAAAATTATGAAAAGTGAAATAGTCAAGTAACATTTTACAATTAGGCCTACATTGTAGCTAACCACTTAATTAGGCAATGCAGGCTCTAAAACTAAAATTAACTTACTAAAACTAAAACTGATATTGTGAATAATAAGACTGCCAATCATAACTGAAACTAGAACTAGAATTTATACATAACAAAAACAGCGTTTAAATGACACACATGAATTATGAGAAGTAATTAAGCTAGAAACTCCGGTTAGGGAGTTCAAGCTTCGAACTCCTTCTTTGCGCATAACATTAACATGGCGAACGCTCCAAAACATCGACTGAGATATTACACAGATGAACCAAGAGCTAAACTAAGAACCAAAAATACCAATAAAACGCAATATTTAATTTTATGAAATTAATGAAGATAACGTTACAAACCGCATCGAGAAACATTGGCATGTGCATGATAGAAGCCACAAATGAAATAGCTTCGGCGACGTTTCACATAAAACAATCACAGACACGTACAGAAAAACAAGGAAATTCCCACAACCGATTCAACAATTTACTGCGAATACCTACTTGTAGTCCTACCTTCTGAATGACATCTCTTTCCAGAATCCCTTCAGCCTGGAGTTAGATTCCCGACCAAATCCCGTGTTCTACGCATTTCAAAATAATGCAGTAGCGATTTCCAACGCAATTCTTCCGATCAAGTCGACTACACACTCAACCGAATAAATCTCCGACACGCTTCCGAGCGCCCGATCGTCACGCTCGCTTGATTAGTCACGAATGGTTGCGCTTGACTAAAGCGCAGCGCAACGAGTATTGCGTGAACTGGGAAGCGCGTTGGAGGGCGGGTAGGAATGGAGTCAGAAGGGGTCACACGCCATTGAATCGTGCTTGTTCTTAGCGGTTTTAATTGAAGAGAATAACAATAATTATTATTGCAATAATAATTATTGCATAGGTGGAATGAATGGGTGCGGACATTATTATTAATAATAATAACATGTATCGGTCACTGGTGTTTTATGGATTCGTTAGACAGTGACAATATTTTATAAATTATAGTTGAATGTCGAATAGCCTATATTATAGTCTCAGTTCAAAAAGATTATTATTATACTTACACACATAAGTTTTAAAAAGTTTTAAAAAGTAATCAACTAAGGAGCATCATCATGAAGTCGGTCATTCAGTGCATAAGTAAAAAGTAAGTAAACAAGTAAGTATGCATAATGCAGGCAAGTATGCATGTAAGTAGGCCTAAGTGACCACATCTAGTAGGCCTATATGAATATGGATGAACCGAACTCCATATAAATTTTAATTTGTGTCCGACCGCCAGTAACGTCATGCAAGAGTAAACGTGCTGGAATGATTTATGCAATCACAATGTGCTAATGAATAAATTATTATATTACAACGGTATCACTTGTTTTATATCCTGCCTCGGCTCTATACTGTTTCATATCGCCTCGCATTGCTAATTATGACGTCGCTATATTTAATTCTTTCAGCTTCTGATGATGGCGATAATGACGACGACGAGACGACGACGATGATGATCAATCAATCAATCGTCATGAGGACGACGATGACGACGGCGACGATGATGATAATGACGACGACGACGACGACGACGACGACGACGACGACGACGACGACGACGACGACGACGACGACGACGACGACGACGACGACGACGACGACGACGACGACGACGACGACGACGACGACGACGACGACGACGACGATGACGATGACGATGATGATGATGATGATGATGATGATGATGATGATGATGATGATGATGATGATGATGATAGTCTCTTTGATGGCACACAGTTCAATGTCATTATTATGATAGGCCCAGGATTCGAACTCGGGTCAACTTCACATTAGTAAGCTTTTGTCGATCCAAACACGACAGCGTGCATAATACGGTAATAGGACCATTACTATTGGGTCGCCATCTGGAGACTCTAAGCCTTTGATTACAGGTCATTCGGTAGGTGGCGTAGCTGTTGCTGTGCATTGTGTGACTTGTGTCAGATTGAAATTTGACGGGCATCATTAGTTGACGTAAAACGTCGTAAATGCTAAAATAAGAGGTAATAAAATTTTCGTACTTTTCCTATGGCGACCATATTAATTATTATTTCAACCTTCATTTCCAGTTTATATTATATCGGTTCACCGGCTGAAAACCTTCGCCACCGCTTTGCTACCGTTTTAAAAATGTTTACAAGCGTATAAGATACCCCAGCGTAGAAGGCTGTTGCAATACTTCCTTTTTATTTTGTGAATTTTTGACATGAATAATGAATAGGGCCTACGTGGAAGCAAAGTTAACTGAAACAACTTGTAATTATTTATCGTTGTGTAGTACGATTCTTTTAGCTCCAGATAGTTAATAACTGATTGCTTATTATAATTAAAATTGATATTTGTAAGCATTCTAAAGTTTTCTTGTTCCGTGGAAACTGAAAAACCATAGGCCTACTGCCTACTGGCCAGTAAAAGAACCAAAACTTATGTCTCTTTTACTGGCCATTAGGCCTATGACCCTAACAATGACCAAAGGAATAGTCATATTGGCCACAAAAGAGCTTTCAGGCATGGCCATGTGAAATAGCCTACTCTTAAATGGTCGTGTCTATGTGCATGAATTGCTTTTAAATAATCTGCCACATTGAAATAGGAAACTGCAGCTGTAAAGCTAACGAACTATTTGATGATTGTTTTATACAGGCCCTAATTAGGTTTCTTCTTCTAAAGAGTAAAGACGTGAATTGACGGCATGCAAAGCAGTCGTAAGATGTCGTTAAACTTCTGGAATAAATAAATAAAGTTGCTGCACCGTTCAATCTCATGCAATGGACCCGAGACTCAAACATTGTTGGCAGAACTTTAATATAATGGACAAATAATTTTTTTACAACGGCAATGACCTCTGTTGTCATAAGAAGTCTTTAAAACTATGGATGCAATCATGCAACATACAATATAAACAACGATGATGATGATGATGATGGCAACAATGACGATGACGACGACCACGACGACAACGACGTTGATGATGTTATTGCATCGTTCAATATCAAACGACATACGACTGACCCAGGACTCGAACCCGGGTCCACCTCATAGCCTACTAGGCTTTTGTCGATCGAAACACGACTGCGTGCGCGATACGACTAGAGTCGCCATCTGCTGAAGACTATGATTAGCCACTAATTACAGATAATTCGCTAGGTGGCGTAGCTGTTCTCTATTTCTAAATGTTCTCATTCTTTCTGTAAATAACAACGGTGTTTGAAATTAACGCAAATTGACGTTAACGCAAATAAATGTAATTTTCAATTTATCTTTCTCTACCGACCATGATTATTGTGACATTAGCGATATTAACCTTCTGCCCAATTTTCAGTTATCTTGTTTGCTGCCATTGCATTGCAACCTCTTTGCTACCATTTTTAAAGAGTACAGGACAGTTTAAGACCACCGTCCATGTCTTGAGTTAAACAAACTGGTCTAGTACCTTGCTCATAAGTGCTGTAATATGCCGAGCAAATTTCTGTCCAGGGTAACGGGGTCTGTTGTCAACTTGTCATAGACCCTGGTCAAATCGGATCCATCCATCCATGTGTTATTCATCCAACTCGCATGATGGCATTGTGTCTTAGCGCCACAAAATTAATAGGAATGGTTTGACACTATCACAAACAGCAATTTTCGAAACCACAGTTTGTGTTTAATCGAATAGAATCAATAGATTGTTTGACCGTGCATAATATAACATGCAGATTACCAATAAATAACACAAATGGAAACAAATAGAAACTGCAAAGGAAATTAATGAATGAATTATCATCATCATCGTCATCGTCGTCATCGTCATCGTCGTCGTCGTCATCGTCATCGTCGTCGTCATCATCATCCTCATCGTCATCATCATCATCATCAGCAGCATCAGCATCTCATCATCATCATCATCATCGTCATCATCATCATCATCATCATCATCATCATCATCATCATCATCATCATCATCATCATCATCATCATCATCAGCGACAACAACTGAACAACATCAACAATAATAGAGTGTCTCCTCAAATGCTGATTATTTCATTCAAGTAATAATGCTTGCATTCTTGTCTTCTCGACGGACCTAAGAGATATCGAAAGACAGAGACAGATACAGGGACAGACAGATAGAAAGAGATAGATAGACAGACTGACAGAGATAGAGGCGGAGACTGCAGACAGCGACGGGGTGATTGCAGATGCAAGCAGAGAAACAAGAGGACATACACATCATATCAAAAGATAGGCAGACAGAAAGACAGAGAAGCAGCGACACGGATGATGGCAGAGGCATACAAGCAGAGAAACTATACGACATCGAAGCGGATTGTTACGTAAAAGAAAGGAGAGACAGAGAGACAGAGAGAGAGAGAGAGAGAGAGAGAGAGAGAGAGAGAGAGAGAGAGAGAGAGAGAGAGAGAGAGAGAGAGAGAGAGAGAGAGAGAGAGAGAGAGAGAGAGAGAGAGAGAGAGAGAGAGAGAGAGAGAGAGAGACAGAGACAGAGACAGAGACAGAGACAGAGACAGAGACAGAGACAGAGACAGAGACAGAGACAGAGACAGAGACAGAGACAGAGACAGAGACAGAGACACAGAGAGAGAGAGAGAGAGAGAGAGAGAGAGAGAGAGAGAGAGAGAGAGAGAGAGAGAGAGAGAGAGAGACAGAGACAGAGACAGAGACAGAGACAGAGACAGAGACAGAGACAGAGACAGAGACAGAGACAGAGACAGAGACAGAGACAGAGGCAGAGGCAGAGACAGAGACAGAGACAGAGACAGAGAGAAACAGAGACAGAGAGAGACAGAGAGAGACAGAGAGAGACAGAGAGAGACAGAGAGAGAGAGACAGTCAGACAGACAGAGACAGAGAGGGAGAAGTGATCCTTTGCTATCGGAAGCGGTACATATACATCGTCATCGCACGAGTGAACAGGAAGATGCCAGATCATAACAATGGCCGGATGGAAGACGCGTTTGGCCTCTGCTCTGGCCTTTCATTGGCCTTTCATTGGCCTCCGTGGCCTTGTCTTCTTGCCCTCGGTGGCATCGGGTGGTGCAGGGGGGGGGGAACGACATCGGTGATCTATGTTGTCGGCCTCGTCTTACGATGGCCAATCAGCATCAGCTTTCGTTATGCTTCACTTAACACGACTGCAACTTCAACCTCGGACACTAAGAGTGCCATCTCTTAAACTGTCTCTGTCTCTGTGTCTGTGTCTGTCTCTCTCTGTGTGTCTCTTTCTGTCTCTACAGTGGAGTGACAATTTTCTCTTCGCTCTGCGATTGCTTTCCCTATACATGCATGGTTTTCAGTTAACATCGAGCAAGTGTTCTCCAAATTGTGATTACGACTACTTCTAAGTTCTATCGTTGTCAATATTTATACAGCATTGCAGAAAGTTACATTATTTTATAGGCTATGGCACAGTCATGAAGCCTTACACGAACGATCAGTGCAAATGTTCATATTTCAGAATTACTAGAATAATTATATTTTAAATTGTACATGCAGACAATTGCTAAACATAATTATATATAATATACTTCTATGCATAATGTATAGTACATGTAAACTACATGTATTTATAAAGCTCCTCTGTCTGTAATGAAAGAGGCGATCGATTGAAAAACGAAGAGTTTTCAGACATCAGGCAGAAATAGGAGTGTCCCCAGATATATTATCTCAGCACGAGTAAAAGCATGCAGAAAGTTCATTCCACAGCAAAGGAGCAACAAATGCAACAAATAGCCTACATATGTACAGGTGCGTTGCTGCGCTGTGCCAAGCAGTACACGCAGGACAAGAAGGTCATGACGTTCTAATGGACGGAGAGGATGTGTAATACACACATTGACCAATCCGTAAATATACATATACAATACAAATGTATATTATGCGGATGAAATTGAGCGGAATGAGGGATGAATTGTGTAGGCTATATCTGTCTTATAGCAGGGAGGCGTCACCAGCAGGTGCGAGTGTGCGACCCCACGCATGACATGCACCTATATAATACCAGTCCTACCTGTCGCTTGTGCTGCTGCATCTACATTTCGATGCACTACGCCCTCTTTTCCTCCCACATCTTTCCTGCCCATTTACGCCATTAACCCCAACTTCCTTCTGCAAATAAATCGTTAAAACACCATATTATCATTTCCTTAATTCGTAAAGTAGGCTACACTTTGACGAAATTAGAGCTGTGCAGAAATAATAAAACTACTACTGCCGCTGCTGATGCTACTGCTACTGGTACTGCTGCTGCTGCTACTGCTGCTACTGCTGCTGCTACTGCTACTGCTACTGCTGCTGCTACTGCTGCTACTACTCCTACTACGACTGCTGCTGCTGCTGCTGCTGCTACTACTACTACTACTACTACTAATACTACTACTACTACTACTACTAATACTAATACTACTATTACTACTACTACTACTACTACTACTACTACTACTACTACTACTACTACTACTACTACTACTACTACTACTACTACTACTAATACTAATACTACTACTACTACTACAACTACTTGCATCAACAACGGCATGGCGTTAAAGACGTTACGAATCACAGTTCGGTCACCATGGTTGCTCACCATTCACCGCATTAACAACAACAATAACAACAGCAAAAGCAATAGGCCTATAAAAATGCAACGATGATAAAAAAAAATGATGATGATGATCATGATGATGATAATAACAATAGTTGTAATAACAATAACAATAATAATAATAATTTTTTTTAAAATATTATTATTATTATTATTATTATTATTATTATTATTTGGGCTTAATAATAATATCTGTTTAGCGCTGTGGTTCATCCGAGGTCGAAAGAAAGGGCGCTCAATTGACACGAGTTCAATAAGTTAAGGGCATCAATCAGTCATCAGATTATTTGAACATACAGTCAAGGCCGTAGCCAGGATTTTATTTCGGAGGTGTTTTCAGGGGCGGCGCCAGGATTTCAGTTTCGGGGAGGCTCAATTTCCTGAAAAATTTTCATTTTTATCGGCAAAATTTTCTGACGACCTTTTTTTTTAGTCATCCGGTCGAAATCTTGGGAATATTTTCCATTTTCGCCGTCAAATTTTCTGTCGACCTTTTTTCAGTCATCAACTTCAATTTTTCCATTTTTCAGATCGTATTTTAATCTATTATTTCATTTCGGGGGTGTTTTCATGGCTTTGTTTCACAGTTTTCGCATCACGAACTAAAAAATGCAATAGGCCTAGGGGCCTACATTTTTTCAGCATTTTCCATTTCGGGGGGTGTTCAAACACCCAAAACACCCCTCTGTCTACGGCCTTGCATACAGTTTATATTATTATGTCTTGAGTTTTGATTAAATCCCCAAGAGACCTTGGCAGAGATGTATGGTTGGGAAGACTGCTCCATGCTGTGGATTCCGACATGCACTGTGAGGAACAATCGCCAAACCTCACGTGAAAGGTCACGGGTCAGCATGGGGTGGGATAATAAGCATGGAATAATGTCTTGCCAAAGTCTTGCTATTATGGGACATTAAATGATTTTATAGAGAATTTTAAAAAATTATACGAGAGGCATAACCGTAACGTCACTAACGTGTGCTCAACTCCTATATACGAAGCTGCATGCATGGGTCCAGTGAGCATATAGGATTTTCTTCATTGTCTTTGTCTTTTGTCTCATTTCCTGTCCCGTTCATCTCTTGGATGACAAAGACAGATGCTGAAGTCGCCTCGGTTTCAGCGACTGGCTCAGCATCACCCATCTTTCAACTCATGTATATATATATAATATTATATATACACATAAATACATATATATATTATATATATAACAGTATAGTGCACTATAATATCATGTAGGCCTAAGTCCAAAACTGCAGCATCATTACAAAACAACATAATTACATTACAATATAGTTACAACTACATTACAATATTATGATTACAATACAATAGAATTACAAGTATAGTCTACAACTATAATTACAATACAAAATATTGATTGCTATTAAATATTATAACAATAACATAATTACAGTTTAAAATAATTACATTACAATATGATTACAATAAATGTAATTACAATACAATTTAAATCACAATGTAATATTACAGCAATGCAAATAATTACAATACAGTATAATTGCAATACAATATTTTTCGAATACAATTACAATGCAGTATACAACTTACAATACAATTACAATACAATATAATTACAAAGCAATATAGTTACAATACAATATAATTAAATTTTCAGTACAATAGAGTTCAATATCTGGAAAATTCTGGAATGGAATGCAAAAGCCAAACAGAAGCAACAGAAGCTGATTGATGTAGTACAGTATTTGTTAATATTATTGTTGCTGTTGTTATCATTTTTATTTATATTTATTATTATTATTATTATTATTATTATTATTATTATTATTATTATTATTATTATTATTATTATTATTATTAATATCATTGTTGTTGCTATTAGTATTGTTATTATTATTATTATTTTTATTATTATAACTACCATTACTATTGTTACTATTGTTACTATTAGTACTGCTACTATTATAACTAATATTATTATAATTATTATTATTATCATCATCATCATCATCATCATCATCATTCGTGACGATGGCTTGATGCACATATAGAATTAAATTCCATCTACTAATTAGAGTTATAGATCCGTTGTTTTCATCTTTGCTTTTACCATCTCTTCATAATATAAATCTTTCGATCAACTCCACAGTATACATCATCAAAAGTGTTTCGTGCGTCAATGCTACAGACTCGTTTCAAGTCTTTTCCGTCGGATATTTCATTAATCCAGCAGATGAGTTTCTAATCCATCGCTTCTGCATCGTTGCTGTATCGCTTCTGCATCGTTGCCGTAGGATGCAATCAATCGATGACTGAACCACTCGGCCAATAATTATCCATCAATTGCAATCATTTCAATCCGATCAGACATGCGCATTATAAGGACAGGAGTCACGTGACCCACGTGCCACCGATCACGTGACTTACACCAATTACGCCATCTGAGACCGTGCAGGGGTGCAACTTAATGAGGACTTGCCATGCCTCGCATTCCATGACCCCCGACCTCATTCAGTTTGCCCAGAGCAACCGCGTCGAAATCCAGCTCTCTCTTCCTCAAGGCTTTCTACGTCGGGTCGGGTCGATGACCTATAGGGTCGCGCATGCGCATGGGTGACGGCGGAATTAGCGTGCCTACGAGCGATTGAGGTACCCTATAACCATGCATGCAGGGGAGAAATCTATATATGCCTGATTTGGTTAATTATTGATGGGTTATTCGTGACTCAAGAGTCAGGTGATGGGGGGGGAAGTGGTATTGGTGGCTGTAAGGCACTGTACATTATGTACAATAGATCTATAATGAGGTGTGGCTGATTGAAAGCTATCGAGAAATCGTAAAACCATCGATATAATTATAGTGTAAACAACGAGCCTGAATCTAATAATATAGGAAGAAATTATTTTCGCTATATACTGAAAGTCCTATATCCCGTTCCATGAGGAACTGTAGGGAGGGCCTGGGAGGCGCTGATCTTCTTTTCCATGGCCCTGAGCCAGCAATGGACGAATCCCAAGGTCCTGCATGGACACGGGGCCAGTGTATCGCAGAACTTGCCGTTTACTTCTCAGCTTACGCCGGTACCAAATTATACTGCTTGGTGACAGAGGCACGTGTGCGTAAACAACTTGCCCAAGGTCGTTACCGGGAGTCGAACCCGCAAACCTCCCGCTCCGCGAGCGGACGCGCTACCGGTCTGCCACCAGGTCATACAATAATTTTTTTACTTTACTTTACTTATAATACAGATGCATCAAATTATACTCTTCTTCTCTTCTTCATGCAGTCTTCTGCTGTTGAGCAGGTTTGTGACAATGTCATGGACAACCTCGTGATCCCCTCCGACCTCCGACACCCAGCTCTGTCCTGTGCCTTCCTCTTGGTGGTACCATATGCATGTCCATTCAACTTATACTGTAGTACGGAATATATGTATATGTATATATGTATATATATAATTATACACATTATCTACAAATCATATACTTTACGATGACGCAATATACATTTAAGATCAGATTAAATCAGTGTACTGTATACGTATACTGAGCATGTGTCATTATACTTGAAGCTATGCGCATGCGCAGATGCCAGTGTGTCCGATAGACCATAAGGACTTCCGGTGTGCACATAATATATATATATATATAATATATATATATATATAAAATATGGAAGAATTGGATTTGATGTGAAGCAGCTCTCGAGGGGTAAAGCGAGGTGGAGAGGGTCAGAGCCCCCGTGGCACGACCCTGTCGCACAAAGAGAAGGGGTCACTGACCCACCCTGCCTCCGATTGGCCCAGCGGCCGCGGCGCCCAACCACGATGGGGTCGTGGGGTGGGGCCACTGGGGTGGGGGTGAGCCCCTGACGACGCAGTTCAGACAAAGAAAACGACATAACGGCCGAGGAAATGCTATGAATTATGGGCCGTATATATATGGACGGAATTTGCCGCCAATATATATAATATATATATATTATATATGAGTTGCCTGCTTGGCGCTTTCTTTCCCAGAAACGGACACACACGCACGTACACACAGGCACACACACATGCACACATGTACACATAGGCACGCGTGCACGCACATAACCATGCACATGCACGCACAAGCACATGTCTACACATGCATGCACACCAATGCGCATGCACATTGTACACACAAACATATACACATACGTCATGCACTAATGCACCATTAAATGGATCTAAACCCATCCACATGCATGTAGCCAATGTATACACGACAGTAATTTCACTGCATGTTCGGATCATGCATGCATGCAGGAACTTAATTCATGCATTTGCATTGTGCACCGATCATTGTTTTCTAAAGTGCAGAGGGACACGCAGCGATGCACGCAGCGATGCATGGTGGAGGTTGTTACGCAAGAGATCAGTTACATATGATCGGATGGTGTGCGACCATGCATATGATATATATACGTGCAGCGGAGTTGAGCACCGACTGGATCCGCTCCAGCTGACAATCCAGAAGACACGCCAGTACGCTGTTGCAGTAGTCAACTCTAGAGACAATGAAGCTGTTGACTAAGATGACAGCTATTCCTTCGAATCGTGCATACATATATATTGTAATATCAGATATATATTTCATTGTGAGCAATAAATATATAGGTCAACTGGCATTCACTCTGCATGTTCAAACCATCATGAGTCTTATATTGAAACGACTTTAAATAAAAGCAGAGCTGTTTCGATTCCTATAGACCTCTATTATATATAATGCTCGTCTCGTGTCATGAGTTTTCTTACATTTTGTATAATTTACAAATAATTATCTTGAAATCCCTGAGATCCTTCAACTCATTTTTACTGTATAATAGGCCTGCAGCTTAGGCCTGAGAATTGTTCTCTTGCTATCGCATTGACCAATTTCTCAACAGAGCTCATAAAAAATATATATATATATATATTCGTACATAACTTGTATTAGAGCTAGGGTTGATGCAGATATAGACTCTGTATGTGTGCGCATGATGTATATATATATATATATATGTATATATATATATTACACATTATTTGCACTATATATATAAATGTAGTACTAGTATATAATAGATGTGGTTTATAAATCAGTTCAATTGCATGAGGCGTTGTAACGGGTTTAATGGGAAACCGTTTGTCGCAGAAATCAATCGCCCTCCTCCTCTCCACTCCTCTCCACTCCACTCCATAGTCCTCCTCTTCGTTATATAGTTACGTGGTAAACCATGGACGGCGCTTGCGCGTTGAGGGAGCGACGGTTGGAGGAGAGAGGGAGGAGGTTAGGGGTGATATCACGAAGGGCGTGATGGATGTCCTATTACGGGTGGGACGTCCCCGGGCCTCCGACCGACCGACGGACGGACCGGCCTGGCTGGCTGGTCTGCAGAGAGGGAGAGGCGGCGAGGAGGCGAGGGAGTGGCCGGCTTGCAAGACGGGTTTCGTTTAGACTCTGCAGTTGCGGACGACATGCATCTAATTGAAAGCTGGTTTATGGGTCGCATGAGTGAACGACGCAACGCAGCCATTGGATGATGGCGATGTCTTTGCATGGGAGAACAATGCACGGCTATGGCAATGGAAGCTGGATTTGCATGAACCATTGTTGTGGTCATTTAATGCATTGGGTATTTTGCATACAATGCAGGATATGCAATGCAACTGCATTTGATGTTGCTCACGATGGCGCTGAGTAAATGTGAGCAAAATGAATGCTCAAAATACACTGCATAGTGCAGGACGCAGTGTTATTTCAGTTATGTGGTCTTTCAGTTACAGCAGCTTCAGTTACATCTTATAATAATTTGATTTTCGGTTACAGCTACAATTACATCTAACTGCTGCCTGATTTTCAGTTTGCGGTTGCAGTCAACTGCAAGCATTTAACAGTCATTTTGCTATATTTCAGTTACAGTTTCAGTTATCAGAAATAACAATCATGCAGACGAGGTTGGAACCTGTGTGTTTTTAGGATTAGCGCTCTATCTTAATTGGATATAATGACATTGATAACCAATATATATATAGACGCAAGTATTTTAAGTAAATGTTTACAATCCAATTAAGAGTTGAATTAGATCTGTAGACATAATAGAGAAGTTGTTGCACATCATGCATGCGCGTATAGCAAGAGCTGGGGTTTGGTCCTTCATTATCTTCATATTTACAGGGTGGGCGGCACGAGGGCCATGAAATTAAATCCCCATATACAGTGTTTTTTCAATATCTTGGTCCAAAAATTAGAATTTAAACAATCAAGTTTTACAGGCTTTTAAAGATAATTCATCTACGAATGCAATAGCCAAATTTCATCGACGTAAATAGAACAAAAGTGATATCACTTTTAGTGAGCCCACCCACTATTTTTTAAAGATCCAAAAACGTATCCCAAGAAAATGTAACAGCTCTTTTCTTTGGATGGCCGACATCAACTAAAAAATGCACGAATTATGGAAGTTATAATTATGCATACTAAATTGGCTGATAATTTTTGCGTTTTCTATGTGCACGCTATTATAGCAGGCGCTTACCCATGGCGCTCTTTTCCCATGCAAGGCGCCGTGTCAAAGCCCTGAAAAATATGACTAGACCTATATGTAGGCCTGTGCATGGTAAGTTAACTCGAGACCAATGCCTCTGCCAGCAACTATTATAATATTACATCAGTTAAACTATAATGCAATATTCAAATTGCCCCGATATTATTTATTTTGCTGTGGATTCAATTAATAAAAGGCTTATAAGCTTGATCAACGTGCATGAGCATTATACATATATATATATATATAATTATATATGTATATATTTGCATGCACGTGTGCATAGATGTGCATGTGTACATGCGCACATGCTTGCACTACTGCATTTACATTTGTCCTTTTTCTTTATGTTTGCTGCCTCTCGGCATGCAGGTCCATATGCCCAACGACGCCACTCTTCTCGATGTTGCGCTTTTTCTTTGAGTTTTACATTTGTAAACACAGAATATATATATATTATATATACATACTGAGACAGACAGACAGACAGACAGACAGACAGACAGACAGACAGACAGATACACAGAGACAGAGATATATGCCATTCAATAAATTGGTGTATACGTCTAAAAACTCTCCATCGATTCCGAAGCTCTATGTATATTATATGCACGTTAAAATTTGTAGGATATATAATGTGAATATAATACATGTATATATGTATAATATTATGTGTATAGAATAATAATATAAGAATATCTCTGGAGAGGAAAGCTCCCCACCCCGTGAATTACATTTTTCCACAAATTCTTGAGCTTTGTTTACATGTATAATATATATATATATTCCTCCCCAGAAAAACGCTGCATGCAACCCCCTCCGAAAATGTATAGGCCTACAGGTAAAACTTAGGTATGTAAAATTGTAAGACATCGGCGTCAGAAAAATTCGAGAGCGCATGCAGCATTGATTTACTTAAATAGTTCATCAGATTTTAAAGTGCACCGGAATTGGAAAGTTTCTCGGAAATTTTTGGAGAAAAACTAGAACAAATGTCGTCAGAAAAAAAATGTCTGGTCAAAGGATCCTTGTCGTCTTTGTCTGCAATGCTGCATGGTTCGGCGGTTTTAGTCCGTCTAAAACGGCCACCTTCCCCAATCTGAGTTCCACCGCACCAAAAGAGGGGGCTATGTTAAACACTGATCACTGCAGTGCAACGGTCAAGTATCGATCGATGGCACTTAACAAATGCAAGTGAAAGTCTTACCCAAGGCCCCCCACCATAGACATTATGTCAATCGTCTCATTGCATGCATGGAGAATTAAAATCGAACCCCTAAAACTGCATTACAAGACGAACGCAACAAACTAATCGGCAACCGTGCTCCGTATACGCACGCATGCACGACCCCCAGCAGCATGAGTCTAGCGTGGCAGCTGGGTTGATGCAGATGCGGCAGCGGAGGCAGCGACTGCGGAGGATGCTGCTGCTGCTGCTGCTGCTGCTGCTGCTGCTGCTGCTGCTGCTGCTGCTGCTGCTGCTATCTTTGTCCAGTGGAGCGAGATGGCTGCAGACTGTGTCATCTGGGATTGATGGATCGGTGCAGATAGGAAAAGGACGACGACGACGACGACGATCGGAGCCGAATGGATGGCAGGGAAGGGTATATACGGAATAAGGGAAGGGGCTCGAGAGACGGTGCTGCGGCTGCGGCTGGTGCTGGTGGTGCTCCAGCGAAACGGATACGGAGGCTGCTGTGGATGGAGGGAAGAGGGATGCGGTGGGAAGGGAGTGGTAGAGAGAGGGTGGGAGAGTGATGCGTAGGGTAAGAGTATACGGAAAATATATAGGAAAGAGAGGAGATGGGAAGAGATATGGGGGGAGATGTAGGCGGAGATTCAGACATATATATATATATATATATATATATATATATATATATATATAAGTATACGGAAAGAGAAATAGAGAGAAAGAGGAAGAGAGACAGAGAGGCAAAAGCAGAGACAGAGAGACAGACGGAGACAGAGAGGCAGAGACAAAGAGAGACAGAGATATAAAGAAACGGATATGAAGAGAGACAAACATTCATAGAGATACAGTGAGTGATGAGAGAAAGAGAGGAGACCCAGAAAAACCGACAGTCAGACAGACAGACAGACAAACAGACAAACAGACAGATAGACAGACAGACAGACAGACATAGAGACATAAACACACAGACAGACAGAGGCAAAAGAAGTGAAACCGCCGAGCTGGGGGGTGAAGTACGAAGGGGGTGGGTGGGGTGGGAGGGAGACGGGAGCTGCAGTGGAAGTGGGGTGGGGATGGGATGGGAGCCGAGGGCCATTATGGTGCGCCAGGAGATGAGTCCGTCGGTAAAGTGGCATTAACTCGGGCAAGGTCGGAACCCCGGTCGTCTTCCCCGCCTGACCCCCGCTGACCCCCTCGGTGATTCATTACCCAACGAGTTCCATCGATTCGCCGGCGACCTTTCGAACCGTCGCGTACCATCGATACAAATCTTCGACGACCGAACGACGCACACACACACGCACAGACGAACGCACGGACGAACGGACGCACACACGCACGGACGGACGCACGGACGCACGGAAGAGGACGACGACGAAGATGGGAAAGGAGGAAGAGGAAAAGGAGGAAAAGGAGAGCAGCTGACGATGAACGGACGGGAGAAGGAAGGATGGATGCCATGGATGGGTGGATGGATAGATGGATGGGTGGATGGATAGATGGATGGATGGATGGATGGATGGATGGATGAATCACTGACAAGGCCGTAGCTATAGTAGGGGATGGTTTGGGTGTTTGAACACCCCCCAAACGAAAAAGTAAAAAATAATATAACGCATTTACTAGCACATGATGTAAAAACCATGAAATAAAACCATGAAAACATGCACCCCACCCCCCAAATGAAAGGAACGGTAAAATAGTAGGCCTAGTATACGGTTTATGAGGCTTTGAACATGACGACTAAAAAAGTCATGAACTTTTTGAAAAAATTTCGACGCTCGAAGAACACCCCCTTCCCCTTAATAAAATCCTGGCTACGGATGGATGAGTGATGAGTGAATGGATGGACGGATGGACGGACGGGTGGATGGGTAGATGGATGAATGGATGGACGGACGGGTGGGTCCATGTTTGGATGGGTATAGGTGGATGGATGGATGCATGGATGCCATTGGTGGATGGATGGATGGATGGATATGATTATAGATGGATGATGGCACAATGATGCTGATGACGATTATAGGTGTTGATGATGATGATTATTACAGATGTTCAAACTGTATGCATGTTCATTGTTCAACCGACTCCATAAAAGTCCATTGTAAGCGAACGTCCATATAATAATTATTTGAAGCGACCTCGTTCCGTCTGTCATCTAGATTCTAGAAGATGCTGCTGCTGAAGTATTGCTGATGATGATTCGACTTAACCAGGACGTCACTTGCAATTCCGTTAAAGTATATAGTTGATTAACGATAATAATATCTATCTATCCATCGGGAGCACGACGAACGCCCGATTGTCCAGGTCCCCGATTACCCTTTCCCCGATACAAACTCCCCGATTACAAACTCCCCGATAGGCCCAACACCCCGACAGACCCAAGTCCCCGAATATGCAACTAATCCCAAGTCCCCGACAGGCCCAAGTCCCCGATTGGTGATTTAATCTACACGTAAGACTATTTAGTGTCAGTCTGTATAGGCTAAAGAGGGTGACACCAATCGTCTTGGCCTTATCGGTAGACGGAAACATGCAGAGTTGAATAAAGGCAAAGCCAGTTAGATTAATGTAAATAATATTTTTACTTGTGTACGTGTACCAAAATGTAATTTGAATTCCTTACTGCACGCTGAATTCAGAAGACAGCTATAAGAGAATTGTCCACAAACTACTTCAAAATATTCTACTTGTCTACTTGCTAAGGCTGAGAAGTTTTTCAAAAATGCAAGCGCATTATATCCCTTATATTACTGCGGCACACTGGGCATGTTTTGCTGATTCCCCTTGTTGATGGTGCGCCACAAAGAACATTAATACAAGAACTGCATGCACAGTGCCCGCATGGAATAATAGCTGTATCTGATCTTCCGCATTTGCAAACAGGGCACTCTGCAGAGATAGTTGTTTCTGGTGCCGACTCATTTGCTGGCGATGCACTAACTGCTCCTGCCGATGCTGGCAATGCAGGTACCTCTGGTACTGCATCTGGTCTTATTGCATCTGGTCGAACTGGTATTGGTCTTGGTCTTTATGTATAATAATACTTTCTTCATTTGGTTCTGATATATGTCGGTGCTGCTCGAATAACCGGCTTTGCTTGTATTCAGCTCAGTTTCCGTCAACCGATAAGGCCCAGATTATTAGTGTCACCCTCTATAGGCCTAAGTGTAGATTAAGTTACCAAGTTTCATTAAATAGATACGAATACGCCTTCATTAAACAAGTGACATGCAATAGGCCTGCGTGAACGACATTATGAAGCCTATACAGACTGACACTAAATGGTCTTACGTGTAGATTAAATCACCAATCGGGGACTTGGGCCTGTCGGGGACTTGGGATTAGTTGCATATTCGGGGACTTGGGTCTGTCGGGGTGTTGGGCCTATCGGGGAGTTTGTAATCGAGGAGTTTGTATCGGGGAAAGGGTAATCGGGGACCTGGACAATCGGGCGTTCGTCGCAAACCCTATCCATCCATACATCCGTACATCCATCCATCCATCTATCTATCCATCCCATCCATATATACATCCATCCATCCGTCCTTCCATCCATCTAACCATACATCCATCCGTCTATCCATCCATCCATGCATCCATCCATCCGTCCTTTCGTCCATTCATCCATCCAACCATCCATCCATCTATCCATCCATCCATCTATCCATCCATCCATCCATCCATCCATCCATCCATATATCCATCCATATATCCATCCATCCATCTATCCATCCATCCATCTATCCATCCATCCATCCATCCATCCATATATCCATCCATCCATCTATCCATCCATCCATCCATATATCCATCCATTCATATATCCATCCGTCTCACAAACAAAAACAAGACAGACAATGATGCATGCATTCACAATATCATATATATATATAGTTCATTATTGTTGTTATTATTATTATTACTATTTATTACTATTATTTATTATTATTACTTCCTTTTATATTAATATCTTCAACAACAACAAAACATCAGTAACAGGAAGTGTCCGTGCCGAAGCGCTGAGCAATTGCGAGTGAAGATCTTGCTCAAAGTCCATATGCGGCTTGAGGTGGATTCAAACCTGGCTCCATGGTTCCGAACTCACCACCACACCACCACCACCACCACCAATGCCACCACCACCGCCGCCGACGCCACCACCACTATCACCACAACCACCACCACAACCACCACCACCACCACCACGACCACTACTACCACCACCGCCACCACCACGACCACTACTACCACCACCGCCACCAACACTGCCAACATCAACACCAACATCATCACCACCTCCACCCCCACCATCACCACCCCCACCACACAACCACCATCAACACTACCACCACCACCATCAACACTACCACCACCACCATTACACAACCACCATCAACACTACCACCACCACCATTACACTACCACCATCAACACTACCACCACCACCATCAACACTACCACCACCACCATTACACAACCACCGTGCACCATTACACAACCACCATCAACACTACCACCACTACCATTACACAACCACCATCAACACTACCACCACCACCATCAACACTACCACCACCACCATCAACACTACCACCACCACCAGGTCCACCACCATCAACACTACCACCACCACCATTACACAACCACCATCAACACTACCTCTCTCTACCGTATACACTCGTTCACTCCCTTCTCATCCCTCCATCTCTCCTTCTCTCCTTCTATCGTCTTTTCTCCACACCATCCACTCCATGAATCCCCCTCTCCTGCAGCTGCTTCTGCTTCCCTTTCTATTGTCACTGCCCTGAATTCCCTTCAGAATGCCTCTCCCTCCTTATTTCCCTCTCTCCTTCTCTCCTTCCCTCCCTCTTTTCTTCTCCTCCTCCCTCCCTCTCTCTCTCTCTCCTCCTCCCTCCTCCCTCCCTCTCTCTCCTCCTTCCTCCTTGCCTCGAAGCGTCGCTCTATTAATTCGCGAAGAGTGTTCATCTCTTGTGGCTTCTTAGCGTGCTGCAGTCGCCTCCGACTTCGCCTCACGCCGTCGCCACAAGGGGGCAGCAGCACAATCGCAAAAGACCGACGAATGCCGACGGCGCCCGACTTAAGCCGACGACGGATCGTAATTGGGCGCAAAATGGATTTGGCGCCCATCGTATACATCGAGTGGGCGCAGATTAGACCGCCAGACCTGAATCTTCGCGACACTTACGCTCGGCGCTTATCCGCAACAAAGAACTGGCAACAGAACGGATCGACTTGATTGGATGTAGTACACACACTATATGCATGTCTGTCTATCTATCCGTCTGTCTATATGCATCTCTGTGTGTATGTCTGTGTGCCTGTCTATATACATGTCTGTGTGTCTGTCTGTGTGTATGTCAATATTCATGTCTATATTCATGTCTGTGACATGTGTCTGTCTGTATGCATGACTGTGTGTCTGTCTGTGTGTATGTCTACATTCATGTCTGTGTGTCTGTCTATATGCATGACTTTGTGTCTGTCTGTGTGTCTGTCTATCCGTCTGTCTATATATATATATATGTCTGTGTGTCTGTCTGTCTGTGTGTCTGTCTATTTTTCTGTCTATCCGTCTATCTGCAGGGTGGGCCAAAAAAATAACCCCCTAAATATTTGCCAATATTTTGGCCAGAAGTTAGAATTTTGAAATGAAATTTTGCAGTCTTAAAGGCAATTCATATTTACACATGATGGCCAGATTTAATCTAAATATATCAAACAGAACAAAAGTTATATCAGTTTTAGTGAGGCCATCCCCCGTTTTTTGACGATTCAAAAACGAAACGCAAAAAATTAGGTTTTTTGCCAATATCTTCACCAAAAGTAAGAATTTCGAAATTACGTTTTACAGGCTTAAAGGCAATTCATATTTACACATTAAGGCTGAATTTCATCAAAATATTTCAAACACAACACAAGTTATACCACTTTTAGCGGGACCACCCACCGTTTTTGACGATTCAAAAACCAAACGCAACCAAAAGTCGCAGAAACACGATTTTATTAAGTCTCCTCTCAAATAACTGTTGTCAAATGAACTTGGTAGTGCTTCACAACTTGTGTTCAATGTGCCCAATACCAGTGTCAAAACTTCTTTTGAGTCTCTTTGCAAAGTTCTTGATGGACCTCTGATTAATCTGACAGATTCCTTATTTACCAATTTGGGCGTCCTCTTGCTAAGTGACTTCTCAGTGACGTGCAGCTACGCTGGTACTCTATTTCTTTTTAAAATAGTAATAATAATGATCATCTGGCAATATCAAGGCTTTTTTATAACAATTATTTGAGATGAGACTTAATAAAATCGTGTTTTTGCTGCGTTACGTCTTTGAATCGTCCAAAAATGGGGGTGGCCTCACTAAAAGTGGTATAACCTTTGTTCTTTTTGAAATATTTTGATGAGCTCTGGCCATCATGTGTAGATATGAATTGTCTTCAAGCGTGTAAAATTATTTCATTTTGATAGTCTTACTTTTGACCAAGATATTGGCCAGAATAATTGAATTGATTTTTAAAACTTTTTGTTGCGTCGGTTTTTGAATCGTCAAAAAACGGTGGGTGGCTTCACTAAAAGTGGTATAACTTTTGTTTCGTTTGAAATTGTTTGATGAAATCTGGCCATCTGGTGTAAATATGAATTGTCTTTAAGACTGTAAAATTTCATTTCGAAATTCTTACTTTTGGTCAAGATATTGGCAAAAATCTTAGGTTTTTTTGGCCCACCCTGTATATGCCTGTCCGTCTGTCTGTGTGTCTGTGTATCCGTCTGTCTATATGCCTGTCTGTCTATCTGTGTGTAAGTCTCTGTAAGAAAAGGAGGGAAGAGGCAGAGGCAGAGGCAGAGGCAGAGGCAGAGGCAGAGGCAGAGGCAGAGGCAGAGGCAGAGGCAGAGGCAGAGGCAGAGGCAGAGGCAGAGGCAGAGGCAGAGGCAGAGGCAGAGGCAGAGGCAGAGGCAGAGGCAGAGGCAGAGGCAGAGGCAGAGGCAGAGGCAGAGGCAGAGGCAGAGGCAGAGGCAGAGGCAGAGGCAGAGGCAGAGGCAGAGGCAGAGGCAGAGGCAGAGGCAGAGGCAGAGGCAGAGGCAGAGGCAGAGGCAGAGGCAGAGGCAGAGGCAGAGGCAGAGGCAGAGGCAGAGGCAGAGGCAGAGGCAGAGGCAGAGGCAGAGGCAGAGGCAGAGGCAGAGGCAGAGGCAGAAGCAGAGGCAGAGGCAGAGGCAGAGGCATGCAGAGGCAGAGGCAGAGGCAGAGGCAGAGGCAGAAGGAAAAGGAGGAGGAGAGAAGAAGGAGAAGAAAGAGTAGAAAGATGAGAGGGAGGATAAAGAGGAGAAGGAGGAGAAAGAAGGAAAAGAACAAGAGGAGAAAGCGGAAGAGAGAAAGGAAGGGGAAGGGGAAGAGGAAGGGCATTGCAAGGGCAAGAAAAAACTGAAGGAGAAGAAGAAGAGGAAGAGAAAGAGGACGAAGAATTATGAATTAAAAAAGAAGAAATAACAACAACAACAAAAACAACAACAATAGTAAATCCAAGAACAACAACGACATCAAGAACACGATGCTATCTCAGTTTCTGTCATTTTAAAGAACAGCCACAATGTCATGTTATTAATGTTTAAATTTATAGGCCTGCAAAATGTAAGTTTCAATCTGTGTCGTTAATTCACGCGCGTGTGCTCGCTATGCATAGTTCACCCAAACGTATTGACTTTAACATATACCTATAATTAATTAATTATATACGTACTCTTACATGGTATATGCGTCGCATCAAACTCGAAGAGGACCTATTGATTTTAGCCTCCTCGTATAATTATATAGAAAATGGGGTTCTATAAAATAAGACACAGACATTCAATGAATATCTGTTTACTTTGTAGTAAATCACGAACAAACAATCCTTCCAGTTGACCTCATGAACGAGTTATATCTTTGGGTTCAAATACTTTTATGCTATATTATGTGCTACGTGTTCGATTACATCCCAATCTATTTGAAGTTCGTCTCTGGCTATAATTGCTCGATAATCTCTCGGTAAACATTCCTTTCAGCCGCTCAGCGAAATTCCCCGCACAGGCAAATAGAAAGAGGGCGCTCCAATGCACTGTCGCAATATTTCGGATATTTGTTGCGGTCGTTATAACGACTGCGAATAGAAGGAGCAAATCGCGTCGTAATTTGAGAGGACAAAGCGTGTAGGAAGAGGTTTACGGTAGCTTAGTAAGGGCGGGCAACTCCAAAGACCTTTCTATTTGTTTAATAGGGTTGCTTCTACAATAATGTATATATATATATATATATATATATATATATATATATATATATATATGTATTTATGTATAATATGCATGTATGTATATGTATATATATGAATGTCTATGTATACGTATATATATGTATGTAATATCATATATGTATGTATGAGCGTTCACTTTCGTCTCGGTTCGATGAAATACGTTTATGCGTTTTCGTCTATTGCCTTTCTTCACTGAAGCGTGAATGCATGTTCCGTCGAATGTCTCGGTTGACCGCGTGCGATCCGCCCTCTCGACCGCCGCTCATTGTTCAACACAGCAATCTTAATCACCGAGAAATATTTCTGTGTCCGGCGGGGTCGCGACTTCGTGTCTGCCTGCAAGACCCCGTCAGGATAAAGAGCACTGACCCGACTATATACGGCGATGCAGCCATTTCTATGTGTGGCGAGGACCCTTTGGGGTCAGGAAGGTCTCGCGTTGGAATCCCGTTCTTTCATTCGGTCACAGCCGCAATAAACGTCAGTGCACGCCGCTGCTGCCCTGTGGCCTATTGTCCGCAGAGAAGAATGGATGGGTATAATAGAGAGGCACCAATTTTCTCATATTTGTTTAGAAATGATGCTTTACAGGTGTGGATTCTCGCTTTAATGTCCGTGGCATCATGCGGTGACGGTTCAGACGCAGTCGCAACCTTTCGTGACATTGGTCGTGACCTTGGACCGGTCACCGATCATCAATCAGCCGCACGACATTCCGACAAATTCTGTAATTTCGTTGCATAAACTTGTGCTGACACTAAATAATTACAGTCCATGATGACGAACCAACCGTTTATGTTATGGCCTCCAGTGTATAATTGATGTTCTAGTTTTATGGGCGAATTATTCTCTGTGGGGATAACAGGTTATATTGGAATGTCTTTCTCTGTCTGTCTACATGTCTGTCTGACTTTCTGTTTGTCTATCTGTCTTTTTCTCTGTCTGTCTGTCTTTCTCTCTCTCTGCCTGTCTGTCAGTCTTTCTGTCTTTCTCTCTGATTGTCTTTCTGGCTGTCCGTCTTTCTCTGTCTATCTTTCTTTCTGAGTGCATTATGTCTTTCTGTATGTATACATTTTCTGTCTGTCTGTTTTTCTGTTTGTCTTTCTCTGGCTGTCCGTCCGTCTGTCTTTCTCTGTTTTTATGTATGTCTTTTTGTCTGTCTGTCTTTCTGTCTGTCTGTCATTCTGTCTGTCTCTCTTTCTCCGTCTGCATGTCTGTCTGTTTTTCTCTGCATGTCTTCATATTTTCTGTATGTCTTTTTGTCCGTCTTTCTATGTCTGTTTGTATTTCTGTCTGTCATTCTGTGTGTCTTTCTGTGTGTCTTTCTGTGTGTCTTTCTGTGTGTCTTTCTGTCTGTCTTTCTCTGGCTCTCTGGCTCTCTGTCTTTCTCTGTCTGCATGTTTGTCTTTCTGTCTTTTTTCTGTGTGTCTTTTTGTCTGTCTGTCCTTCTATCTGTCATTCTGTCTGTCTCTCTTTCTCTGTCTATCTGTCTTTCGTTCTGGTGTTAATGTCTGTCTTTACAGGATTTGATCCTATGCATGCATGCATGCACGCATGCACAACGTCATTTATTCTTGGGATGACAATACAAGTCTTTGGTCATTCAATCTTTATACTAATTCCGACAATTTAAATTAAAACCTATAAAAATTATTCTCATCATTTCTGTTTCACAAATTTTGTCTTCGGGTATCATACATGTATAATAATAATATTATAATCATACATGTAATGATTCCGAAGACAAAAGTTGCCTGCAGGATATAATTAATCTATGAACTAAATGCTATATTGCAAGCTTGCAAATTCTCTTGTCTAAGACTTATTCAATTGTCTCATCACGCCTTGACTATTGCAATTCAATATCTTGGCAAAAATTTATAATTTTTCAAATCAAGTTTATTCACTGGCTTAAAGGTAAAGGAGGGGGACGGACGGACAGACGGACGGACGGGGAGGGACACAGGGAGGGAGGGAGGGAGGGAGGGAGGAAGGAGAGGAAGGGAGGGGTGAGGGAGGAAGGAAGGGGAGGGAGGAGAGGAGGAAGGAGAGTGAGGGGAGTGAGTGGATGGAGGGAGGCAGGGAAATGGAGGTAGGGAGAGAGAGAGTGAGAGTGGCAGGGAATGGAGGGAGGGATGGATGGTGGGTATTTTCAGCCACAGCAACGCGTGGCCGGGTACAGCTATATATAGTCTATAAACAAAGAGAAAACTCTGTGTACATGTGTGTGTGCGTGTGTGTAGGTGTGTGTGTCTGTCTGTTTGATGCATTTCCACAGTTTTTGAGCTTTTCACTCCAAGCCTTCATAACTGTGTTGATGTGGGCATGGGACACCCGTGGTCGGGGGCCGTGGAGGGTTGGCGAATATCTACCACCATGGAGCCACGGTGGGGGGAGGGGGGGCGAAACCCCTAATTTTTGCTTTTTCACGTATACATGCATTTCGACAGTTTGTTTTAGCTTTTCACTCCAAACCATCACTACTGTGTCGTGGTGGGATGGGGAGTGGTGGTGTGAGGTGGAGTGGGTGCGATGGGGTGGGTGCGGTGGCGTGGGATGCGGTTAGGTGGGTGTTGTCGGGTGGGTGGGGTGAGGTGGGTGGGGTGAGGTGGGTGGGTGAGTTTGGTCTATAGGGTGGATGAGAGTGCCATGGGCGGTTGGAGAGCGGGCGGTTGCATGGAGAGCCGGCAGTGAGGGTGGGAAGTAAGGAATTGGCCGGGAGCGGGACGAATCTTATAAATTTCCCAAGAAACGCCGGGTACCCATGTAGCTATAGTATTGAATACATGTAATACTATAATTGCCTTGCATGTGAACGCACATAGTATGCATACTATAGTATTTTCTCCCTTCCCCTCCCCCTCCCCCTCCCTGCCTTCTCCATCCCTCCCCTCCGGTCACTCCCCTCCCTCTTCGTCCCGCTCCCTCTTCCTTCTTTCCTCCCTCACAACGTTCCTTCCCCACAGCGATAAAGTTGGTCATTCTCGACTTTACAACGTGATTTCGTGTTTCGTAAATCTCGCGACTTTTGGGCGACTTTACAACGTGATTTTGGGAAAAAATCTTAGGACACGGTCCTATTGGAATGGAAGGTTTTGGTAAATTTTCAAAACAATCGGTGCGTAACTTTCGGCGAAAAAACATTACGAACTATTGGAAAGTTTCATTTTTATTTATATAGATATAATGGATGTCTCCATTAATTAAATTTATGTAAAGATGAGTTTTTAATTATGGTTAGTTTGCCCGAACTTAATACTCAAGGCGCCGGTTGACTGCACCAATGCAGTTGAAGCGATGTGGAAACCGAGATCAGGGAGATTTTGGTCGATATAGTAATTTATAATATAGTGAAGATGAAAATTTGAGAATTAGACACGGACGAATAAAGTAGAGAAGGAAATGAAAGCAGGAAGAGGTGCGTTTTCAGTGGATCCCCCGAAGATCTGAGGAAGAGGCTTTGCAGAGCTGCTTCTATCCGCCCCTGCAGAAGAGGCTGATAAAGCACGCCCATTCAGATCCGCAGTCTCATTGGCCAATGTTCTGCAGTGTGTGTGTGTGTGTGTGTGTGTTTTGTGTGTATATGTGTATGTGTGTGTGTTGGTCCGCGTGTGTGTGTGCGTGTGTGCATGTTTGTGTATATACATGGACCATGAGCAAGTCCTTCAATCGCAATTGCCCATGCAGCGCTATAGCTTCAGCGAGAAACTTCGATGCAGTGCCCGCGCTGTAGTCGGGAGCGCCTCTGAGTAGTGAGCTTGAAGGGGCGCTATAACAAGTGTGCTTCCGCATGCACAAGGTGGATGCGAACCTGCAGCCTTTCGGCTGTAAGGCGACGAACATATATATCCATTACACCACTGCGCCCCACGCGTGTGTGGGTCGGTGCGTGTGTGTGTGTTTGTTTGTGTGTGTGTGTGTGTGCATATGTGATGTTGTGTGTGTATGTGTGTGCGTGCGTGTGTGTTTGTATCGTATACCCTTCTTCTTTTGCGTTCATTCTTCACGAAATTATATAACAATTAATGATTCGCCATGCATTGTAATTGCATGATGTCATCATTTACGTCATTATACACTGATACATGGCGAATCTTGTATACAAGTCATGATCATGACGGTTAATGCATATATATATATATATATATATATATATATATATATATATGTGTGTGTGTGTGTGTGTGTTGTATACAAATCTGGGACGTATGTATATACACATATGAATGCTTACATTAAAAGCACGCTTGAATGAATGAATATTATTTATGTGTATAATACGTTTATGCATATGTATAATCTATATATATATATATATATATATATATATATATATATATGGGTATATAGATCTAATTATTATACAGGGCCCATAATTTTACATATATTTATGTTCATGTTTATTTGTACATCATGGGCGCCCGCACACAGGCGCAAGAGGGGGCACTTGCCCCCCACCCCTGGAAAATAGACTTCCTATTTTTCAACTATATAGGCTACTAGTTTTTGGTTTTCAGCAAATTTCTTTGTATTAAATTACGAATCTTACTCATCATACACAAGATGAAACTGAGAAATTGACATACAGAAACCTTTTATGAAAAATAAACCGTGTTCTTAATTTTCTGCTTTGAATTTCCAAGCTCTTGCTAAAAACATTGACCGTGACCATTTGTGTTTTGCCCCCTTCTGCAAAATGTCTGCGGGCGTCCATGTTATACATGTGTATATATGACCAATGACGCCTATAATATAATCCGCACAACTATATATATATATATATATATATATATATATATATAGTTTATATATGGGAATTCGTGCGGCCCATATTGCAATAATCGGGTGCACGATGTTGTTGGTCTCATATATTCTATTTTATGATTACGTGTCAAAGGCCCAGAACTGTAGCGGCCATGCATGATGCAACACACACACACGCACACACATGCATGTTTGCATGTGTGTGCGTGTATCCTTCTGCATGCATGTCCACCCTTGTGTGCGTCTCTGGTGCCTCATCGTTCCTATATATACTCTGTTCCGGTGCGTGATGTTCACGGTCAAGGAAGAAGACATGAGAACGAAATCTCTGCATGAATATATAATATATATATTATATACTATATAGATCTATATATATATTACAGCGTGCGCCAAAAGACACGCTCCCTTCGTGATATATCCGGTTATATGTGGGAATATATATAAGAGGACGCACGCACGTCGGGGGGTGGGGGTGGGTGGGGGCGGTGGTGGACGGTGGTTAAGAAATGGAGGAGTCAGATCGAATTGATGAATGAATTGCTTGATGGCGTGTTCGTAATTTGATCTCGTGATTAATAAAGTAATTAGAACGAGAGAGATTTAACTGATTAAGATGCATGGTCGCTTTCTCTCTCTCTCTGTCTATCTGCTTCTCTGTCTCTGTCTCTCTCTCTCTCTCCCTCTCTCTCCCTCCTCCCCATAGGCATACGGGAGTTTTCAGCAGTGGGGGGGGGCAAAGATTGAACTTGTGCCCGAAAAATACATCCGTCAAAAAGTTAGTCGTTCGCGTCCGTGTTTGCCCGAAAAACCTGACTTGCCCGAAAGTTGACGACCTTTTTTTTTAGTCGTTCGCGTCCGTGTTTGCCCGAAAAGCCTGACTTGCCCGAAAGTTGACGACCTTCTTTTTTTAGTCGATCGCGTCCGTGTTTGCCCGAAAAACCTGACTTGCCCGAAAGTTGACGACTTTTTTTTTTTTAGTCGATCGAGTTCGTGTTTGCTTGAAAAAAACACCAAACTTGCCCGAATTTGGGGGGGCTATTGCCCCTCCTGCACCCCCGCCTCGTACGCCTATGCTCCTCCCTCTTTCTCTCCCTCTCGCTCTCCGCTCTGTCTCTGTCTCTGTCTCTCTGTCTCTGTCTTTACATGTGTCTCTCTATCTGTTTCTGTCTCTGTGTGTCTGTGTCTGTTTACCTCTCTATCTCTGTATCTATCTGTCTGTCTGTGTCTCTCTCTGAATATGTATACTGCACATAAATTTAATATAAAAAGTAAATACATATAATATATATATATACATAATGGTTGGAGGGTAATACCTCAAAACGCGGCTGAATTGATGACCGCTGATCACGACACATCTGGCGCATGCGCATGCGAATCGACATCACGTGACTCGCCAGCAGCTGAATGACGTCGAGAATATTATTTTCTGAAACAACTTGATGCACAGAATTCATCGTTGTTCAGTTGTTCCTTGAGGGTCCATAATTATAGCTAATTGGAAATCGATGATTGTTGCAGGGTTTCGATCGGATTATATAGTTAGACACCAAGGCGTGAGGCTAAACAAGGATATCGCGAGGGTTTGCACAAATAAACAATTAACATTTATATAGATCTATATACTAACAAAGTGTTTGCAATCGTCCATATAATTTCATCTTAGGTCCATTCACATTTATACCGCGAGTGACTGCATGAGGTGCATCATGGTTTCCCGTTTCCTTCATCACAGAAAATTATGGTTGCATGCATGCATGGTTCCCACGCAGCAACTCTGCAAGTATACATTCGAACCTGCAATCCCTTCCCCCCGGTTACAACGCACCTCATATTGCAACGCCACAGCATTCTAATATATATAGTCTATGTATCAGGAAATGATGATGATGATGATGGTGGTGGTGATGATGATGATGATGATGATGATGATGATGATGATGATGATGATGATGATGATGATGATGATGATGATGATGATGATGATGATGATGATGATGATGATGATGATGATGATGATGGTAGTGGTGATGATGATGATGATGATGATGATGATGATGATGATGATGATGATGATGATGATGATGATGATGGTGGTGGTGATGATGATGATGATGATGATGACGATGATGATGACGATGATGATGACGATGACGATGACGATGACGATGACGATGACGATAAAGATGCATGAGGCGACTCACGAATTGGCTTTCCATTTATATGAGACTCTCATGTATGTACACATAATTTGAACCTCTCTATATATATAGCGCTATATACATTATTAATATATATATATATATATATGCATATATGCATATATGTATATATATATATGTATATATATTTATATATTGCAAGCCCTCAAACCTTGCAACTTTTTATTCCGGCTTCTGCAATGATACACAATCATGCACATAGTTCATATAGATAAAAACTACACGCAATACATGTACATGTACATGCATGTATGTATGCACATAATACATTTGGACAGTTTCGCGTGCATATATATATACGCATAGATATGATTATACATGATATATGATAGATGCTATTATAATATGCATGCGTTTGCTTCGATGCAATCGTATCAGTACAGCTCTTTTGCGAACGACTTTGAAGGCGCTATATGAAGTGTTCAGATAAGCATTTGTGTGTGTGTGCGTGTTTGTGTGTGTGTGTGTGTGTGTGTGTGTGTGTGTGTGTGTGTAGTGCATATAGAACTGCGTATAGAGCTTTGTTTGAAGAGCCCTTCTTATGATATTATCTGTGATGCATTGGCCTCTGCCTTGCATTATGATAACGGAATGACTTTGAATTACAGTTCATGGATGGAGTCGAGATTAGAAGAACTGGATGTCATCCACGTCCTGTGCGGTTCTTGACCTGCGTTCTACCCTCTTGTCGGATACATGGCTGGCTGCATAATAGGGTGGGAGGGCTGATTGGAATTGGAAGCACACCGATGGATCTCTCCCTCGGCCAACATAATTAATATATTGGTATCACTCATGCATGCATGCGCGGCATATACTATATATATCTCATGATTGCCTCTCCCTAGCTGTCTCTCTGTATCTCTCTGTTGCTCTGTCTCTATGTGGGTCTCTGTCTGTCTGTCTCTGTCTCTGTCTGTGTCTGTGTCTCTGTCTGTCTGTCTGTCTGTCTGTCTGTCTGTCTCTCTCTCTCTCGGCCACCCTATATTGCTATCACCTATCCACCCACCCTCATCACTACCTCTCTTCCTATATGTGCCAGCATGCACTTACATGTACATCATGAGCTTATCAACGTATCACATATGCGCGATTATGCGGCTTATCAACGTATCACATATGCGGCTCACATCACCCGAAAAATGATAACAACGACCACACATTTTGTTACACGTTTTATAGTCTCCACTTTGGATGTAAACAATATATATATATATAGATATATAATAAATATATAAATATTATATATAATAGTTTGTTTACGAGAGTTGAGACTATTAAGTCTGTAATAACAGATAGGGCCTATATATATATATACCCATATCATGTGCATGTACAGTACGTATATACATGTATATATTTCCATTTTATATATATTATACATTATATATGCATATATATATATATATATATATATCTTTCATATGCATAGTTCTGTATCTGTGAAGGGTGTTGTTCTGTCTAAATAATTATTATGATATCTATAATATATTATGACCACACTTGGTATGGTTAGAACACAGCTCTTAATGAGCACACATAACTTTATATATATATATATGCATGCACAGTTCTACATACATGTATATATATATATATATATATTATGTGCATGCGTGCGTATATATACGTGCGTCTTTGAGCATGTATGGTAGTGCGTGTGTGGTAAGATAAATGGATGGATAATCAGTTGGACGAAGCTGTTCTTAAAAAACGCCGTTATAACATATGTGGTCTACTTCGAAAACTGACACGTACAAAGGACCCGCAACAGCAGCAACAGCAGCAGCAGTAACAGCAGCAGCAGCAGCTCTTTAGATACGGTGGCTAAATGATTTATTGCGCTAGAGAAACTACTTCAGAGGAACAGACACCCAAGCACGGCCGTCGGTGTATATCTGATCGCCGCATCTATGTGTGCGTAAATCTCTCAAAGTATCGTGCAATGATGTAATGTAAGAAAGTCATTATATTGCGCCTTCAATCACGTCGGGGAGAAGATGCCTATATGCATAGCAATCCGTATGTATAATAATTATGTTCGCATTGCATGCATGCAGGTATGTATCCGCCCTTGTGTGGATGTATGTATGTATTATGTATGTACGACGTTTGTACGTATAATCTTATATATACATATATAATATATGTACACCGTGATTTAAAAAACGTAAGCCAGTTGGTTTTTCATATATCTCTAATGCCAGAAAATTGCTAGTAAACTGAAATTTCGGCATATGAAGTTGGAAGATTCATATCTTTTTATCCGTTCAACCTTATATTGTGAAATTTTTGAATCATATTCTTGGTTCAAATCTGGAAATGTTTGAAAATTTTTAGCGAGATATGTTGTCAGGCATTAGAGATATATGAAAAAGAATGTGGCTTACTTTTTTTAATCACGGTGATAAGCCTATATTTTGCAATGCTAAGTACTGCAGCCTTATGAATTAGCAAACCCAAGGTTAGAGAAACCTGACAAGAGGCAATTGAATAAAGTCACAAGAGTTTTCGAAAATCCATCCTTTCCATCTAGTATTGTAAAAAAATTGGTTTAATTGAAAGGTAGTACGGAAATTTGCTCCTTGAACCGTTCAGTGCATCAGGCGCCAGATAAATGTTTTTAAAAAAAATCCATTTGATTATTATTATAAGTCTTTATAAGATCTCGCCTCTCCCTGTTCCAACTGAAAATCACATGCAATATTTTATTAAATCATAAATATTAAGCATTGTATAAAAACAGAAACACAAGACAAATTGTAACGATGTTTTACAAGTCTCTAGAAGGCTGGTAAGTCAGACTTGCATTCTTAACCAGAAGTTATTTTTCTAAACATATCTCATTTTATTGCAAAGTGGACCCAACAGCAATTGTGCCATCTTCACGGAAATCCTCAACTTTTTAAAATTACTGACCAATAATTATAATCACGTAACAACATAAAATAACTCTAAAGAGACCCATAGTCAACCAAATATAGAATTGTTAGGCCTATTTTAACAATAAATTATAACATGATAGAAAATTTCACTTAAATTTAAATTCATATATTCTGTTCAAGATGTTTTAGAGAGCATCTGTACCAACCACATTTTCTGGATGCAGTGTTACAGTAGACCTGTTCTAAAAAAAGGTCATAACTATACACCACAGG
>OX243823.1:29989597-30007450 GCA_945859605.1 Lumbricus rubellus | reverse complement strand
GTATGTGGTATGTAAGCATTTAAGTATTATTATGCATCAATGCATAAATTCATACGTTGGCCAGAATGTATTCATGTATGTGTGCATGCGTCTGTGGTGTATTATACATGCATGTACGTTTGCAAGACATTGTTCGTATAGATATGAAAGTATGATTTTTATATGTGTGCATTCAAATATGTATGTATGCATGAATATAATGCATGTAGGTTTGTATGCATGCAGCACACGCATGTCAGTGAATATGAACGTAGGTTTTAATGCAGGGATGTATGAATACATGTAGGCCTATACATGTATGTGTATTGTGTATCTGCATAAAGACACCGCATAAATATAATATAAAGAGCTGCATGCATGGGTGCGACAAAATACTTGAGTGTCTGCATGCATGTCGCCGCTATAGAAGCAATGAATTACATGTACATAGACAGCAAATTGATGGTGGACATGAGCAGGATTTCCCAGAACCCACTGTTCATTATTAATAACATTGTCAATGTTTATTTACTTTACAGCAACTGATCGTATTCGAAAAATGCGGTGCTTATAGCCTATAGGACGCATCCTTCTGCATGCATGTAAAAAGTTACCTATAGTATACGGGTACTATAGTTATCTTCATAGTTGTTACCTTTATAGTATAGTTTCATTCATCTTAGTACCATGAAGGTAGGCTATACCTCCAAGTTACTGCAAAACTCAGATGCAGTAAGCCTATCTATAACAAAATGTGAACACACTGCTAAAAATAAAAATAGCATTAATTAAATTAATGATAACTGCCACATTCGCAGCAACTACAGTCCAGTTACTTACACCTGCATGTGATAAAATAACGGTTGCCTAATTCGCCATTCTGATTACCTACAGCATAACTCAGTGCGAAAGTGACTATACTGCGAAACTGGCCGCAACTAAACAGAGTCCAGTTTTTCCCGTTTTAGAGCAACAGTATCCTTCGCATTCATAATTATGACGGTCGATAAACTTGACAGTTCCGCGAATACTTTGAATCTTTCAGAGTCAATGACGGGATCTGGCTGATGCATAGTGTGTGCAATGCATGTATGGTCATTGGTCACTGCTGCTGAAGGAGTCACTGGATGGGCATGTATGGCCAGCTGAACGACCCGCCGCTGAGCAGCATGTCCCTGATCAGAGTTTCGATGGGGGTCTTGCCGACGAGGCGTACGAAGAAGAGCTGTTCGATGACATGCGCAGAGACAGTCCGAAGAGACGGGAGACGCAGCAGAAGTTTGCCGAAGCGTGTCGGTTGATTAGGATACTGCGTTCGATCGTACTCCTCGAGAGCACATTGCGACTTCTCTTGAATGCTCTCTATGTGAGCAACGTCAGTCAGACCACACGCATCTGAAGAGAAAAACAACACAATATGAACTATAAGCTTTGAATGCAAAGAAATTGAATAGGCTAATGCGGCAATAAATTCTGTTCAATTCAATAAAATACGAAACAGTTCAACGTCATAAAATGCAATAGTTCAAAACATAAAAATAATTCAGCATAATAAAATACAATAGCATATTGTATTGTGTCGTATCTGGCCATTTATAAAGCGCTTCTCGCAGCAAGAGCCTTTCAGAAGCGCTCCCAGTGCGTTCAACCCCGAGAAAAAAGGCAAATTTGAATTTAGGATGTGGTGATGATGATGATGATGATGACGATGCTGCTGATGATGATGATGAAGATGATGACGATGATGATTAATGATGATGATGACAATGGCGACGACAATGATGATGTAAAGATGATGCTGATTTGTTTTTGTCGCTTGACCCAAAATCACTTTCTTTGCACTGCAGTCTGATTGGTGCGCGCTGTATAAGAGGCACTTTGCAAATTTACAGATTGCATGGGGTCTATATAATACAAAACAATACAATGCGCAGGCATGTGCACAAATTTATGTGCTCGCGGTCGTGTGTGTTCTTTCTTTGTGTTTGTTTGTATAAATTTGTTACAAATTGGACCGGAAATGCGAGTGTGACAGAGGCGCAACGAGCGAATAATGAGCGTTTAATGTTTCACTATATATAGAGCAGCAACAGCAGCATCAGTCGTCAGTCAACAGGACATTGTCTGCTTTGCATATGCGACGAACAGAGCGATGCAGGGACAGACGGAGACTGAAAGGGATACTCAAAGAGCCAGAGACAAAGGGGAGACTGTGGAGGGAGGGTATGAGGGAGGCGGCAGGGCGAATGGGGGTGGAGGGGCAGTGCTCACTTCTTTTTCGCACTGGCCTTTGCCCTTCGTCGTATAGGGTAGAGAGGGATTCGGTGGGTTTGATGTGACGCTACCGTGGCTGTGATATATTGACGCTTTGTGTTGAGTATTATATACACAGCAGAGACCAACGTATTCGCGCGTATATACACGGAGACAGAGACGAACATACGCACAGACAGAAAGACGCAGAGAAAGACAGACAAAAAAGCGGACAAACGGATGAATAGAGGGCCATACGAATATCCGATAGATGTGCATTATAGGTCGATGACAATGTATACATTATAACGGTAAAAAATCAGGTTTTGTGTTTTTATTCTTCTCTAAAAATCCCGTTTTATTTCGGTTTTTAAATTCAGTTTCTGTCATTTTAGACATCCACGACAATGGATATAATTATCAAATTTTGACACCGGACTATTTTAAATTGGCTAGAAACACTCTTAAAAGGGTTCAGGTAAAAATTATCTGAACGGTTCAGGCAATATATTTTCACCTGAAGGTGTGGTGCATTGCCTGAACCATCAGGTGTGCAACCTGATATGATCTATAGAGTTCAGGTAGGCCTGTTTATTTATGGACAGTGCCTGAACTTATTCTGTTCAATCTACATGAAGATCATCGGTTGGTCCTATATCACATTCAAAATTTGTTTCCCAGTATGACAATACTATAATTATTACTAGAATAATAATTAATTAATGTTCGACCTAATAAAATAATCTTGCCTAAACCTTTAGGCGTACAACCTGTGGAGTTCAGGTAGGCCTGCTTATTTCTGGACTGTGCATAAACCCTCAGTGTTACATTTACACGTTATTTTCCAATTTGACAATATTATATTACTGGAATAATAGCAATAACAATTTATTATTGAACTTGATAAAACAATCTTGCCTGAAACTTCCGGTGTGTGACCTGGATGACCTGAAGAGTTCAGGTAGGCCTGCTTAGTTCTAGACAGTGCGTAAGATTGTTGTATGTGCATTGCCTGAACCCTTCAGTGTGCGACCTGGATGACCTGACGAGTTCAGGTAGGCCTGCTTAGTTCTGGACTGTGCGTAACACTGTTGTATGTGCATTGCCTGAACTCTTCAGTGTGCGACCTGGATGACCTGACGAGTTCAGGTAGGCCTGCTTAGTTCTGGACTGTGCGTAACACTGTTGTATGTGCATTGCCTGAACTCTTCAGTGTGCGACCTGGATGACCTGAAGAGTTCAGGTAGGCCTGTTTAGTTCTGGACTGTGCGCAAGACTGTTGTATGTGCATTGCCTGAACCCTTCAGTGTGCGACCTGGATGACCTGAAGAGTTCAGGTAGGCCTGCTTAGTTCTGGACTGTGCGTAACACTGTTGTATGTGCATTGCCTGAACTCTTCAGTGTGCGACCTGGATGACCTGAAGAGTTCAGGTAGGCCTGCTTAGTTCTGGACTGTGCGTAAGATTGTTGTATGTGCATTGCCTGAACTCTTCAGTGTGCGACCTGGATGACCTGAAGAGTTCAGGTAGGCCTGCTTAGTTCTAGACAGTGCGTAAGACTGTTGTATGTGCATTGCTGAACCCTTCAGTGTGCGACCTGGATGACCTGAAGAGTTCGGGTAGGCCTGTTTAGTTCTGGACTGTGCGTAACACTGTTGTATGTGCATTGCCTGAACTCTTCAGTGTGCGACCTGGATGACCTGAAGAGTTCAGGTAGGCCTGCTTAGTTCTGGACTGTGCGCAAGACTGTTGTATGTGCATTGCCTGAACCCTTCAGTGTGCGACCTGGATGACCTGAAGAGTTCAGGTAGGCCTGTTTAGTTCTGGACTGTGCGCAAGACTGTTGTATGTGCATTGCCTGAACCCTTCAGTGTGCGACCTGGATGACCTGAAGAGTTCAGGTAGGCCTGCTTAGTTCTGGACTGTGCGTAACACTGTTGTATGTGCATTGCCTGAACTCTTCAGTGTGCGACCTGGATGACCTGAAGAGTTCAGGTAGGCCTGCTTAGTTCTGGACTGTGCGTAACACTGTTGTATGTGCATTGCCTGAACTCTTCAGTGTGCGACCTGGATGACCTGAAGAGTTCAGGTAGGCCTGTTTAGTTCTGGACTGTGCGCAAGACTGTTGTATGTGCATTGCCTGAACCCTTCAGTGTGCGACCTGGATGACCTGAAGAGTTCAGGTAGGCCTGCTTAGTTCTGGACTGTGCGTAAGACTGTTGTATGTGCATTGCCTGAACTCTTCAGTGTGCGACCTGGATGACCCGAAGCGTTCATGTCGGCCTGCTTAGTTCTTGACCGTGCGAGACTATTATGTTGCGGTACTGCCTGAACCTTCATGCGTGTTATCTGACAAAATATGACGATACTGTATTACTAAAATAATAATTTATTACAAGACATAATAAAAATAGTCTTGCCACAGCTTTCAGGTGTAGCCTAAATGTATAACCTGACATGATCCAAAGTGTTCAGAGTCGCGGCTGCTTAGTTCTGGGCCGTGCGAAAGTCTGGTGTTCCCTATTGACTATATATTATTGTCACATTCTATGAGTTTCAAAATATCACAATACTATAATTACACGAATAGTAGGCCTAATATTAATAATTTTCTTGTACTTAATAAAAATAATCTTTCTTGAACCTTCATGTGTGTGACCTAACATGACCTTTAAAGTTCAGGTAGGCCTGCTTAGTTCTGGACCGTCAGAGACC
Organism: Lumbricus rubellus; assembly: GCA_945859605.1. Classification (NCBI taxonomy): domain Eukaryota; kingdom Metazoa; phylum Annelida; class Clitellata; order Crassiclitellata; family Lumbricidae; genus Lumbricus; species Lumbricus rubellus. The sequence goes on along the minus strand of OX243823.1, from coordinate 30,002,504 downwards.
GTTGTGTTGTGGTGCTGCCTGACCTTCAGGTGTGTTTCCTCACATGACCTCTAGAGTTCAGGTTGACCTGCATTCTGGACCGTAAGAGACTATTGTTTGCTGTGCCGCCTGAACCTTAAGGTGTGCAATCTGATATTACCTGCAGAGTTCGGGTTGACCTACTTAGTTCTGGTCTGTACGTAAGCCTATAATGGGGCGGTAAACAGACATTTCATCTTGAACCAGAGGTTTTTTAGGCAGAGGCGAGGTGGCCCGTATAAAAATCTGTGTAGCTGTAACGTTCCATGTGAATAAGTGTGAAACTATGCATGGAAACAGCTAAAACAAAGTAGGGAAAATTAAGGTTTTTGCACTCCCACCCTGACCCCCATGGTGGCAGAGATTTTCCGACACCCCATTGACCTGCTCCGGGTCTAACCCAACCCCCCCCCCTGCGAAGAATTAGGGTAGATTGTTTCAAAACTGTCCGTGCATAGCTAACAAAGCCACAAACAAAGCGACAGACAAAGCCAAAGACTTACGAAAATACATATTGGATAATTTATCGCACTACTCGTTCAAAGGTCCTGAGAGCTGTCGATAATCGTAACTATAATTTTTGATGCTAAAGATATTTCCAAGTCTTTAACTTGCAAGTCACAAACAACATTAAAAAGTCTTAATCGTGGACCTAACTGACACTAACAACAGTACTCCTTACGTTAGAAATGATTAACTAAATGACAGATTATGACACTAACAAGTCTTTAGTTTGCATCTGAATGGCAGTAGCAAGTCTTATCGGTGACGGCACTAACAAGTTGACACAGTGCACAAAACCAGGGAAATCAAGCTTTATAGATTAGCCTACATGAAGAATTAGACTAATTGCACAGAGGGAGGGATTTTGTCCTACGGGGATAGTGCTCTACGCAAAACGGGGGAGATTTTGTACGGGAATTTTGCCCTGGGGAATAATATCCGCGGGTTATAATATCTACCGGAGAATAGAGTCCTACAGCCAGTGGGGCGCGGTAATGTAATGGTGGGTTGTGTGCCTTGGGGTCGGATGATTCGATCCAGTTTGGAACACACACCGAGCCGCCCGTAGGATCCCTGAGCAAGTCCTTCACTCGCAATTGCTCCTGCGCTTCGGCGTGAAACTTCCATGCAATTTTCGCGCTGTAGTCCGGAGCGCCTGTGAGTTACTGTAGTGACTAATGAGATCGAAGGGGCACTGTTGCAAATGCGATAAATAAATAAATTTACACGTTTCCCATAGGCGCAAGGCCTATATCACGTTCGAATTTTATTTCAAATTATGACAATATTATATCATTAGAATAGAAATTGATTATTAGACTTAATAAAATAATCTTGCCATAACCTTCAGAATGATGTAGGCCTATAGGCCTAACCTGACATGATCCAAAGTGCTCAGGTAGGCTATAATAGGGCCTGCGCTTGCTTAGTTCTGGGCCGTGTGAAAGTCTATAGACCTATAGTGTTCCGAATAGGCTATAAAATTATCACATTCGAACAGTCATGTCAAACATAAGTAGTGTCGCCCTCATCCTTTATCCAGGTGTAAATAATTGGGACTGGCACTGCCAGAGGGAGAGCAGGCTACTGGCGGAGTTGCTCAGCACAGCTTCAAGGTGACAGATAATATAGGCATTTATTAGGCCTACCGATGGCGTTATCAATTTAAGTAAACAAGGCTAAACTGGCTATTAATCCTTTAGATCTAAAGGGAGTTTGATTTCTGACTCGCTTGGCTGCACCGGTAAGGTCGATGGCCGCGCGTCTGCACGCTGCTCTGTGAAAGAGAGCGTGCGAGCCGCGGTTCGACTCCCAAAGGTCGCTATTTCAGAGATTCAAATCTCGGGCTAGCACGGTCCGTCCACGGGGTCCTAAATGGCGTGGCGACACTAATCATCTTCGATATGGCAGTGTCGTTAAACATGACTGTAACAATGGGAGTTTGATGAATAGCTTACTGCCTTTGTTTGCTTGACACAAATAAAGTGCATTCCTACCAACCTAGGCCTATATCCAGCGCCTCTGAGCAGTTTCTTGAAGGAGCGCTGTATAAATGCTCGGATGAATGAATCCAAGGACTCTTTAAATTATACCAGTAGTGTAGTCCTAAAAATGAAGTGGGGGAACGCTCTTTATAATAATAATATTAGTAGTAGTAGTAATATTAATATTCCATTATCCCTGGGAAAAAGTGGTGGAACGGCGTTCCCCCGCGTTCCCGCCCCACTACACCACTGCTTTATACCCAGGAATGCTTTCTTTTTCTTCAACCACCTTGTACAAAATTTTGACTGATAATCGGAGTTCCAAAATTTGACATCTTGTTTGTAACATGAAAACATCCAACCAGTTACATGTGTGAAGGCAGATTGAGAAATAATTATGTTTGCAAAATAAAAAAATGTCTTTGGAGATTCAAAGCATAAACGTTAGCGTTAGAAACGGAGTTTTGAGTGGGGCGACATCAATCACTGAGAGTGAAATGGACGATTACAAAATGTTCACAAGTATTACAATAGACTTTCCTGAACCTTCATGTGTGTGACCTAACATGACCTTTAAAGTTCAGGTAGGCCTGCTTAGTTCTGGACCGTGAGAGACCATTGTGTTGTGGTGCTGCCGGGTGTGTTTCCTCACATGACCTCTAGAGTTCAGGTTGACCTGCATTCTGGACCGTAGGAGACTATTGTTTGTTGTGTCGCCTGAACCTTAAGGTGTGCAATCTGATATTAATATAGGGTCCTTGTATTGGCCTGTATCCTGAAGAGTTCAGGTAGTAGCCTATAGGCCTTAGTTCTTGACCCTTTGACGCATCCAACCTTTATGCTAAGTCTTTGTACTATGCGGCCATGCTTTCATGTGCGAATTACATTCATTTAAAATCGAATATTATTTATTTAAAACTAGTATGAACTGCAAAAACACGGCCAATCTCTTTGTTAGGCATAGTTCGAAGTGCGCCGTCGAAAATTTGAAAGGTATGTACTACATTTTATATTTTATTTTTGGAATATCGGTACAAGGTAGCAGTAACAATGGTTGTGATCTACACTGTTCTCGAGAAATCGGGCTTTGTTTTCCCAGCGATTTCGGGGATTCGGGTTGACCCCCTAAGTAAAAGAGGCTTTTAAATGCGTGAGTTTCATTTTTCAAATGTGCCTTTTTAGTTTTGCCTGTGAATCTTAAGCGATGTTGTCAACAATGTTTTTCACTTTTAGCTGCGATGCGTGATATGAAAGAAATGTTCTGTTTTATGTGTTCTATTATGATACATTTTTTGTTTTCTTTCGCATGAATTAATTTGATGTCTGGCACTTGTGTTCTGAAACAAGCCTTTCGGTAATCCCTAAGACTGCATGCCTGTACATGTAAATAGTCAGGTCGCCCAAGAAATCACTAAAATAGAGCGCTATCGCATAAGCTTCGAATTTTATATTAACTGGTATTTACTGCAAATTTTCCCTCATTTATAATTGTATTAACCTGATCGTTGTGCGTAGATGTCGCGTTGATTACTTACTGAGTAAGTGTATTGTGGGGTGCGGCTGATAAGTCGCAGCGCTCTATTTTACCAATGTCGTTGGTATCTATGTTGTTTTGTATAATGGCACGCAGTCTTTGGGATTACCAGCCTTCTTTAATGATCATTAATTTTACGCAATGTTGCGACATGAAATTATGAGATTTCTTCTCAATCATGTCAGTTATGATGTGCAAAAGAAAAAGTCACATATTCGGAGACCATTGCTTTCTACATGACTTGCACGATTTGACTGAATTATTTTTGAGTTTGTTTAAACATAAATTTGTTCTATTGTGACAGGCTGCTGAATGTCATTAAGATCTAAGTTAAACGAACATCATCATCATCATCTTCATCATCATCATTATCGTCATCATCATCATCGTCAAGATTCGGAACTATAGCGACAGAAATAAATATAGCCTAACTTTATACCACAATTTTTTGCATTGGAAGGATGTTTAATTTATTCACTCTGTCATACACTCTTACTTTGTGTATTTTACAGAATGGGAAGTTTTTCGGAAACTTATTCAGAAGGAGAGTGGTTTCAGAAGATGAATCTTTCGGATGGTCATCAAGCAGAAAATTATCTGATTCACCTTTTGGTGACTGACCTCATCTTAAGCGTGAAATGATGTAAGCCCTCTTCATTATTTTCATTTAGTGTGTGTTTAATGAGTAGTAATATAGTATATGTAGTGCTTTAATGACACAGTTATTTCGGTTCCACGACAACTGGTCCAACGACAACTCGTCCACCGACAACTCGTCCACTGAAATAGAAGCCGGATTATTGAGAAAACGCTTGGGAAATAGAAGCTGGATGAAGGTTTTTACAGGTGAAATAGATGCTGGATGCATGAAAAAACGCTTAAGAAATGGAAGATGGATCAAGTTTTTGTTCGATCTGAAATAGCAGCTGGATGCATGTTGAGACACATCATGAAAATCATCAATTCAGCTTCTATTTAAGCAGGGAAACCATTAGACTTTTTTTCATAAATCCAGCTCCTATTTCGTAAATAAAGAACCTTCATCCAGCTTCTATTTCCCAAGCGTCTTCTCAATAATCCGGCTTCTATTTCGGTGGACCAGTTGTCGGTGGACCAGTTGTCCGTGGACGAGTTGTCGTTGGACGAGTTGTCGGTGGACGAGTTGTCGTGACACCGTTATGGTACCTGCTATTGACTAAATCATTTGCTTTTTTCAATGCAAGGCAGTGGGTTAAAACATTTGTTGAAAAATAACTGTGGGGATGAGACTTTGTTTCACAAGTAGAGGGATTGTGCAAAGACTTACTGTGGCTGACTAAGAAAGACTGTGTAGCTGAACCCTCCCAACACCCAGCAATTTTCACCATATTGCAGAGTATTTTTGTTCTTTCTTCCTTGAGTAAGCTTATGTGTTTTGCATTAACAATGAGGCCTTTAGGTGATGACTCGGCATTTCTGTCTCTGGTGTTGTCCATGGCCTTCCTTATATCCACGTTCTTTTCACTCGGTCTTCCATTATGTTGTCCATCCAGGTCTTTGGCTGTCTTTCCTGATTCTCGTTCTCTTCACATGGTCATCCAGGGTCATGGTTGGTAGACTTAAATTGTCGTCCTTTCTTTTCACGTGGTCAAACCACGTTTCCGCTCTTAGAGCCTTTCGTGTCTTCTCGTTCCTGATCTTATCTCTCCTGCTCTTTCCTAGTAGTGGCTTTGTTACATGACATAATTTCAGGTGTTTTTTCTTTTGAATATGCAATTGCAATGTTATTGTTTGTTTGCGGCAACGAGCTGAAGATGGTGGACGTGAATAATTGGTTTGATGACACGAAACAAAATAACATTATGTAAACGGTGAAAAATTATGCACGTGGGTTGATTGAGTGCAGACTGCTATTGTTACATTTCATTTTGGATTAGTTTGAGATGGGGACTAATTTCATCTTTATTGCTTTCAGTTCAGTTCATCAAACATTCATCAAACGTTCGTCTTTAAATCTGTGAACCTTATAATAATTTGATGTAGTATTTCATGCTTTCAACAGATATTCTGTTATATTTTATTAAAATAGTTAAATCCATCATCTCTAAAGCTAGAGCAATTCTCGTCGTGGCAATGAGGTCGGACTTCCCAGGACTCCGTGGAATGGATTCCTTGGCTAAGTAAGTTATATACGGTTTGAATTACTTAATAAGAATGTAATATAATAATAATAATACTGTGCTGTGCACACAATGCCTACTGACAAGTCTGTGCATTGCACAGACTTGTCAGTAGGACCACTATAGATAATAGGGTGGAGTAAAAAAACTGTTTTTTCGAATTTTTCTCGAATTCTCTTCTGCTCTCTACCGGACGATTTAAGGACGCCATATTGGTTTTCAGTACTGTCATGGCATTTTTAGACCAGGATATTGTTTTGCGGCCAGAATTCTAAAATGGCTACAAGCGAAGGCATGTTTGCAATCGGAATTTATTTTCAGTTTTTTAACCAGGCCTTTGCAAGATGGCATATGGGGGCCAGTGCTGTGGAATTTATCTATAATGTTCCCTTATTTTGCCAGATATGATCATTCAAATTATCACAATTCCCTCAGCAGGTACAAGCCAAGGTGCGTTCTGCAAAAGAACACTGACGAAGTTATCATGCAGCACCTTATCACAGCGTATCAAACTGACTATCCCACCACTCCCTCCCCCATCCATACCCACCCCTTCCCGCCCCCACCCCACCTTTGCCCCCCTCCCCACCCCTCCCCCAATTTTCCGACAACGGAGTCTCGCTATTTCAAGATACAATACAATGATGAAGTTGGGGTCATAGTCACCATTTCTGTATGGTTCCACTTTTTATAAGCAATTTCCAGGTCCAGTACCTATCCAAGACAATAATTATTGACCCTCTTGTAGCCAATCGAATGCATCTTTACATGGGCAACCATTGCATCTGCCAGGTCACCAAATGTCTTCGCCTTTGGATGGTCCCTATTGCTTGTACCATTGCTTGTCCAATGTCTATTCAATAATTTATCTGGAAACTGTTCGAATGAAATGCGACACGATTTTTTGGGTATATCTCAAAATTTGGTCATATCTCATTATATGCAGATGTCTTGCATTGGCTCCGTTTCCTGCAGCGTATTGCCTACATGGTCTGTGTGCTGGTTAGAGGTGCTTTGAGGGGCGAGCCCCACTTCTTTTCAAGAACTCTGTTTTTCAACTCGGGTGTCCAGCGTCGATCCACTCCTCGGTTGACGGACCAAGCTGAGCTTCTGCTATTCGACAGTAAAGTTCATTTTATGTGGCTGGTTCCACAGCCTTAAATGTCCACCCATTTTCACAGCGCTTATTGCCCACTCCACTCCACTCCGTTCCTTAAAAATCTAAAAACTGTCCTATAGTGGTTAGGTCGGGAGTGATATCGAGTAGCCTACCTTGAAGAGGCCCTACAAAAAATATTCTAAATAAATAAATGCTATGCCTCTGTTAAAAGTTTCTGACTGGACAAGTTACTTTTCAGAAAACATCCAATGCCACAGATTTGAGGGAAGCTCATGGCACGATATTGATGCCAGATCCGTGGGATAGTCAGTTTGATACGCTGTGATAAGGTGCTGCATGATAACTTCGTCGGTGTTCTTTCGCAGAACGCTCCTTGGCTTAAGACCTGCTGAGGGAATTGTGATAATTTGAATGATCGATTCCAAGCCTGGTCTAAAAATGCCTGACAGTACTGAAAACCAACATGGCGTCCTTAAATCGTCCGGTAGAGGGTAGAAGAAGTCAACATAGGAAGGTCAAATTTTTTGTAGCAATTCTGTGATACCATAGGCAACGTTTGATCACTATTAGAATTGGAAATTCGAGAAAAAGTTTGTTCACTCCACCCTAATAGATAATGCTGATTTTCTAAAATATTGCTTCGAGTAGTTTTTCTGAAGAAAAATATGAAAATATATTACTATTTTTTCATTTTAAACAGTACTATAGTCCTACCTGACAATTATTCTTTGTGCTAAGAAATTTTTAAAAAAATTACTCTTCACGACTACATTAAAGAGATATAATGTTATGCAACATTGACTTTTGAAGAATACATTGATTTGAAGCATCTGATTTTTTAATTGTAAATAATGCATAGTATCACACTGAGAGGCTACAGTATACAACAGTTCTATTAAGAAATTTTTGGGTCTGGATTGCAATTGAACTTCTGTTGTTCATTATGCAAGATAAATATAATACAAAATTCTGCCTGCACAAATATTGCCATAGGGTATGCTACACGTTCACACTGTTCTTAGAATCGTAGCAAACCAATTTTGACACTTTTATCCTCTTTGTGTTTATATGCATGTTTTAGACTTGTAGCAATATACTTATATGAATTTTTCTTTCTTTTTGTTTATGACTTTACTTGCCGACTTTCAGGTTATGGTGTCCATGGAAACCATCTTAGAACAAAAGCATCCCATGTTGATGGCCTTGTGGAATCGAGGCACCGTGGAGTACGTCTTGGTCACCATCATGGAAGGTCAAACCATTGTGCTACTACAAACTTTGGTTTCTTCAGCATGCTGCATTGGAGTTCAAAATGGAGTCTACACGACACGCTGCTCATCTCTTCATAGAATATTTCAGGAATGGGAGAATGTGACATTAAACTCCTTTTAGAGACTAAACCTCAACAAATACATGTGCCCAATTATTTGTGAAAATTATTAGTGACTTTAAAGGAATGTCTTACTAGTCTGGTTGTTAAATTCTGCATTTTATTCAAATTCTATTTACCATACAATGACACTGGTACAATATTTATAATAGATTAAAAAATTATGTTCTTTTAGAAATTGTGGCATTTATGTGATATAATCATGGATTATGGAATGATTAGTAGTCAGCAAAACAAGTGTCTGTCACAGTGGAAGGTCACGCCATTGATATTAGTGATGGCATAGAAACTGCCTTTTTGGTTTAAATAAGCTGATGAAATTTTTTGTCACCATGCAGCTGGGCTATATATCTTAATGCTTCCTCATGCTCCAGTTTCATCAGCATGCTGCCAATTGGAGTTAAAGATGGAATGAACATGACATGCCCATTTCAAGGCTAGAAACTATCAGGCATGCATGTGCATACTTATTTGTAAAAGGAAATTTAAGCAAATGTTTTGCTATTTGTGTTTTTCTAAAATTCTGCGAGGAAATTAATTTTTTCTAACAATGACAGTCTAACACTTTATAAGTAATTTTAAGCATCATGGTCTAATAATCTGACATGTTTCCAATGATTTTCATGGACTCTGCTGTGATAACCAATAACGATTATAGAATGATTGTTGGCTAGCATTAGCTTGAAGTACAATTTTCTGCCTATATCTTGCTAGAAATTATAACATGAGGTAAAATGAATTGTGAAATATTTGGCAGTTAGTCTTAATGCTTTTTATTAAGCGTTTTAATGTTTGTAATAATATGACTGATTAATTTCTGCTCTTGGTTCCTTGTCCTATTTGTAGTTGACAATAATTATGTGAATTCTGAGACCAATTTTATGATATGTAAGATTATCTTAGTCACTTTGGTAGATATTTACAGTTGTGAGTCAAGTAATCTCTGCCTATGACTTTTAAGGTGAAACTTGTCAGGATTTCCACCTGAACTAGTTCAGGCCATCTGAACAAGTTCAGGTCCATTTGAAACGGTCTAATGTTATGGTACCATGTCTGAAGTTCGGGAAAATCTCATATCTGTTCTGGTAAGAAACAATGCCTGAACAGATAGTGGATTGTTCCTGAGTTTCAGGCGTGGAACTCAACATTTGACTGTCTCATTTGGACCTGAACTAGTTCATGGAGATTCCTGAACTTCAGGCATGGTGCCTGAATATTCGACCGTCCCATTTGGACCTGAACTGGATCAGGGAGATTCCTGAAATTCAGACATGGCGCCTGAACATTTGAACGTCCCATTTGGATCTGAACTGGTTCAGGGAAATTCCTGAACTTCAGGCATGGTGCCTGAATATTCTACCGTCCCATTTGGACCTGAACTGGTTTAGGGAAATTCCTGAACTTCAGGCATGGTTCCTGAATATTCGACCGTCCCATTTGGACCTGAACTGGTTCAGGGAAATTCCTGAACTTCAGGCATGGTGCCTGAATATTCGACCGTCCCATTTGGACCTGAACTGGTTCAGGGGAATTCCTGAACTTCAGGCATGGTGCCTGAACATTCGACCGTCCCATTTGGACCTGAACTGGTTCAGGGGAATTCCTGAACTTCAGGCATGGTGCCTGAATATTCGACCGTCCCATTTGGACCTGAACTGGTTCAGGGAAATTCCTGAACTTCAGGCATGGTGCCTGAATATTCGACCGTCCCATTTAGACCTGAACTGGTTCAGGGAAATTCCTGAACTTCAGGCATGGTGCCTGAATATTCGACCGTCCCATTTGAACCTGAACTGGTTCAGGGAAATTCCTGAACTTCAGGCATCTTACCTGAAAGTTCAACCGTCTCATCTGGACCTGAACCAGTTCAGGCCGGTTGCCTGAAATTTCAGATATGTTACCTGAACTTTTCTGAGAGTGAAGATCTTGATTCATGAGCTGTCTTTGTTATTGATATATTTTTAATTTTATATTAATACTAGCTGTACCCAGCCACGCGTTGCTGTGGCAGAAAAGACCCCCCTCCCCTCCCCCTTCCCCTCCCCCGCCCCTCCCCTCCCTCTCTATTATCCCCTCCACCTCCCCTCCGCCTCCCCTCCGCCTCTCCTCCCCTCTCCTCCCCTCCCCTCCCCTCCCCTCCCCTCCCCTCCCCTCCCCTCCCCTCCCCTCCCCTCCCCTCCCCTCCCCTCCCCCCCCCTCCCCTCCCCTCCCCTCCCCCTCCCCATTCCCCTCCCCTCCTCCTCCCCTTCCCCATCCCCCTCCCTCTTCCCCTCCGCTCCGTCCACCTCCGACTCCGCTCGTTTCGTCCCTCAGACCATCCTTTACTGACAGCGGATAGAGCCCAAGAATTTTTGAAGGCCGTAACGTAATTATTTATCGAGTCGCTTATGACGTCAGGGGACGCGCACTCATTAATGCTTAGTCACTTTGTTTCGGGTAAAGACGATTCTGAAATTTTGGAAGCGTGCCGTTTCGTTCAAATTGCAAATGGCGGGCGAACGGATTGCAAAGTTCACTTTTTGTGGAAACGATTGGGTTTTTTTCGGGAAAAGAAATGTCGTGACCTTGCGGTATCGGAATGGAAGGTTTTGGTAAATTTTCAAAACAATTGATGCGTCAGTTTCGGCGTGATCGTGACCGCAGGATCGCAAAGTTTCATTTTTATTTATATAGATTTTATAACGACATCGATCATAAATATTGGCCTATGTGTACCGATATATAAATATGTTGACAGTGATTTTGTGCTGCTCATAATAATTTCCTTTACTTAATTTCTAATTTAATTTTCACTCATTTGTTCAAGATTTTTGATGAATAATTATAATTGCACATAATAATAACCAGGAAGCTGGAGCTATTTGGTCACATATGCAGAATGAGTGAGAACAGAAAAATAAAGAGGGTGATGTTCGGAAGAATGGAGGGTACCAACAGAAGAGGTAGACCACACAAGGAATGACTGGACAACATAACCGACTGGTGCGGAGCGCCAATACAAGACCTGACACATGCGGCAATGGAAGGACAAAATTGGCGAGGAATAATGAGGATGGCAGCGGGCACATATACGGGCACTGGTCCCTCGGTTCCTGATGATGATGATGATGAATTATAATTATTGACGTGCCTTTATATGCGCTTTTGTGCATGATTTTGTATGTTTAGGCGCATTATAAATTACATGCAGTAGGCCTATAATAATAGTTACAATAATAGTTTCAATAATAATAGGCCTAATAATAATAGGCCTAATAATAACAGTAATAATAATACTAATACTAATAATAATAATAATAATATAATAATAATAATAATAATAATAATAATAGGCTAATAATAATAATAATAATAATAATAATAAATTAATAATAACAATAGCAACAACAACAACAATTCTACTACTACTGATAATAATAATAACGATCCATTTTATTATTCCTCAGATACTTAAATATTAATTAAGAACAGGATGATCCTAACAACGATCCTAATAATGATATATAATCGTTATAATAAGAATAACAACAATAACGATAATGATAATAATAATTTGATTAACGATGACCAATTATATTCTTCTTCGTCTATAACAGTCTAACCTGAGCTGAAGATGACGATTGCCTTCAAACAACTATACTCAGCCGAGTCGACATGCAGCGCCTTCAGCTTCTCCACTTGCTCCTGGAATATTCGGATGTGATCCATGAAGGCCACCACCCTATCGGCCGCCATCGGACTGGCGTGCAGTCCTGCGGCGGCCAGCAGCGGGGCGACATGGAGCGGCATGGAGCACTGGGCAGCGTTGAGCACGAACAGCTCGCTCCAGCCGAGCCGGAGAAGGGCCACCTGGTCGGTGACCTGGAGGTCGGGAAAGAAGGGGATGTTTCTCGCCCACTCGACGGCGCTGAAGAGCAGCCGGGCGGCCAGCTCACAGATGTTCTCGATGCCCATGATGTTGTTCGGCTGCATGCAGTGACCGCCATAGCGGGTCCCCGGGTAGGGCTCGGCGCGTAGCAGCATCGATACGAAGCCGGACAGGTAGCTGTGGTGACCGTTGAGGGGCATACCGTTCGAGAAGGACATCTGACCGGGAAAGCCAGGATGCTGGCTCGGAGGGATGCGACCCCGCTGCACCGCTACAAAATCAATCAATCAATCAATAAATCAATCAACAAATAAATCAATCAATCAATTTATAATCGATCAGTAATAGATCAGTAAATAATTCAATTAATTAATCAAACAATCAGGAAGTAAGTCAATTATATCAATCGAACTATTATAGATCTGTCATACGACCCATGCATATACAAATCTATTAAATAATTATCATCAACCACTCAACGAATCAATAAATTAGTCAATAGATAAATAAATCAATCAATCACTTAGAGTCAATCAGTAAATCACTTAAACAACAAATCGTTCAGAAAATCGATCAAGTCACAAATCCATCAATTTATCGATCGATATTGACCGTTCAAACAATCCACCAATCAAATGATCAGCCATTCAATCATTAAATCAATCGATGAAGTGATCAGATCAGTCAGCGTCTCCTCCTCCCCATCTTCCCTCTCCCCACTCTCATTCTATCGATCTATTGAAACATGAATGAGTCGATAATCGACTTAAGAAAATCAATCGATTAGGATTAACCTATTGAATGAAATGTCGAATTATTTCTTAACCTCT
>OX243823.1:29974597-29984597 GCA_945859605.1 Lumbricus rubellus | reverse complement strand
GTTTATTATCCCTGATTTATAGGTGCATGGACGATTTTTTTATACTTGCTCGCAAGGTTCTCCTTGGACTGTGAAGGTCATTGGTGCCTCATTGTTCTTTTCAATATATGTTCTTTTCAATAATAATACCATTGCTTTGAATGAGTATAGGCGTCCTTAACCCTTTAATGCCACAGGGTATACAGGATCTCCCATAACATTTACTACCATCTCGGCATTAAAGGGTTAAAATGCGACACAGAAAACCTCTGAATTAATAAATGAGTGAAATAAAATTTATTTTATTGTATTCTATTGTATCAAAAAATTTATATAGCACCTCTATGAATGACCACCGCAACGGTCTGAAATACATTCCCATTGTATACCGTTAGGATTTTGATCCATCCATCCGCACGTTAATTCGTCCATTGAATGATTGGTTGATTGATTGATTGATTGATTAGTTGATTCATCCATTCATTAATTCATTAATTAATTCATTAATTCATTAATTCATTAATTCATTAATTTATTAATTCATTAATTCATCAAGTCATTCATTCATCATGTCCTCTCCATCGCCGTCTCATTTTCCCATCGACAGTGTGCGGTCGGCGTACTCATTATAATTGACTTGGCCAAGGCATAGGTGGAGCAGTATAATATCAAACGAAATATCTCTCCTGCATGGTTGAGATTTCAACCCCAACCTCTCGTCTCTCATTCCAGAACGCTATAACCCTATATATATCAAGGACCTATATACTTACTACAAGAAGCAGAAGCAACGAATAACAGGTGACCATGGGAGGGGTTTATATGTATACATTGGTAAACATGCACCTTAATTGGCATGCACGCATTGCGCACGGGTTCGGGTTCGCTTGCCGCTGCAGCTCTCCCAAACAGGTCCACACAACCTTCTATTCGGCAGAGGGCGTTGGCAAATTGGTCAGCATTATGTGTACGTACACCTTGGATGGCTGCCGACAGTTTTTGACACCTGTAATAACTTGTAAATTTCCGTTCATACTATGATTATTGTAATCATAATTATACTGCCCTGCAGTGTTTCAGTTTAAAATTAAACGAAGATTAATTTTATTTCTATTAAAACACAGAAACGTTACAAAAACACGTCTACATGGAAGCTATAGTAAATGCGCTATAAGTATGTATACGTGATCGTGTACTCACATAAGTACATACCTTCTCGCCTCATCCCGACCTTCAGACACTTCTTGAATCGACAGTACTGGCACTGGTTGCGGTGGTGCTGGTCGATGGGACAGTTCCGACTTCCTCGACAAGTGTACGTCAGGTTCCTTCGCACGGATCTCTTGAAGAAGCTCTTGCAACCTTCGCACGTGAACTGACCGTAATGTTTACCGGAGCTCTTATCACCGCAGACGACGCACTCGACGTTGCCCTGCTTGCCGTCAGAGCCTCCCTGCATGCCACCCCCGCTGGACCCTGCGCTTGTCTGGTGATTGTTATTGTTGCTGCTGACCACGGAGTCGCCGCCCGAGTGACCGCCGCTGAGGGTCAGCTGTCGAGACGGAAGCAGAGGTCCCGATCCGGTGGCGTCCTTCAGTTCCGTGGTTCCGCCGAGGTTCCATGCGCTGTGCATGACTCCCGCTGATCCACCGATGCCGCACTGCGACCCCATCACCTGCATCGCCATCTCGTCGTCGAATGATCCGCAACGTATATCAACGGATGTAGTTAACGGTTCCTAAACGATGTGAGGGGGCTACATCAATGAGGAGGCAAGACCAGCGGCATTCAGCCAGAGGAGGAGGAGGAGGGGTGTGGGTGCACAAGTGAGTAAGTGAGGCGGAGGAGATGAGGCCAAGGAGGGAGAGGCAGAGGCCAAGAAGGGAGAGGCAGAGGCCAAGGAGGGAGAGGCAGAGGCCAAGAAGGGAGAGGCAGAGGCCAAGGAGGGAGAGGCAGAGGCCAAGAAGGGAGAGGCAGAGGCCAAGGAGGGAGAGGCAGAGGCCAGAGAGGTATAGAGTCAGAGGCCAAACCGATCAGCCGTTGTATCCAATCGTCCCCGAATCCTATCCACTCCTCCGCATCCAATCGATATGCGCGAGACAGAAACCAGCGTCGCTGCAGAGAGGGAGAGAGACCGACAGACTGGAAAAGAGACAGAGACACAAACACAGACACACAGAGAGCTAGTAGGGTTGAAGATGAATGTCGTGGGGGTCAGAAGCGAATCCCCTTACATCACCCCAAACGATAGCTGCTGAGCCTGGCGTCGTCCAAAGGGTCGACAATCACCGCTGCTACCTCACAGTCATTACCAACGATGCAACTCCTAACCACACACCGCCACCAGCTCCCCTTCTTCTTCTTCTTCTTCACTCAGTCGCTCCTTCGCCCACCGAAGCCGCCACCGCCGTTCACCGCACCACTCGTCCCCGGTTGCTGCTGCTCCTCCTCCACCGCCACCGCCAATGTAGCTCCACTCCTCTCCGTCTTCCTTGCAACGATGCCACCACAGCCACCGCGCGGTAGGCCACAGATTACGACCGGTCGACCGCCGTGGCTGCGCTCGGCGGCGTACCGTTGCCCCCTGACCCCGCCCGCTGGTTGCCATGACTATGCATTCCGTATTAGGCCGCGCCGGGCACGAGGCCATCGGTCGAGGTGAAGAGGGCGTGACCGACGGGCCAACAGGGCGCAATGCGATTGGTCGCGGCAGGCATACTTTATGCAAATGAAGCCGTCCGTCTGGCTTGACGAGTAGATGTCAGAGGTTATCCAATGGATACGGCGCGCGCCACCCGCCCCCCGGCGGCGGACGGTTGGAAGGGCAGACGAGGAGCGGAGGAGGCTGGCAGGCAGGCGCACGGCCACGGGCAAGCACGGGGGCCGTAACTAGATACCTAACAGTCTGGGCTCAAATGCAACGTTGTGGGACCGCCTCTCGTTATCCATACACACACGGTGGAAGAGGTTGCGGGAAGAGGAGGAGGAGGAAGAGGATAAGGAGGATGGGGATTGAGTAATTGAATGCGTCTAGTTGCAGTTGTTGTTAGAACTGGCGTCGCTGATGTAGTTCCAATTGACTCGCTAGGTGGCGAGATTGCGTCAGAATCTACGGCTGCGGGCTAGAACGTCAAAACAAAGAGCATTGTTATCGATACATCTCAAGTGGTACTTGCCGTTGCGGTGGTGGTGGTGTGGTGGTGGTGGTGGTGGTGTGGTGGTGGTCGAGGTGGTGGTGGTGTAACTGTGGTTGTGGTGATGGTGGTCTTTCGAGTAGTGCGTTGTAAGCTGAGAGTTTGGAAATGATATAAACGAATCTAAATGGCGGCGGAAACACTGGAGCCGGGAAAGAAGGAGATAGCTGACTTGTTGCGAGTGATTGGAGAGGTGGGAAGCGATAAGGTAGGACGGAAAGAAGGAAGTAAGAGTTGGAAGAAAGGATGTATTGGAGGAAGTACGGAGGGTAGGAAGGAAGGTTGGAAGAAAGGAATGGGGAAAGAAAGGAGGATGAATAGAGGAAGAAAGAAATGAATGGAGGAAGGAACGAGAAAGGAAAATGGAAGGAACAAGAGAAGAAACGAAGGAGTGAAGGAAGTGAAGCGAAATGAAGGAAGAAGTAAGGAAAGGTGGAAAAGAGGAAAGGAGGAATGAGGCAATCAATCGGAGGAGAGTGGGAAAGAAGAGTAATAGAAGGGAGAGGAAGGGAAGCAAGGAATGAAGGATGGAAGAGACCAAGGTGTAGATACGAAAGAAAGAAGGAAGAAAGGAAGGAAGGATGGAAGGAAGGAAGGAAGGAAGAAAGAAAGAAAGAAAGAAAGAAATAAATAAATAAAGGAAGGAATTAAAAAAGAAGCGAGGGAGGGATGGATGGAAGGAGGAAGGGAAGGAAGAAGGAGGGAGGGAAGGAAGGAGGAGGAATGGAAGGAGGCAGAGGGAGGGAGGTAGAGAGGGAGGGAGGGAGAGAGGAAGAAAGGAAGAAAAGTAAGGAAGGAAGGAAGAAAGAAAGGGAGTGGATGAACGAGATGATAGATCATTAGCGTAATTGCAAATGTAGTTTAGGTTACACGTTCCTTACCGCATCTCGTAAAAACTGCTTGAGCAGCAATGTATAAAGCACTAAATGACCTTTGTAGGCCTTACCCTTCTTCCGTCCTTCCTTCCCTTCTTCCTCTTTTCCTCTGACTTCCGCATTCGAGTATAGCACACAACAAGAGCAGATGTTTTGTGTATAATTATGATCCTTGTCGAAATATCGTATACCACGCTCCCCGACACGCATGCAAGTTTGACGACCATGTATTTTCCATCACTCAACCAATTGCTATACATGTATGGCTGTTGGTATATGTATACATGCTGACTGATCACTGTTTCTCCCTCTCCATCTCCTCCAATTTCTTCCCATTTCTACGCCTTCTTCACCTTCACCTTCTCCTTCTCCGTCTTCTCCGTCATCTTTTTCTCTATGCATACTTCTCCTCATTCCCCTTTCTCCTCCTTCTCCTTCTTCTTCTGCTCCTCCTCGTCTTCCTCGCTTCCCTCCTCATTTTCGTCGTCCTTCTCCCTTTTCCTGGGGTGAGTGGGGTGGGATAGGGTGGGTGGGGAGATGGCGGTTGGGGAACCGTCTGTGAAGGTAGGGAAGTAACGAATTGGGGCGAATCCTAAATTTCTCGCGAGCAACGCCGGGTACCCCAGCTAGTAAATGATAATAAAATAATAAAATAATAATAATAATATTAGTATTATTATTATTTTAGTAATTAGAGTGTAAGTCCCTGAGAGATCATATGCACCTCGGGGGAAAATAATAATAATAATTTTCGTTTAATCAGCAACCCAGTTGACAGAACGCAACCGGTTACAGTGTACACTGTACAATTATGCAGTTGAAACAATTCACAAGAACGGAGATCACAGAATACACAAATCATTACTATACCTTACAACAGAACAGACAGCCTGCAGTAATTGGAGGATGGGTGCGAAGAGAGGGGTTGCTGCATGAATGGATGGATAGATGTATATAGAATTGACTGGCTTGATGGAGGGATAATTGGACGATTGGATGGATGGATGGATGGATGTGTGAGTGGTGGATGAACGGGATGATGGATGGATGATTAGATGGATGCATGGATGAAAGGATGATTGTATAGATGGATGAGTGGATGATGGATGGATGCTCAGATAAATGGATGAATGGAGGAAAGAAGGGATGTATGAATGGATGGATGAATGGGATGAATGGATGGATGGGTGGATGGAATGGTGGATGGAATGATGGATGAAAGGAGGAAAGGAGGGATGGATGAATGGATGGATGAATGGATGGAATGATGGATGGATGAATGGGTGGATAGATGGGGTGGATGGATGGGATGAATGGATGGATGGATGGAATGATGGATGGATGAATGGATGGATGGATGAGTGGATGATGGATGGATGCTCAGATGAATGGATGAATGGAGGAAAGGAGGGATGGATAGATGGATAGATGAATGGGTGGGTGGGTATAAGTGTTGATTTGATTGATGGGTGAATGGATGGATGAATGGATGGATGGATGAGTGGATAATGGATGGATGCTCAGATGAATGGATGAATGGAGGAAAGGAGGGATGGATAGATGGATGGATGAATGGGTGGGTATAAGTGTTGATTGGATTGATGGATGAATGGATGGATGAATGGGTGGATGGAATGATGGATGAATGGAGGAAAAGATTGATGGATGAATGGGTGTATGGAGGAAAGGATGGATGGATGAATGGATGGATATGGATGGATTGATTGACAGTCGGAAGGATCCTTTAAGACGCTTTATAGTCTAGGCTTGGAATCTGAAAATTACACTGTTAGAAGCAAATCATGTAACAATTTGCTAACCGGTGTTTCTAGACTAATTCGACCCTCCTAAAAACGAAAATCGCGGTTAGCAAGCTGGATTTTTGGCTGTTCCATGGGAAAACAAGATGGCGGACAAAATGGCTTCCAATTGCTTAAAATGACTAACAGTAAAGTATTGTATGTGATAGGAACACGGTTTTAGACTCTAAATTAAGACTATAGAGTTCAAGGAATGCAATGGAATCAAAGACATATATGTAGTACTGTAAAAAATCAAAATGGCGGACAAAATGGCGGCTAGGATCTTAAATGGCCATAAATGAAGTTATGTATGCAATAGAAACATAATTTCAGTGTCTAAATCAACATTTTCGAGGTCAAGGAATGCGATGGAACCAAGGCCACATATGTAGCACTGCACGAAAACCAAAATGGCGGACAAAATGGCGGCCATAATCTTAAAATGGCTATAGGTGAAGTCATGTATGCAATAGAATCATGATTTCAGAGGCTAAGTCAACATTTTCGAGGTCAAGGAATATGATGGAACCAATGCCACATATGTAGCACTGCACGAAGACTAAAATGGCGGACAAAATGGGGGCCAGTATCCTAAAATGGCTCCAAGTGAAGTCATGTGTGCAATCGGAATTTGATTTCAAATTTGTTGCCATGGGTCTTTGCGAGATGGCTTTTGGGGCCTGTGCCGCCTGTGCTGTGGAATTTATCTGCAATGTTCCCTGATTTGGCCAGATATGGTCATTCCAATTATCATATGATCATTAATTCCCTCAGCAAGTCTTAAACCAAGGAGCGTTCTGCAAAAGAACACCGACGAAGTTATCATGCAGCACCTTATCATACCGTATCACGCTGACTATCCCATGGACCTGGCATCAATATGTGCCATGAGCTTTGCTTGAAACCAATGGCTTTGGATGCTTTCTGAAAAGTAACTTGTCCAGTCAGCAACTTTTTAACAGAGGCATAGCATTTATTTATTTAGAATATTTTATGTATGGCATCTTTAAGGCAGGCTACTCGGTATCACTCCCGACCTAACCACGACTAAATAGCACAGTTTTTAGATTCTTAAGGAACGACGTGGAGTGACCCATGGACAATAAGCGCTGTGAAAAGGTGTGGATCAACGCTGGACAGTGGACACCCGAGTTTGAGAGTAGATTTCGTGCAGATATAGTGGGGCTAGTGTTGCTAGTCCCTCAAAGCACCGCCTAACCAACACAGAGGCAATACGCTGCGGGAAACGGAGCCATCTGCATAGGTTACCATATAATATGAGACATGACTAAATTTTGCGATATGCCCAATAAATCGCAATTCACAGGACCCGTTCAAGATAAATCATTGTTGGATAAGCAATGGTAGAAGCAATAGGGACCCTCCAAAGGTGAAGACATTTGGCGACCTGGCAGATACAATATGGTTGCCCGTGTAAAGGTACTTTCGATTGACTACAAGAGGGTCAGTATAATTATTGTCTTGAATAGGGACTGGATCTGGACATTGCTTATAATAAAAGTGGAATCATACAGAAATGGTGACTATGACCACAACTTCGTCCCTGTATAGAGTCTTGAAATAGCGGTACTCAGTTGTCGGAAAATTCACTGAATGTTCTTAGCATACCTGAAAGCAAAGCTGATCTAGCTTCATTCCTGTCCATTCAGCTCTCAACAGCCAAGTTTGGACATTTAGAGATATAGCCTAGTTTATATATAAATGTAGCTGTTGCTGGTGGTTCCATGAAAGAAGAAAAGGTGTTGCCTACTACCGGGTCAGATGTGTATGCCTTATATTTAACAATGTTGCTATCGAAGTGTGATCTTGCCACGCACACTATAGGCGCAACTGCATGAGGAGCAACAATGCAACTCTACCGTACATGTATAGCAGTCAAGTCCTGAAACATTGAATCAATTGATAAGGCAAGTCACGAAACATTTAAGCATTAATATTGTGCCAGCAATAGTTAAACTTCAGTGCAATTATAAGCTACTAAAATATTTCCACTAGATAATCTCACTGAATTAAGCTCAATGGATATAGAATATAGAATATGACTTTCTTGGAATTATGCGACCAAGAATATACTAGTCCAATCTGAAATCATCTCTCTACCACATACATTCAATACGTTTATAGCTAGTCAAAGATTTTTTCCACCATTTTGGTTTTTGGTTTCTGGCAGTGTCACATAATATATTATGTTCCATTAATAAAACACATTCCTTGACTATGAAAATTTTCATTTACATTCTGGAAGCATATTTCCATCAGATACAGAATTTCACTAATAGCCAATTCAAGGATCTGGCCGCCATTTTGTCCGCCATGTTGGTTTCCTTGCAGTGCTACATATGTGACTTTGGCTCCATCGCATTCTTTGACCTCGAAAATTTTGACTTAGACTCTGAAATCATGATTCCATTGCACCACTGACTTCACCTATGGCAATTTTAATATCCTGGCCGCCATTTTGTCCGCCATTTTGGTTTCCTTGCAGTGCTACATATGTGATATTGGTTCCATCGCATTCTTTGACCTCGAAAATGTTGACTTATATAGACCTTGAAATCATGATTCCATTGCATACTTGACTTCACCTATAGCCATTTTAAGATTATGGCCGCCATTTTGGTTTTTGTGCAGTGCTGCATATGTGACCTTGGTTTCATCGCATTCCTTGACCTCGAAAATGTTGATTTAGACTCTGAAATCATGTTTCTATTGCATACATAACTTCATTTATGGCCATTTAAGATTCTAGCCGCCATTTTGGCCGCCATTTTGATTTTTTGTAGTGCTACATATATGTCTTTGATTCCATTGCATTCCTTGAACCCCATAGTCTTAATTTAGAGTCTAAAACCGTGTTCCCATCACATACAATACTTTACTGTTAGCCATCTTAAGCAATTGGAAGCCATTTTGTCCGCCATCTTGTTTTCCCATGGAATGGCCAAAAATCTAGCTTGATAACCGCGATTTTCGTTTTCAGGAGGGTAGAATTAGTCTAGAAACACCGGTTAGCAAATTGTTACATGATTTGCTTCTAACAGTGATTTCTAGAGCTCTTTTGAGATTCCAAGCCTAGACTATTAAGCCTGTAAAATTCTATTTTCAAAACCTGATGTTTGTCTGCTGTTTTTTGTTTGTTTGTCTGTCTGTACGACTGTCTGTTTGTCGGTTTGTCTGCTTTTTTGCCTACCAGTCTGTCTGTACTGCCAGTCTTCTTGTCCGTCTATTTGTCAGTCTGTCTATCTGTCTGTCTTTTGACTGTCATTCTGTTTGTCTGTGTGTCTGTTTGTCTGTTTGTCTGTATGTCTGTCTGCCTGTTTGTGTGTATGGTTGTCTGTTTTTCTGTCTCAGTTTGAAGGTTTGCACATATGTCTGTCTATCTGTCTGTCTGCCTACCTGTCTATTTGTCTGTATAATTCTGTCTATCTGTCTATCTGTTTTGTGCCTGACCAACTTGCTACCTGTTTACAATTCATCGGATTTATCTATCATAAAGTGTCTCGTATAACTTTTGACTGTCTGTTATGCTGACTGTCTGCCTCTGTCTCTTCCTGTCTGTCTGTCTGTCTGTCTGTCTGATTTTTTGAATTCGTTTTCGTTTCGCTGTTATCTTTGTTTGGTCTGTCTGATAAATACATTTAAACAGACACATCTACGCTATATACAAACAGGCAGAGAGACACATTACATAATAATACATATACATACATACATTTATACCTATAACAGGTTATACACTCATATACAGACACAATGCGTAGATACAAACATACACACACATATGAACAAACGTACATATATTATAATACATTACGGGAAAATACAAAGACAACAATAACTTTACTCACCACGTGTGACTATATCCGCCAAACCCTTTCCAATGACAAATCCAGACAGTAGACCCCAACCCAGACAACAAGTCGAGTCTTCCTCCAAAGACACGTTCAAAACCCTATAGCTCATGCAGTCCCATCCACCAAACGCTCCATCCAACACAATCCCATAAAAACCCCGTTAAGCTGACTCAGGCCCTATCGACACAACCCTACAGCCACCTCACACCATCCGTCCCTTCACCGGTCGTTGGAGTCAGGCTGCTGCGGTGCCGCAAAGGCGAGGGAGACCGCCG